>OZ038488.1:23099472-23114472 GCA_964036315.1 Acanthosepion esculentum
ACATTCATATCTGCTCAACACGTATCCAAATGTAAACAAATGACGTCAAACATTGTAAAATGAACAAAGTCCGACAATTATTTTAAGACATTTATATATATATATATATAAATATATATATATATATATATATATATATATATCAGTTTGGCTCAAATATGGATTGAAATCCGACAGAATGATTGGATGTGGGGAACAAGTAGGAAACAATAATAAATAAGTCTGACATGTTTCGCTTTTATTAAAGCTTCATCAGAGAATAAGGCACAGAGAAAAAGAAAGTAAGAGATAATCATGATATTTTAATTTTTTGTCTTGTTTGTTTTTCATTGGTTAAGCCGACTTTTGTCTTGTCAGCCTTCCTCTGTGTGATTCATGTATGTAAGCGTATCATAATTCCAGTTTGTCTATGCGGGATTCGGATAATAATCTATATTCGTTTGCGTGAGCGTGTGCGTGTCTGTGTGTAAATGGGGAGAGTCTAATAGATAATATTTATTTTTGGTGGTTTTCCGCATGTTGATCTGGGAATGTTTTGTATGTATATAAAAAAAAAACACTATACCGTTTGTAGCAGTAGGAGGACATTTCCTAAATTCTTTGAGTATGGATTTTAAAAAAGCTGGTGATTTCATAAAGTGTATTTGATGTTTGTTTATAGATGGTAAAATAATTATCAGAACTCCCACAAAATATTTCATGCGTAAAGAATTGTGTTCTTTTCTGATTAGGAGGGGGCATTTATAAAATTTACAGAAGAAGATAAAATACATTGAAAAAGCGTTTAAACTTTTTTTTTACTAGACATCATTTCATCCTCAACGCTAGAAACGAGCACACGAAGTACACAAGTCCCCCCTGACAACCGCCGACAGCACTTCTGATGGCTCTTCTAAAAATACAAAATTCATACCCTCCAACATTCTATCAAGAAAATCTGAAAATAAATTAGTTATTCCCAGCACTAGGATTTTTGCCTATGCTCCCAACACAATCGGAGATATAGCTAGGAAGAAAATATATTCAACACCACATCAGTTGTTAGGATTTACGTAAAAAAAATGCGTGCAATGTAGGAAAAGTTACATTGGCGAAACGTCTCAGAATTTAAAAGCCAGAATATACGAGAGACAAACGTTGGGAAACCCTTTAATTTCACTCGTAATACACAGAAACAGAATTGATCATAACTTTGGTTTTATAAATGCCACCCTAATTAGAAAAGAACATTTACTGCAAGGGTGTACTGATAAATATTTTACCATCTATAAACACACGTTAACCACACTTTATTTCGTCATCCATTTTTATAAAATCCATTCTCTAAGAATCTAGAATGCCTTCCTATTACTAAAACCGGTGTAACGTAAAGTTTTTGATACTCACACAAAACGTCCCCAAATCAACATGCGGAAGAACCACCAAACATAAATAAAAATGTCTATAACCCCACTAGACACATACGGATATACATTATCATCTGAATCCCGCATAGACAAATAAGTATTATCATACACTTACACACATGAATTATATACACGAACGCTGCTTGACAATACATATGTCCCTGAAATCTGCTTAACCAATGAAAACCAAATATTAAAAATAGCAGATTTTTTTCCTCCATATTTTATTCTCTGGTGAAGCTTGAATATAAGTGAAACATTTCCTATTTGTTCCATATTCTGTCATATACAGGGTGTCCATAAAGTTCGTGCGCACTTTAAAAAAATTATAACTTTATTTGTATTTGCGATAGAAATAATTTGTAAAAAGGATTAGAAAGAAGTAAATCTATGTTTTTTAAGGTTTTATTGAAATTTTATTTAAGTTTCCACATGTCCTCCATCATTGGCAATACAAAGGGTAATACGATTTTGCAGTTCACAGAAAACATTTGCCAACTGATTTACAGTAATGTCTGAAATCACATTAGTTATTTTAGCTATACTTAAAACTAGGTACATTAAACTTTATAACATTTTTTTACAGATTATTTCTATACAAATAAAGTTATACATTTTTAAAGTGCACACGAACTTTATGGACACCCTGTACATAGGATTAATATATATTAGTGAATATATATAATATCCAACGTCGATAACTTTACTCGGGGTTTCATGCAGTTAATGCAATCTTCAGATGTGGATTCTGACCTTTATCTACTTATATCTCTTGTTTCATAACATTGAACATTGTATTTATAACACCTGAGGAATAAATATACTTACGTACGTGGAAGTATTTGTGCGTTGTATGTAGATTTTTTTATCCTTCCCTTTCCTATATAGTATCAATATAAATAAATAAATTAATACAAATAAATTTGTAAATAAAGTTCACAAAACCCGATCTACAGACTGAATTCGCAACCACGAAATCACACTTCAACCATTTCACCCACGTGACTATTGTCGCCGAGTTTATGGCTCAGTGGGTAAAAACGTTTGTTCAATGGAAACAGGCGAACAATAAATGGACAGTGCTATAAAAGATAGGAACAAGACGATATCCCGAGACATAAGCAGTGGAACGAGAACAGTCTACCACTGTAGATTAAATGAAGGGTTAAGTCATGTATTACCTTGTACGTTACCGTGTTTGATATACACATGAAGAAGGCCAGTGGCCCAACTACAAAAACGTTGTGATAAAAACAAGCAAGATGAGGACAATTGTCCGAATGTAAATAGTGTAAATAATTTCATCATTTTATAGAAATATGCAATAAGTTGCAGATTATATATATATATATATATATATATATATATATATATATATATATGAATATAAAAGTGAACATAGAAGTCAACACTTATAGGCGACAGTCTGTTTCATGCTAGATGCAATCAGTTGCCTGACGATTGCATCTAGCATGAAACAGACTGTCGCCTCTAAGTGTTGACTTCTATGTTCACTTTTATATTTACACACGCTCTATCTCTGATATTGAACTATTTATCCCATAAATATAGCACACTTTAAGACTATATTTCTTCATATATATATATATATATATATATATATATATATATATATACGAGGGTCATTCAATAAATAAGTTGAATTTTTTGGTATAAGGACTTCTAATACAGATAGAAGCTTACTCTTTTTTTGTTTTACTTCTTTTGCAGATTAAAAAAAACTTCGAGAGTTTTGGCGATTAACAAAGATGGCCGACCAAGAAGCATGCTCCAGGATAGAACAGCGGTCAATTATCAAGTTTTTGGTTGCTGAAGGGTGCAAACCAGTTGAAATTCATAGGAGAATGTCAACTGTGTATGGTGCCATATGTTTCAGCCAAAAAAATGCCTACAAGTGGGCTAAATTGTTTAAAGAAGGACGGAGCAGTGTTGAGGATGAAGACGGGCCTCGGAGGCCTACAGAAGTGAGGTCTCCTGAGGTGATCGAATCAGTCAATGACCTCTTTCAGTCTGACAGGAGGGTGACAGTGGATGACATTGCAAGGACTTTGAGCTTATCTGTTGGTACAAACGCAGGGGTCATCAGTCAGAAGGAGTCATCTTCCATCATGACAACGCAAGGCCTCACACAGCAGCCCAAACGGTGCAGACCATCAACGAGCTAGGCTGGGAACTGCTCCCTTATCCCTCTTACAGCCCAGACTTTGCCCCTTCAGACTTTTACCTGTTTGATCCCTTGAAAGCGTTCACGAGAGGCCCGAAGTTTAAAAGTGACGATGAAGTCAAAAGTGTTTGTGAGCGACTGGCTGAGACATCAGTCCAAAGATTTTTACGCTGAGAGAATACGGAAGCTTGTGCACAGATGGGAAAAGCGTGTGACAGTGCTGGGAGACTACGTTGAAAAATAAAAAAAGTAAGCTTCTATCTGTATTAGAAGTCCTTATACCAAAAAATTCACCTTATTTATTGAATAACCCTTGCATATATGTATATATATATATATATATATATATATATATATATATATATATATATATATATATATATATATATATATATATGTGTGTGTGTGGGTGCTTAAATGATTTTTATAAGCTAATTAATTTAATATCCGCACACGAGTACATTATTTATATTTACTCATGATTTACATCACTATCTCTCTCTTTCTCTTTCTCTCTCTCTCTCTCTCTCTCTATATATATATATATATATATATATATATATGCTTGGATATTTATGCATATTAATATGAACATTTATACACACGCACACACACATACACACATATATATGACGGTACACACATATTCTGTATCTACCTATTCTAACATACCTATTACAAGCGATATACATGCATATATATATATATATATATATATATATATATATATATATATATATATATATATATATATATGAAGAAATATAGTCTTAAAGTGTGCTATATTTATGGGATAAAGTGCTCAATACCAGAGATAGAGCGTGTGTAAATATAAAAGTGGACATGGAAGTCAGTACTTAGAGGCGACAGTCTGTTCCATGCTAGTGCAATCGTCAGTTGCCTGACGATTGCACTAGCATGAAACAGACTGTCGCCTCTAAGTGCTGACTTCCATGTCCACTTTTATATATATATATATATATATATATATATATATATATATATATATATATATATATATATATAATGCATATTTTTACATAAATTTTTATGCATATATATCTTTAGCATTTTCTCTAATTTATTTGTGCGCGCTCATTTCCTGTACATATAAACTCGTATTTTGTATATATGTATATATAAATAAAAAGAATGAACAGTAAGATATATAATCTGGTGTTCTTATTGATATTTTTTTGATATTTTTTTTATTTTTTATTTTTACAAAATAGTGCCCAATGTAAATTTACAGAGCATAAATATTATAAATTAACTGATTTAAAATATAGCTTTTTTCGCTACACAGTAATAATCATGTTTCAAAAATGGAAGGTAAAAGCTTCGAATTTAATTCAACATTTAACATGCATTTAACAGATGTCAGAATTCGTTGATAAATACATCCCTACCCTACCTAAACATAACCCATTTTTCGAACGTAACTAATAACTGATACAACAAAAGTTAATAAAAATGAACAGGCTCCCACCACTTGTCTGAATGATTGGACTTCTCTGTATCCTTGGAAACAGTGAATTATGAATTTTTTTCTGTGCCTTTAAAATTCCGTAAATTTAAAAAATAAGTTACTCCAAAATTCGCCTGAGGATGAAATGGAACTAATGTTTTTAATTTAATTACAAAATTAAATTCGAAGCTTTTAGCTTCCATTTTTGAAACATGGTTATTACTGTGTAGCGAAAAAAAACGTATTTTAAATCAGTTAATTTATAATCTATATATATATATATATTTGAATTGGACAATGTCCGACAATTTATTTTAAAGACATTTATATGTTTAACGTTCTTTTTATAGATACAAATATTTAAGCAAATGCTCTGTTTTATAATAAACAGTATTACATAACATTTACCGGCCGGCCTGAATGTCCGAGAAATTCTCATAGAAAATTTTCGTTCCCCGACAGGAATCAAACCTGTATCCTATACGGAACCGTCATTTCGCGTGAAATATATATATATATATATATATATATATATATATATATATATATATATATATATATATATATATATGTATCTGTATGTGTGTGTGTGTGTGTGTGTGTATTTGCGTTCGCATGCACGCTTTCGCCTGTCAGTATTACTGTCGGACTGTTTTCCCAGACGGGCCTTATCTTTGCATCTTTACTTACCTCCTGAAAAAAAATGAAGTATTGCCTTCATAGACATCTCAGCCTATAGCTATAAGTCAGCTTTCTTTATACTTCCATCCTCGCAACTAATTTTTTACTCTCTTCCTTTTTCTTCCATTTAGCTCTTTCTTTCTTTCTTTCTTTCTAAATACGTGGATTGCATAAGCAAACACAGAGGCAGGGAACCCTGTTGCCAGAGACCTTCCTTAAAGGGATAGGACAAAGAGAGAAAACTTCTTCATTTATTGACATAATACCGGCGTGGTTGTGGACACGATCTTAGACACTGATAATTCGACGGGGCACGTGTCTCTGGTTTACAAGAAAAATGACGTCGGTGATATGTCTGTTAAACTATATATGCTGTTTTGTACGCGTGTGTTAGTATCGTGATTTACTAAGCGTAGCTTAGATGTGGCACAAAGCCGAAAATATGGGGCACCCAGTGAAGATAGAATTCACTATTCGTTCATAATTGATCCAGCGTGACCAGCTTGTTAACGATTACACCACGCCGAAGTGCCCACATCGATTTTGCAATCGTAGCTTACATATGGTACAAGGTCGACATTATAGCGGACCCTGCGAGGATCGACCTCACTACTCAGTCGTAATTGATCTAGCGTGAAAAGCTTACTAACCATTGCACTCCGCCGAAGTGTCCCTTGTGATTTACTAAGCATAGCTTAGATGTGTGTACAAGACTGAAAGTATAGAGCACACGGTGGGGATTGAACTCACTACTCAGCTCAGTCGTAATTGATCTAGCGAGACAAGTTTGCTAGCCACTACACCGCCTCGAAGTGTTTGTTTAAGCGAACGTAACTAACAGGGTTCGGGTATGTCAGATCAGGGAAGAGAAAGGCAGTAAAAATGCAAACATTGCTAAGAGCTACAAAGGACAGAAGTTAGAGACAGCTATGATCACCCATGTCCTGAAGGATCACTGCATATCACACTGTTGAACAGAGGTAGATGTATCTGTCTATATTTCTGAGATAAGGTATTATGTACACTATTGTCCTCATCTTCGTCGCCATATTTATTACGTTTCGGCCGTTGAACGTTCCGGCCTTCTTCAGGTGGTTGCAATGTCGAACTGAACTCTTTATTTCGCTCACTGGGGTAGACTGTTCTAGTTCCACGTGCCATTAACAGTTATCTCCTGTTAATTTCCCTCTCCAAGTTCTCCACTGCTTTAACCGGGTATGGAACTCACACACTTTGGGTCCTGTCACTGGATCTAACCAACGCCTTGAGGACATCTGTGTATGAATTTATGGGTATTATAAACCTAATGTCTTCAGCAACCATTTTTACCAGTGCTCATATTGCAATTTTTGCTGTTATTATTGCATGTTTTTACCACAGCTCATATTGCAATTTTGGTTGTTATCGCTTTTTTCTGGCACTCCTTATTACTGGTTCTCATATTGTATTTATTTCTATGCTTGGTCGGCTCAGGAGATTTTTGTGGCCTAGCATATGTGCTGGTTCCTTAAGTTTACGAATTTTCCAATGGTGTTCTTTGTCTATGATCACAACCTGATCCCAAAGAGGGCGGTAATTTCCCTTTTCTCTCCATATTTGGTCAGCCACACCTGATTTTTCCACTTCCCCTCGTGTTACAGCTTTCTGGTGTTCTTGAAACCTTACCTTAAGGGAGCAGCCTGTCTCCCTTTTATATTTCTTTCCGCAGCTGCACGGGATATCGTACACACAGTCTTTAGTCAGGTTCTCCTCTATGGGTGGGGGTCTTACTCGGGAGAGATATCTGCGAAGTGTCGTCAAGCTTTTGAAGGTTGTCCTGATGTTATATGGACCGCAGATCCTTTGTATTTGTAGATGTATATCCCTTGTTTCCTGTTTAGGATTGGTTTTCCGGTACCCTGTAAAGACTTCTCATCTTATATCACTCCCAGTAACCTTTTGCGTCTTAGTGGCATTAATGCCTTGCTTGAGGTGAAATGATAAATAAATGAAATAAAAAGAGGTTTACAATAGATGTGTTTTGACCTTGTTGGGACAAGAATAAAGACACAAGAATGGATCTGAGTTAACAGATATATTAACGAAAATCGGTAATACAATAATATACAAACGAGCAAGAATGTTAAGACCGAACTGTTAGAGCTGACTGTTGGGGGAAAAAACTCTACTTCTGACAAAAGCAGTACCTGCTTTTATTTGTAACTTGGAAGAGTCCATCCGCGTATGGGTAATTTACCATAACAAAGATGACTGCTGTAATCGCAGCGTTGAACTGCTGACAGCTGAAAGTTGTCCACACCAACAAAATCAAATGAAAGACTAAATTGCTCTTCTAGCGGGGTTGATGTTGTGTCGGGGCTTAACCCCTTCACGTTTAAATGCATACTTTACTTTGCATTCTTGTACAATATCCGTTTTTCATCAGGTAGTTATCAGGGATGCAAGAAATCGGAAGAAAATTCCACTGGTGGGAAGTGCGAGAAAAAACCCATCAGCGTACAAATGACGTTTGCATCTAGCTATTTCAATAGTAAAACGGTCGGACCTAGTTGCCAATCTGGTCGCACGCTTAAATTCTTGTAGTCAGGGCATATTTGTAGAACAGGCAGAGGGTAAGCACATCACGTCGCTAAGAAAGTGACCGATGAAGAGATGCCTCGTCAGGATCAATTGTATTGCAGACCTTTTTTAGATTTTGTCAAGAATCTCGAGACGCACAGTAGGAGCACCAAACCAGATATGGCAACAGTATCCAATACGCGAACGAATGATAGATTTATAACTGTGCAAGATGGATTCTGACGAGAAAAATCTTTTGGCACGCTATAGTGAGAAAGGTTAGTTAAGGCTTTACTTTGATTATTTTATGTGCTGTGATCATGGCTCTCCATAACTTCCTGTCTTTGTAGGTCTTAGCAATGTATACTTTTTTTACAACCACTCTAACTTCCTGTTACGTCATCTATTTACACGAGCTTGTTAGGAAGGGCACTCGATGTTACCCTCTATCCATACTTGCTCTCAATATGTCGAGTTAGTGTCAAATTCTCCGAGCCTTCTATCCTTGTGTGTCCCAGACACTTCAACGATGTCGCTTTCTGTGCCTATGTATACATCATTTCTGTTTCACTTTTACTTAAAATCTCATCGTTTCTCACATGCCCCGTCATGGTATTCTCGGCATACTTTGCTATATTACTGTCGCTTTGCCATATTACTGTTGCTTTGCCTTATTACTGTTGCTTTGCCTTATTACTGTTAATTTGACATATTACTATTGCTTTGCCTTATTACTGTTAATTTGACATATTACTATTGCTTTGCCTTATTACTGTTAATTTGACATATTACTATTGCTTTGCCTTATTACTGTTAATTTGACATATTACTATTGCTTTGCCTTATTACTGTTAATTTGCCATATTACTATTGCTTTGCCTTATTAATGTTAATTTACCATATTATTGTTGCTTTGTCTTATTACTGTTAATTTGTCACATATTTTTGCTTTGCCTTATTACTGTTAATTTGCTATATTACTGTTGCATTGCCTTATTACTGTTAATTTGTCATATTATTTTTGCTTTGTCTTATTATTGTTAATTTGCCATATTACTGTTTCTTTGCCTTATTGCTGTTACTTTGTCATATTATTGTTGCTTTGCCTTATGACTGTTAATTTTTCATATAATTGATGCTTTGCTTGATTACTGTTAATTTGCCATATTACTGTTGCTTTGCCTTATTACTGTTAATTTGACATATTTTTGCTGCTTTACCTTGTTACTGTTAATTTGCAATATTACTGTTGTTTGGCCTTATTACTTTTGATTTGCCATATTACTGGTGCTTTGCCATATTACTGTTAAGTTGCTATATTACTCTGGCTTTGCCTTTTTACTGTCAATTTGTCATATTACTGTTGCTTTGCCTTATTACTGTTAATATTCCATATTATTGCTGTTTTGCCTTATTACTGTTAATTTGACATATTTTTGCTGCTTTGTTTTATTACTGTTAATTTGCCATATTACTGTTGCTTTGCCTTATTACTTTTTATTTGCCATATTACTGGTGCTTTGCCTTATGATTGCTAATTTTGCCCTGTTCTGTTTTTTCCTCTTATTTTTTATTACAAATTTTGTCAATTCTGTTTGTTGTGGAGTTCTGCCATTTACATCTAACCATGGCCACTTATTCTACGTGTAGAATCACATCCCTGTTATTTCAAATCTCTTCTCCATACCGTGAAGAAATGTTTAATACTTTGCTTATCTTTTAGAAGGCATCTTTCGCTATTCCAAAGCCTCTTCAAATTTTAGTGTCACATTTTCCATCATCTGTTAAAACAACGATCTGCGGACATATCCTTATATGGAATTTTGTCCTTGTTTAGTGTGAGAAACCCGTCACCAGATTTTACAAAGATCCGAATTAACGGTAAATTGTAAACACAGTCTACATTTTGCTTTACAATTCATTTAAAGTTTGGAATTTGACAATATTTTTTTCTTAGTTTTTAGTTGAAATTTGTTGCACCATATATGGTTTATCTTTCTATTTGTATGATTAATTTGGGTTTAATTTAGTTCTGTATTGATCTTCTCGTAATATTATTAATATCTTATACGGATGTATTCGTATTTAGTTAGTATTTTTGACATTTTACAATGATTGGTTGATATTATTAACATCTTATATGACATTTATTTAACGGCTGCATATTATTTACCAAATAATTCTATATATTTAGATTGTTTACTAGTTTCTGAAAGAGGCCTCTTATTTATCAACTACAAAAGAGTTTTTATGTAGGAAATCCACAAAGCTTATAACGAGTTGGGAATTCGGTTAAATTATCTCTCTATCCATTTTCTTATGAAAGTTGATTGTCTGGCATGTGTACATTTATTTTAACAATTTGTATCAGTCTTGAAGTTAATGTCTGGCTGCTATTAGATGTCAAATCTTGATCATGATGCATTTCTAAGATAATAATTTCTATTCTTTTCTTCTTCGCTTGAATTTAACGTAGGTAGTATTTGATTGGTTGATCAGGGTAAAGCCCTCCAGCATTATATTTTTCTTTTCAAAAATGAGGCTGTATTTTGCTTTTGAAACAAAATTAATTCGCCAGTAATTTATAATTGCCTGGGGAGACGCATTGTTATGCGTTGAAACACGACTGCGATTCTTACATGTTTTTGTTGCAATATCCTAATATATATATATATATATATATATATATATATATATATATATATATATTACAAGCAATGCATTTAAAAAGATACAAGCAATAAATTTAAAAGAAATTAATAACGCCACCAAGAAAGTTAAATTTCCGTATTAAATGACCCATAAATAGTTGATATGCCGCTAAACACACGAACCAACATGTATTAAGTTATATGAATACGTAGAGAGTATGGGCTATTCAAAAACAAGTCATCATATTAATGTTTGTGGAAATACATTTTTGTAAAAAAAAACCAAAAAAAAAACCCAGCAATGCATTTTTTGAAAAAAAAAAAAAAATCTCAGTAACAAAAAGAGTTTCGGTATTAAATTACCCATGAGGAGTTGATATGCCGCTAAAAAACAAACTAACAACTTTCTTTCTTTCTTTTCACTTCCATCTCTGTCCCAAAACCAAAAAGCGCTTCTGTTATATTTTTTTCTTTCAGCTACCCTCACAATTAAACAGGTATGTTTCATTATTTATCTGACGGTATAAAGTACGTTATAACTAACAGAGGAACTAAGAAACAGGCATATTTATAATATGATTTTTTTAAATATTATTTCTGACGCTAAATTCCGACAATACTTATGGGATAACCTGACACGGTATAATAAAATAAATAAAATAAAACATATCAATAAAACTATGCGACCATTTTCAGAGATACGTGAAAAATGGCAGTTTTAAATGCAAAACGAATTCGGTTTAACTTAACACGAATTTTAATACTTCTCCATCATTCCCACCAAATTCTTTTCACCGTCACTGATTTTGCCTCGTGCGTTGCTACCAAGTTAGACGGTCAGGCACGCGTTCCTACGTCTACTTTTTTAATTTTTTCTTTTTTATCAGCCCCTCTTATAAAGCACGTCCCTCCGTAAAAGTCAAGATAGACCATTTCCCGCTGAACACGTTTTTCTCTTCGCTTCTGTCCTTATCAAGGCTCTTCTCTCTGCACCTCTTCCTTTAAGCCGCCATTATGAACGATTTTGCACACGGACTTACAGATACGTTTTCTTCGTGTTTCTTTTATGTTATTTTAATTCTTTCATAAACTCCCAGAAAACTTTGACCCGAGAAAGTATTTATTTT
Organism: Acanthosepion esculentum; assembly: GCA_964036315.1. Lineage (NCBI taxonomy): Eukaryota > Metazoa > Mollusca > Cephalopoda > Sepiida > Sepiidae > Acanthosepion > Acanthosepion esculentum. The sequence goes on from OZ038488.1 coordinate 23,111,550, forward strand.
CATTCTATCAAGTGTACGTATCCATTACGAACACGCACAGACGAGCACATATGTACAATCATATATATATATATATATATATATATATATATATATATATATATTCGTGTGTATCAAGGATATATATATATATATATATATATATATATATATATATATATATATATATATATATATATATATATATAATTCTGTCAAGTGATTTATCAATTGCGGATGCGCACACATGTATACACACACACACACACACACACACACACATATATATATATGCTGATACTATGAGAACGAATAAAGTACAATTCCAACGTTCGTAACATTTAATTCAGAAGAGGGCTCAATACAGAGTAGAGCAAGAGTATTTATTTTAGGATATTACACAGAAAACATGTCAAAATCGCTACACAATTGATGTCGTGTTTCAATGGATATCAATGCATCTCATCAGGCGATTGTAAATTACTGGCGGGTGAACAATTCATTTAGATTTAAAAACAAAACACCTTTTTTATTTTCGAAAAAAAAAAGTTTATATTCATATGCATTGAAACACAATGACTGCTCACGACTATGTGCAGGATGCAATGGATAAATTGTCGTCTAAATTACGCAAAACTGAAAATAACGCTGACATCTGATGTTAACAGATATATTTACCAAAATTACACAAAAATATCTTTAAATACTGAAGAGGAAATCTATTCAATAAACTCGCCATTGGCTTCAACAACGGCCTCTCTACAACTTTTGAATCTCCTGCAACTATTATGGACGGTCTCCTTGTTAAATGCTGCCATAATTCACGTTTAAAGTTTAAATGCTGCCATAATCCTTGCCTTCAGTTCATCTTTCCAAGGAGTTTTGTCGGTCTCTCGCTCGACTGCACCTTACAATAATAGTCAAGGGGATTGCGGTCTGAGGAGTTATGTGTAAGCGCGGATGTGGTTGCAGAAATTGCCTGACAGTCATGACTGGGTTCTCCTGCTTGTGCGGCATGGTACAGAGTCCTGCTGTCAGACAGAGGGTCTCCCAGCAGCCACCCTCTTGACACACGGTATCACTACCTCTTCAAGGCACTTGATGTAGACCTCCGTATTGAGTTTGAGGCCCAATGCGATGAATGTTGGCATAATGTCGCCTTAACTAATGATCACTCCAAACACCTCCATAATCGGAATTAGATTCATCTAAGTCTCTCTGAATCCTCTGCGCTATTCGTACTGGAGCTTCCGGTGCGAATGTCAAGTAACACATCATGCCATTTTCAAATTTCTGGTGTCATGGTCCTTTTTTTCTCACAGACATTATCCAAGGAGCCCTACTATAATGTGCAGTCGACAAAATCAAAAACAAACACGCATGCAGTATATATATATATATATATATATATATTTACACATTCGGAATATATATATATATATATATATATATATATATATATATATATATATATATATATAAAGTGAACATAGAAGTCAACACTTAGAGGCGCCTCTAAGTGTTGACTTCTATGTTCACTTTCCTATTTACACACGCTCTATCTCTGATATTGACCACTTTATCCCATAAATATAGCACACTTTAAGACTATATTTCTTCATATATATATATATATATTTATATATGTGTGTGTGTGTGTGTGTTTTATCACTTTGAACGTTATTTTGATTGGATACTCATATTTGAGTAGACGCTCCTTTTATTTATTAAACAGTTTATTTATGTTTGTCTACTGGCCTGAATATTTGAGAAACCTTAAAGAACATTATGAGCTCTCCGTCAGGATTCGAACCTGAATCCCCATCGGTAGAAGGAGCCGTTATTAGATCTGACGTGCTTTAACCGAATCAGCCACGAAAAATCTTTGCTGAAGGCTGAATAGTTCTTATAACCGAAATCCTTCTTGTCATAGACTCTTGAAATTTTCATATCTGCTCAGTTTCGTATCCAAACGCAAACAAAATAATTTCTAAAGAAGGAATGGCTATTTTATTTATTAATATAACAGATTTTTATCACTTTAAACGTTATTTTAAGTGGATACTCATATTTGAGTGAAACCCGCGTGTATTTATTAAGCGATATATTTATTTATTTTCGTCTACCGGCCTGAATATTCGAGAAATCTTATTAAAGAAAAAAATACGCTCCCCGGCAAGATTCGAACATGCGTAGAGGAAACTGTTGTCAGATCCGATGTGCCTCAACCGAGTCGGCTACGAGGAAAATTTGACGGTCAAGCAAGGTCTGAACAGTGCCTTTAAACGAAATCGTCCTTGTCGTAGATTACTCGAAATTATCATATCTGTTCAGTTTCGTATCCAAACGTAAACAAAACAATTTCTAAAGAAGGAATGGATTTTTTATTTAGTAATCCAACAGATTTTATCACGTTAAACATTATTTTTAGTGGATATTCATATTTAAGTAGACGCCCCGTTTATTTATTAAACAGTATTTTTTTCGTCTACTAACTTGAATATTCGTGTTCAAGATTTTTATTATTTCAAATGTTGTTTTTAATAGATAACCTTACTTTAAATAGACACCCTGTTTTTTTTTTAAATTTTATTTTAAATAGTATGCATTACACTTACCGGCCTTAAACTTAAAGAAAATGTGCTCTCTTCCAGGGTTCGAAACCGGTCTCCCTTAGACCGCTGGATCAAAAAGAGAATCACAGTTCACCAAGGCTCTATTTCCCCTTTTGAGGAATGCAGACTCCCACTCTCAGATTTTATCCGGGGTCCATATCTTCAACTTTGACAACAACTAAAATATATATCCCATGTCACTAGAAGGGAACATAAAGACACAATCAAGATGTTGACGTTCCACACAAATTCAAACAAAAGGTTAGGAAGGCAAACTCCATAAAGACGGGAAAGAGCGATAACAGCTGCTGAACATGAGAAACGTTCTT
>OZ038488.1:23119472-23156972 GCA_964036315.1 Acanthosepion esculentum
CCTTTGAAGTAAATAAAGGTATTATTTGATGGTGCAATGATTTAGTTATGTGCTTGTGCTTTGCCTCGTGTCAATATACAGTTTGTAAAATTCAGTAAATTATGCATTTTATAATTTTTGTAAAGTTGAACATCTATTTTAATAAAACTAGAATAAGAGTCGTGCAAAAATAAGTATATATACTAGTTTTAACCCGTGAATATTTCACAGTTTTCCTATTTGAATTTTCTGATGAATCTTAATTCTTCAGTTAATGATTGAATAAGCTCATGGCGATTTCTACAACAATAAAATATACTTAGAAATTCCCCTACTGCATCGTTAAATATTTGAGCTTAATAACTTTAAAAAAATATTTCAATAACGATCAAAAACATGAAGATCGGTCGTTATTTTTAGAAGTGGATACAAATGAATAGATTTGAAAATGATAATTATTTCTATTTCATTGAAGCATCCATCAAATACTTCTGTCTTTCTTTCCTTCTTTCTTTCTTTTTTCTTTCTTTCTTTCTTTTTTTCACTGAAACAAAGTAGAGTCTTTCCCCCCTCTTTCTGCGTGATCAAAATGAAATAGTCTATTATTTATGAGGTATTGGCAGGGCATAACGGTTGTGCAAACGAACAAAGAGAAAGAAAAAAACTCAATTATAATAGGATACTAACATTCATAATATAAATAATATAATGTAAAAATTACATATATTCTAAAAATAGCACACATACACGCACACACTCACACACAAACACAAATACACACACATATATATCATAATATTTTTTAATAATATTTTACATCGAGACACAGAAATTTCTTTTTCGGAGCTCAAATCTTTTCCATTCTCAAGCGATGTTGGGTAACTTTTAATGAAAAATTTGATGAAAATTTCCCTTTGAAAACAGAATGGTATATTATTTATGAGTTAAGGAGGGAGGAACAAGATCTCAAAATTTTATGGGTATGTTTTCTTTGACCAATCAAAAGACAGGTCAAAGCTAAAGCAGAAAAGTGAAAAATGTAGGTTAAAGGTTAGGTGGGTGCGTGTTATTAAAACTTGTCTAGAAGAACCGTCATTTTTAAACGTGTTACTAGTTGTATCCGGTTAAGAATATGATTTTAAGATGCAATGAAATAATCAGAGATATGTATCCAACAATAGGTTAATTTTAGGATTTTATTTTTTTAAATTATTTTTGTTTAAACTGTAGAACTATCTTAAAGGGGCTTTTAGTATGATTAAACTATTTTTATATATTATATGATTTTGATACTAAAATACTATACTTAGCATATTCAATAGGTCATAAAACATGGTAATATTAAAATTAAAAATCAAAAAATTAAATAAATATCATATAGTGGATATATAATTGTAACATAGATTTTTTTAAGAAAATTTCTATTAACTATATTTTAACGTAAACATTGCCTACATATTACAGTTAGTTCATTCCGTTGATTTAATAGAACATTATTTTTAGGAAACTTAATACTACGTAGCTTTTCATGTAAACACAAGACACGGTTTTTTTGTGTTTTTTATTTAAAATTTTCTATTTTACTGTTGGTATTTTATTGATTTCTTTTAAATACCAAAAATATTTTGTGAGGGATGTTCGGTTATTTTGTTTTCAAAATAAATCATTTTCCTGAAAAGTTATCCAACATCGCTTGATAATGGAACAGATTTAAGTTCAGAAACATAGAAATTTCCGTGTCGCGATTTAAAATATTTTTAAAATAAAAATATTATAATATTATGCTCTATGTTGTATCGAGCACTTTTTAAAGAAAATAAATGCTAAGGAACTGTGGATTTTATCCTTGACTGTTCTTCCTATTTATTTGCATATATATATATATATATATATATATATATATATATATATATATATATATATATATGTGTGTGTGTGTGTGTGTGTGTGAAGAAATATAGTTTTAAGATGTGCTATATTTATGGGATAAAGTGCTCAACATCAGAGATAGAGCGTATGTAAACATGAATATAAAAGTGAACATTGAAGTCAACATTCAGAGGCGAGAGGCTGTTTCATGCTAGGCGCAATCGTCAGGCTTGACGATTGCGCCTAGCATGAAACAGCCTGTCGCCTCTGAGTGTTGACTTCAGTGTTCACTTATATATATATATATATATATATATATATATATATATATATATATATATATATATATATTACTTAAAACGGTATGTTTATGTAAATTTGCATTGAATGAATACTTTTTCACCCATTAAAATGTATAAATGGGATTTATTTCTATTAAATCAATTTTGTTTTCTGTTTTCTATGCAGAATTAGTTATTATGCATCTCTGTACAGTTAATTATATGAAAAATATGTTTATTCATTATTTGGAAATACAACAAATTAAAAATTTGTATGTGTACGAAATATTTGTTCTCCCCCAAACACTGTATGTATTTAATAATTTCGTATTTGGGTATCAATCCCTCTTTTATACATGTTTCATTAATGACGACTGGTAGTGTACTACGTTTAAATATTCATTTAATTTTTTCTTTTCGTATAAGTTTCTTTTTTCTTTTCTGGATACTCAGTAACTATACTTATGAACATGGTGATCGTGTTTATAAAATAAAAGAAAACATGACTCTTGATAACATACATAAATATCTACACATTCAGTTAAAATCAAAAATAAATATCCTTGATAATAGAATAGTCAAAAGCGCTGGGACATACAAAACATCCCGCCAATTTTTATATACTTCTTTATGTTCAGAAAAGAAAAAGCATATACGAACCCGAGACAAATGAAATAAAAGGCTTAAACGCAGTTACTTGTTTGTCGTCTTTAATGAAAGTTGTTTTATCTATCTATCTATCTATCTATCTATCTATCTATCTATCTATCTATCTATCTATCTATCTATCTATCTCATCCTGTTCATAGCCATATCTATCTATCTATCTATCTATCTATCTATCTATCTATCTATCTATCTATCTATCTCATCCTGTTCATAGCCACATCTATCTATCTATCTATCTATCTATCTATCTATCTATCTATCTATCTATCTCATCCTGTTCATAGCCATATCTATCTATCTATCTATCTATCTATCTATCTATCTATCTATCTATCTATCTCATCCTGTTCATAGCCATATCTATCTATCTATCTATCTATCTATCTATCTATCTATCTATCTATCTCATCCTGTTCATAGCCATATCTATCTATCTATCTATCTATCTATCTATCTATCTATCTATCTATCTATCTATCTATCTCATCCTGTTCATAGCCATATCTATCTATCTATCTATCTATCTATCTATCTATCTATCTATCTATCTATCTCATCCTGTTCATAGCCACATCTATCTATCTATCTATCTATCTATCTATCTATCTATCTATCTATCTATCTATCTCATCGTGTTCATAGCCATATCTATCTATCTTATCTATCTATCTATCTATCTATCTATCTATCTATCTATCTATCTATCTATCTATCTATCTATCTATCTATCTCATCCTGTTCATAGCCATATCTATCTATCTATCTATCTATCTATCTATCTATCTATATATATATATATATATATATATATATTCATTTAAATATGTGTATATATGCATGCCGGCTACACTTTTACCAAGCATAACCTTGAGCAAGTATCTGGGATAAAGCGCCTAGTGGTGACGTTCGAACAAAGGTTTCACGATGTAACTACTTTACAGCGTGACACCCTCCTCTACACACACGCATGTATGCACGCTCTTGCGCGCGCGCACACACACAGACACACACACAAACATATATATATATATATATATATATATATATATATATATATATATATATATATAATGTACTGAAAACCTTTTGCCCAGACACATTTCACAAAATCTAAGTGGTCAAACATCAGTATGTGAAAATTAATTTTATCCGGACTGGGAGCATTTCAGCATTCACTTTTATCTATCTATTTATGTATTTATCTATCTAAATGTTGCCAACATTAGATAGCGCTGTGTTGCTACTTAGACTAGATTACATTTGTCATTCGTGTAAATGTTTCGCTCGACTGCCTTCAACATTTAACGTGTGTAGCAGTGAGTTAACAGAGTATTCATCTCGTGAGCAGGTATAATTGATTTTTGCGTACGGACGCGCAAATGGTAATGGTAGGCGAGGCTGTATCAGAATTCATTCCCAGACCGAAGGCAGCCGAGTTATCCAACCTTTGCTGCTGTTTGCTGAGACAGGATCTGTGACACCACAAAGTATAAATCGAGGAAGACCGAGATCCGCTCGTATGTTTGACCACGAAAAACACATTCGACAGGCTGTCGGGGACGATCCAGGTGTCAGCACACATCAAGCAGCCCTAGCATGTTATACATCTCATAGTACCACATATATCTGTATCATTTGCAACGTGTGCAGGGTCTTTCGCTCTCTGATCACTCATCATGGGAGAACGTTTGCTCATGTGTTAAATAGTGTTTAATAATTTTGTTAAAAACTACTAAAATTATGGAATATTTATTATTTATCAATTTATAAAGAAATAAATGTGAAGATATATATATATATATATATATATATATATGTAAAATGTGTATGTATATATATATATATATATATATATATATATATATATATATATATATATATATATATATATATATGTATATGCAATTTATTGCACAGACTACCGATCCGTTGTTTGTCTCTTCAGTCTTGTTCATGGATGAGCCAATGGATTCGACTGGAATTCGAACTAGGCTGTGGATGGATAGCGGCTCGGATTAAGGAATCGGAATTCCAGTCGAATCCATTACATTCACTTACGTGCTAGGGAAAGGTATGAATCCTATTCTTCTCCCCCCAGCTTCTGTAGCCTTGGATGGCAACTGGTCTACCGCAGAAAGAAATGGCAACCTACTGTGAGAAACAATCTGCCTCGTCAGTCATGTATCGAAAGATAATAATCGCCTACGCGTGTATCACGCATGGCACATAACTGACTGACTGATACATATTATATATTAATTATATATAATATACTATAATATAATATATATATATATATATATATATATATATATATATATATATATATATATATATATATATATATATAAGCTGTGGGTTAAATTCACTACCATTTCCTCCCCTTCTTTTATTTACATCTCTGTAGTTTTTTTTCACACACTTATGAAAAAATAAAACAAAAACTAAATACATACGAAGTAATCAGATTCATATATACATAAAAATACATAAGCCTACTTCACTATCTCGCCGCGCAAATAATTGCATATCTAATACAAATATCTAAGTGTAAACTGCTCTTTCTTCCTTTCATGAAAATACACATTTACATACCCACAAACGCATGGTAGCAGCCGTATGCATACACATATACACTCACCTAGACATACCCACAGAAAAAAAAACGTGTTATCATACATTCCAACGTACTTCTCATTATCCGTTCGCAGTCGGAAGCATTCTCACGGGATGTGACAGCCAGAAATAAATTTTCGGCAAACATGGATAAACGTGCCCTTAATAAGACAGAGTGTCGAATGTACAGTTTTTTCCCATGACTCTGCTTTTTAGTTACCGTCACTCCTCGGCAAAGTTTATTGTTTTAAAAAGCGATGATTAAAATTGGAATTAAACCTAAACATATTAAAGTGAATTTATACAATGTTCTTTGTTCATGAGAATTGACACCAAAAATGATAAGCACTATTTATTTGATGGCTTATTTACACTATCTAATATATTATTTATTGGTTTGAAAAACATCGGCTAATTGCCAGTTGATTCAAACTTTATAAAACGGTAAATAATAAATGGCTTTGATACTAAATGTTTATAAATTTATGAATAAAAAATTGTTTTCACATTTGTTTGTTTACAAAATTACTAAATGATAAATATTGCATTGCATTAATTCTGATTGTATTCTTCTTTAGAATATTGTAGTATTTAATAATTTTTTAAAAACTATTAAAATTATGGAATATTTATTATTTACCATTTTAGAAATAAATAAATGTGAATATATATATATATATATATATATATATATATATATATATATATATATATATATATATGATGAAAAAGATGGAAAAGACAAAACAAAATCCGAATATGCAAGTTTACAGTTTTAATGTTGTTTTACTGTCGACGTCAGACGTTTCGGTCTAGTAGACCATCTTCAGGACATGGTTATTAGAAACATACTTAGGATTAGACGATTTTCATGTTGACTTTAAATAAAATATATATTTATATATATTAACATAAATATAATTTATTTAAATATATCTTATTTTTAAATATAACTTGTGCTTGGAATCTGTTTTTTAATAGGAGTTGGTATTTTAAAACTAAACCTTATCGATATAATTTCTTTTAGCAAAAACGTTTCTGTTTCTCTCTTGTTTCAAATTAACATTTCTTTCTTCATATAACCCCAATTTAATGTCATAAGGTTAATACCCGGGTTTAATTTTATAAAACCTATTCCCTTTACGGCTAATACCTTCCACCCTCCCCTGACCACTGTCTCGTGCCTTTCGGCCAACGGAAACATTAAAATGGATAAATTCTATATTAGTTTTTCGACATCCGTCACAGCTAAATTTCTTATTCCGACACGAACTCAGTCTATAACGGGGTTGAATAAGATTGACGAAGTTTTCATATAGATCTATTCCCCACATGTGGTAATTTTGGATTTTATCATGTATTAATTATTTGCTCTGTAATAATAAATACATTGATCTCTTTTTATGGATCAGTTTTAATATTTTATATTACATTAATTAATCCACTTTGATTATATACCAACGGATTTATTACCTTCACTATATATATATATATATATATATATATATATATATATATATATATATATATATATGTGTGTGTGTGTGTGTGTGTGTGTATGTATTAATGTATGTATGTCGTGCAGCAGAAATACGTATACTGTCTCCAACTAGCTAATATTTTAACATTCAAAAGAAGACTAAATACAGCGTAGAGCTAAATATTATTTATTATAGATTAAAATAAAAACTTATGTCTATCTAATTCTGTTCATTTTTATCTGTCTATTCATATTATCTATGTATATAAGATCTGAACAAGTGAGTGTACTTATATAAAAGTAGACACTGAAGTATATATATATATATATATATATATATATATATATATATATATATATATATATATATATATATAATTTATTATGGGAGTGGTTAGAGCGTTCGCATTCTGACCATGAGACCCAGATTCGAATCTCACGAATCTCAGGTCGATTTGTCAGGAAGGAGACTTCCTGATGTTATCGCACTGGAGGCATCGATCCCAGCGTGCAGCGCCTTTGGAAAGGGCCAGAAAACCATACCACGGGTTGACCCAAGACTTGTGAGTGAAACTGGATAAGCGGAACTCTTATCGATAACTGTGCTAGGAAGAAGTCACAAGTCATCGTGGCCGAGTGCCTGATCGTGCAGGTCTTGTTCAAATTGTTGATCTCGCTAGATAACACGGTCTTTCCCAGAAATTGTTACTAAGGTCTGGTCAGCATAGTTGCAGTATAAACCAAAGGAGGTCACTGTGGATGTTGAATAATGCAACTGAGCAAGCGTTTGATACTGGGATTTGCTAGACGCGCTAGCAGATCGGTATGTATATATATATATATATATATAAATATATATATATATATATATATATATATATATGGGAGATTAAAATAAAAACGTGTTACAAATCGCTAAACAAAAAGAGTAAGTATTCTGATTTCGAAATTAAATTAATCGTTTACTCGCCAGTAATTTACCATCACCCGAGGAGACGCATTTGTAGTGTTGAAATAATGTTGTGTAGCGATTTTTAACAGGTTTTTGTTTTAATCTCCTATAATAAATAATATTTAGCTCTACTCTGTATTAAGTCCTCTTTTAAATTAAATGTTACGGACAGTGGAACTAGACTTTATTTTTTCTCATCATATATATATATATATATATATATATATATATATATATATACGGTTTACTCCAAAGATGTACTCACTTTTTTACTTCATCGTCAATTTGGATATTTGTAAGCATGCATTTAATTTAAACCGTTAAACTTCTTTGTAAGACAATATTAACATTTCTTGATTTTAACCATTAATCGTGTTTGCAAGTCAATAAACCCTGCATATATATATATATATATATATATATATATATATATATATATATATATATATATATATATGAAGAGCTGTGATACAGCGAAACAGTCTATCTGTGGATGACAATACACACACACACACACACACACACATATATATATGCTGAAAATATAAGGTATGCTATATTTATGGATTTAAATGCTCAATGTCAGAGATAGAGCGTATTTAAATGTAAAAGTAGACATTAAACTCATCGCCCAGCGGCGACAGTGTGTTTCATACTTAAAGCCAATAATTAGGACATACCGACTGCGTTTTGTGCGTTTAAGGATGAAACAGGTTGTCGCCTCTGGGTGTTGACTTCAATGTCCATTTTGTTATATGGACGTTCACTCGTTCAGATCTTATATACTAGATAATATGGATAGACAGATAAATATGAATAGAATTAGATAGACACACACGCATATATATATATATATATTATATATATATATATATATATATATATATATATATATATGAAGAGAAAAGTAGCTAGATAGATATGAAAGAAATCAGGTAGATAAACAGATAGATATGTGTAGAATAAGGGATATGAATAGAATGAGAGAAACATTGGGGGGAAAAAGGTAAAAAGTTTAAGGATTGAGTTTAAAGCGAAAAAGAAAAGACGAAAAGGAAAAAGCTTCCCGACATTCTAGACTTACCCACATACGATCAAGCGGGCGATGGTCGCACGTGCGCGAACGCATATACGCACAAACTCGCATAAACCGACTATGGAGAAGAAGAAATTGGACCAATAAAACGTGAATATAAAAAAGAAAAATCGAGAAGTAAAAGCAGTCAATTGACTGGTACACCCTGACGAATGGACGGAGTGATTTCCGGAGAATGGGTCACAGAATCTCTGGAGTCGGGCTACTGAAGGTAACATCAATCAGCTAAGTGACAAATATTTTACTTCTCTCTTTCTCTCTCTACACACGCATACACACACACACACACACACGCATATATATATATATATATATATATATATATATATATATATATATATATATAGATAGATAGATAGATAGATAGATATATAGATAGAGAGATAGATAGGAATCAAGATCGATAAACAGATTGATATGAGTAGAATGGTAGATATAAATAGAACCAGATAGGTTGATAGACACACCGATAGAAAAATATACAGATAGATAGATAGACAAACCGATAGATAGATAGATAGATATGAATCGAGACAGATAAACAGATAGATATGAGTAGAATGGTAGATATGAATAGAATCACATAGGTTGATAGAGACACCGATAGAAAAATATACAGATAGTTGGATAGATAGATAGACAAACAGATAGATAGGTAGATAGATAAGATATATGTATGGAATCAGATAAACAGATAGATAGATATAGGTAGCATAAGAGATATGAATAAAATGAGATAGAGCTGAAAAAAGTGAGACTATGTATGAAGCGCAAAAGAGAATGCAATAAATATGAGCAGATTGAGATACAGAGATAGTCTGTATGCATCAGTAGGACACTTCGTGAATCAGACCCACAAGATAATGGATATAGATATACCTTGTGCTACTTACTTATCTACACAGATGAGCGCGTACACTGTATGCAGAAACAAAGACAAAAATAATAAATAAAAAAACAGATATAAATGCATACCTCGGCGCATTGATAAAATCAAATGTCTTTCCACAACTTGAGTTTATATCTATATTCGAACTTGCGCACCCTAGTACAAATATTTAGAATCACAAGCTTGCAACTTTTTAAGTATTTAAACACTGTTCTGCACTCTCAATGTTTTCTTTGAATACATTTCCAGAACCACGCATTTTCTCTGCACGTATAACTTGAAGATCTTACGCTCTGTTGGAAAAATGGCGACAGGCGAATGATAGCTAAGAAGTACTTTTGTTCATAGGAAAACTCGTGCCGTTTTAAAGTAAAAATTACTTATTTTGGGACAGCCCCGATTATAATTAAGTAGGTGCAACAGTCCGTTGTTTGCCCAAAGAATTTCGGACTTTTCGACTGCTTGAAAAAATAATGTCACATTTTATTTCTGGAGAAGAAACCAAATATTGTTCAAATTGGATAAAGTTGAAATTATTTGTTTGCCGAGAATCATTTATGATAACAGTTGACAATGAGAAAAGCAAGCGAAGAATGATTTTTTTTAATTAATTCCTTTTGAGAAAATATTAAGAAAATGATCGTTTGATATTTATATATAGGTAAATAAAACGGATAAACAAATAGATTCCACCGGGTGATATATATATATATATATATATATATATATATATATATATATATATATATATATATATATATATATATATATATATATATATATATATATATATATATATAAAAAAAAAAAAAATAAATAAAAAAATATATAAAAATAAGTTAAATATACATTAAGAAATGGACAAAGTCCGACAATTATTTAAAGACATTTTTATGTCGAACATTCTTTTTACAGATATAAGTATTTAAGAAATTTTCATAGAAAATATTCGTCCTCCGACAAGATCCGAACCTGTATCTTATACGAAACCGTCATATAGCCTGACGTGCCTTAACCGATTCGGCCACTGAGGATCATTCGGTTGGCAAGGTCGAATTTACTGCTTAAAATATATAATTCGGAGGATGAATATTTTCTATGAAAATTTCTCGGACATTCAGGCCGGTAAATGTTATTTAATACTGTTTATTATAAACAGAGCATTTACTTAAATACTTGTATCGATAAAAAGAATGTTAAATATAAAAATGTCTTTAAATATATATATATATATATATATATATATATATATATATATATATATATATATGAAAACAATACACAAAAACTAAAAATTCTTGAAGCTATGAGCATAAAACAGTTGAAACCTAACCTGAACAAAATAAACTATGAAATCTTCACAAATATTCTTAAATGTCTATAATTGATAACAGAAGCTATTGCTTTATACCAACGGCTTCCATACTTAATACTTCTTGAATTCACTCTCGCGTGGTCATGTGTGACGTCATGAGCTGCGGTGCGATTTTCGCTTCCAGGGTCTTATATGCACGTGTTTATCGTTACTTGAAAATCATCCATGTAAACAGAAACAGACTAACATCACTTTTTCGTCCGTGTATTGCTTAATATATTGTACTCTAATTGTCATCTTTGATAATGGCTTATGCAAGCCGAAAGCTTAGATTGGATTAAAAAATATGTATCAATATTGTGATTTTCTTTCTTCGTTTAATGATAATTAAGTTATTAAGCTTATCAGACGATATGAAAAGAATTTACATAAAATAAATAGACAACACTTGTCTATATTATTTAATGAAATATATATATATATATATATATATATATATATATATATATATATATATATATAATAACATTATTGGTAATCCGTATGGAATTTCCAATAATGAATTGTACTTTATTCGTTCTCATAGTATCAGTATATATATATATATATATATATATATATATATATGTGTGTGTGTGTGTGTGTGTGTGTGTGTGTGTGTGTGTATACATGTGTGCGCATCCGTAATGGATAAATGCACTTGACAGAATTATTATATATATATATATATATATATATATATATATATATATATATATATATATATATATATACACATATATATATCCTTGATACACACGAATATATATATATATATATATATATATATATATATATATATATATATATATATATAGATAGATAGATAGATAGATGGACAAAACAGATTGAGATAGAGAGATAAATAGATATATAGATAAAAGTAACAGGATGGAAGGTGGTTTGACCTAGGGTGTACATCTATAATTAAGCATATACCCTCATCAATAGAGAAAAAATCAGCATGAACTCCGCCAATAAAGAAATATTCCAACAATACAGTAAATTTTATAACACAGCTCAAACAAATACCGGATAACACCAAAAGTAAAATGGAAAATAATAAATAGAAGAAGAACTTGTAAAACGTGGGATGAACCATGCCCTTTATGCCTACATGAAAAACTACACATTATTATGTTTCTAAATAATGAAAATTTATTAAACCATAGACATGAGTTAACGGTTTTTTGCCGACATCAACAAATTTTCGCATTAAATAATTAGCATAAAAAAATTAAAATTTCATGGTCTAATAAAGGGTTTAAAAGCTTAAGCCAATCACAAGATAAAAAAAAACCCTTTATGAAGTCGTCAAAGAAACAAATTGTAGTTCAGTGCGACGCGTTTATGTACGAACAGCCCTTTTATAAAAAAAAACTTTAGACACTTAATGGCGTACAACGGTGCCAATAATTCTCTGTCGCTAAGACGGACTAGACAATGTGCGTATAGGAATGTCATCATTTGCTTTGAAATGGACACCCCGGCCCTGCCTTGGCTTGGCCTCTTTCCGAGAGTGATTGGTATGTTGATACAAATTGTTAACTCTTACGCCCCCTAATGAACTGGTCACTTCAGCCGTTTCCATAGTAATTAATTCTACGAATGAATATGCTTATAAAGATACGTAAACTTCAAGATTAGTTATTCCAAAACATTTCGCTTGAGGATGAAACAGAGCTTTTGGCTCTTGTTTTTGGAACATGAGAACTCTTATGTAGCGAAGGAATCATATTTTAAAAAAAAATAATTATAATTATAATTTAGGCTCTACTTTTGTATTGAGCACTGTTTTTAAAAAAATAAAAGCAAAAATACTAATGAACTTCGGATTATTTACCTAACGTGTTCTTTCTTATTTTTCTATATATTTGCATACATACATACATACATACATATATATATATATATATATATATATATATATATATATATATATATATATATATATATATTTAGAGAGAGAGAGAGATGAATAGGTTAAAATTGATAGACCGGAAGATGATAGATGCACAAAAACAGATTGAGATATACAGATAAATACGTCCTGGGACGACGTTAAACTGCATCCAACAGCAAGGCCTCTGATCAGGAGGTTTTGAGGAAGCGTGGAACCACCTCTTAATTGCTTGTGTTCCCAGGTTCACCCTGACCCGGGGTGGTAGCACCTGTTGGGGGTCCAAGCTATGGGAAAATAGTGAACTTCCAGGTCTTTTCCACTACATTGAAACAATGATGTTGCCAACTACACTTTTTTTAAACAATGATGTTGCCAACTACACTTTTTTGAAACAATGATGTTGCCAGTTTTTGAAACAATGATGTTGCCAGTTTTTGAAACAATGATGTTTCCAGCTATACGTTTTTGAAACAATGATGTTGCCAGCTATACGTTTTTGATATATTTAGTAAATACTGGATTTGGCATTAAATAACCCATAGTGGTTGATATGCCATAAAACCCCAAACAACCAAACATACAGATAAATAAATCGATATTTACACTTTGAGAAAGAAAGAGATCTGTCGGTACAGTCAAAGGTACATAGAGCATAAGATATTTTCACACTTAATTCAAGTCATTCAAAAAAGGGAGAACATTCAAGTGATTTAACTTTCCGCTTGGCTCACTTTAATCCATTCATTTATAATCTACTCCTGAGATTCACCGCACTAATTTTAATCTAATCGCCCTATTAAACCCATCCAGTGTTTGTAATAGGCCGACCAATTCACTTCCGGCTTTTTGAGAACACCATCGCCAAATGAATAACACTTTCTAATTGTGGCCTACATATTACTCATTCAACTCTAATTACTTACGTTAATTAATCATTAAAGGTATATTTCTGACATAAAGTTATGTTTCTTTCTTTAATTGCGCTGATGTGTGTGTCATTAGTAAATTGGTCCGAAGAAATCGCCTGTGTAAGAATATCTTGTTTGAGCGAACTAGATTAGCTGTTGATTTCTAAGCTAGCTTAGTTTGGATCAAGGCTACAAATATCGGGTGCTCAGTGAGGATGGAACTCAATAGAAAAGATTAACTGCAGTAGCTCCCTAGTCAAACCCCAGGAAACTTTGCATAGTTTCTCGCCAAATATTCATGCAATCACTAGCAGTACTTGTTGAAGGGACACCGAAGCTAAGCAATGTCGAACCTGGTCAGTATCTAGATGAGTGACCGCTTGGAAATATCATGTACTGTAAGGTTGGATGTGCGGATAGCGTACTGGGTAATGGCTCGGAAGTCTCATTTCGCGAGCCGAGTTCCAATTACCATTTGGTTTATTCTATCCACTTACACGAAAGATACTCTTACGAAAGGTACGAATCCATCTATTCTCCCCTCAGATATCACAAAATCAGTATTATCCTGTTATAGTAATTTACCCGCACACGCATGGACTCTCTCAGCTATAAATAGGAGCAGGTACAGCCTTTTGGAGAGGGAAGTTTCCAGCAGTCAGCTTTGACAGTCGGCCCGGACATTCTTGCTGTAACACTCTCGGTTGTATATGTTTGTATTACTGTTTCTGTTAATATATTTAACTCAGTTACTCTCTTTGTGTGTTTATTTCTGACCCTAACAAGGACACAACATATCCCCAGCAAAAAAAAAAAAAAAAATTCTAACAATCTGAAATATTTTCTGGTTTTAAATAACCTGCAAAGTGTTGATAAACCGTAAAAAAACGAATCAAGCAATCAATCATCTAGTACCCGTTGACAATTCTTTCATCATCATCATCATCATCATCATCATCATCATCATCATCATCATCATCATCATAACCCGGTATGTTCGTATGGTCGTATAGTCACTGCGCAGCTGAGCACCTGACTAGCTCCCTCCTATGTCTCGGTTGTCTGCCAATGTTTGCGTCTCTGCGAATTATCTTCTAGTCCTTTCTGTGATGTTGTTAGTCCGTTTCCTCCTTCGTCTGTCCGTTCTTCTGCTGCCTAAGGTGTTACCTTGTAGAATGGCAGTAGAAAGATGGTTGACTTTTATCACGTACCAACTCTCTTTTTCTTTCTTAGTCATGAGGTATCGTTACTGTCTGATGGCGATTCGCACAGCGTCATCTATGATGCGGTCTATCCAGGAACTGCCTCAGATGGTTCCGTAGAATCCCATACCTAATGCTTCGATAATTTCGCTGTAGTTCTGCTCCTAACGTCGAACATTCTCTGACGCACAAGAAGTTTGAGAGTGCCAGTGTAAGTAACAGTTTGAATTCAGGCAGACGTTCTTGTCTTTCGAGATAAAATATCACCCACAATATCTTACTAATTAACAAAACAAATACCTTTGGATAGTCAGTTATTTTTAAGGTGAAGTTTTTTTTTAATCCTTTCACCCCAAGCAAGATAATAAAGCCACAAAGACGTAAGGGGTTACTGGAAGTAAAATATGAGAAAAGAGAAAAAACTTTATTGAGGAAATCGGACAATAAAAGAACGGGTACAAGGAGATAATTGACATTGCGTTTTAAATTTTGAAGACAAAAGTTGATTGGAAAGCAATCAGCCGGAAGAGAGTTTCACAAGCGAGAAGTGAAGAAGAAACTGCTAGCATAGAACTTACGGTTAAATCTAGCAATTGCAACTGTAAAATGATGAGGCCTATCTGCCAATCAATTACCGCGCTTAAATTCTTAAAGTTGAGGCACCAAAGAGTATGCCGTGAAAATAATTATAGAAAAGGCTCAAGGATGTTACATCACGGTGGTGGGAATGTAACTGAAGCCGAGATACCAGATCAACACCGATAATTTTGCAGATTCTTCTTTGGGTATTGTCAAGAATATCTAAATGCATAGCAGAAGTACCAAACCAGATGCGACGGCAATTTTCAATGCTTGGATGGATGGTAGACTTATAAATGTTTAAGATAGATTCTGGTGAGAAACATTTGTCTAGTACGACACAGAGAACCAACGTTCGTAGGTGTAGATCTGGAGTCAGTATAATCGTTCCACTTAATGTCAGTGTAAAACATTAACCCGAGAAGGCGCAATGGGTTGCTCTCTTGGAGGTCAAAGGTAAACAAATTCACTTATACCTAAGCTGTCTTCAGTTTAGTTTCGGTGGCTGTGTAATGTTACCCTTGCAAATGCGATTAAGAATAAGTAAATAAATCTTTCATGCATAAGATTACGGTTTATTAATTTCCAGACGTCTTCATTTACTGCCCGCGTAAGGGTGTGTGATTTGGAGGAGATTTCAACGAACATTGATCTTTGCGTGTAAACGATCACGAATGATCCCAGTCGGGTAGGCCGCTTATATAACATTCTGGCATCTGGTTGTTGCACGTGTTCATAGTTTAAGCTCAGTTGGTTCGAATCTGTTTACATGTCATGGTAGCATTGATTTTTTTTTACCTATTGGCTATGATGTCACCTTTCAGCCCAATACTTTCATTCAGTTGGTTGCTCTGACACCGTGCATAAAACCTATTTTGCCATTTCTTACGGTGTGTCGAGTATATATTGGGGTCACCACCGATCAACTCCTTCTAAAACAAAGTTCTCTTATTGACATTAGGTTCAATTCAGACCTCCGGTATTTCCTGGTACGAATCGCACATTATAGTTGGATTTTGCGACATATCAGTCTTTGATGATATCTGTCTGTATTTCTGAGATGAGGTATTATGTACACTATTTACATTATTCGGACTATTGTCGTCATGTTTATCACAACGTTTCGGCCGTTGTACGCTTCGGAACAGTGTTATTACTGGAGATGAAAAGTGGATCCTTTACCACAATATTAAATGGCGGCATCAGCTGTGGTAGACCTGTTCAGCAGCCAAATATAGGACTGCATGCAAGAAAGGGTCTTATTTCTTCATGATGAGATATAGAGTACAGCGGGTCTGGGGCAAACAAACGTAGTGGAGTCCATCTATCCCCAAGTCAAATCACAGCTGATGGCTCCCGAACTTGAAGGCTCGCCTTGGTCAGGGACACTTGACTGTTGATTCTATTGGGTGGAGCCTACCGTCCTGGCCGTTAACTTTAATCTCGGAATCCATCCGTCCACCGAAGCCGTGTCCCTAGAGCGCTGGCTGCATCCGTAACTATGGAACCTAGTTTACTCTATTGTGACCGTTGACCCAAGAGCAATGTCCATCCGCCCTTTGACAAGCCTTGTTTTTAATCTTGTTGAGTGTCTAGACACCTTCCTTAAGAGAAGAGATTGGTGGATGGGACGGGTTTAGTCGTTGATGACCAGCACATAGGTCAGGTAGAACTGGGTAACGTGGTATCAGTAACATTTATAGAGAGACCTGTTAAAGTGACCCTACTTAGCAGAAAAGATTCGTGGATGGGACCGCTTTAGTCGTCGATGATCTGATCACGAGGCAGGGAGTACTGGATAACGTGGTGCCAGTAGCACTCGTAGAGTGACCTATTATACATCTCCAGATATACACGTGCCAAATAGCGTACACCGCAGTAACTAAATATCTATCAAATAATACATATATTATTTGAAATGAAAAGATATAGAATATCTCTTATCTTGTTATTTTATCAATGAAAAATATTGATACAGTTCTATAATCAAAAGATTATATGACGAGAAAAGTTTTACCCACACACTGCATATTAAAATAAATACACAAAATGGTCAAATTTCATTTGCTTGGGCACGTTGAGTGAATGGTTAATGTGTTGCCATGTCTTCGTTTTTGGGAGACTTGTCTTATCTCGCGAGTTTTGGGAAGGTATGTGGAATATAGGGTAATACGGCCTCTTGCTATCAGATGTCATTATAAATTCTTGATAAGATATGTATATCGAAAGGCATCATTATTAAGTTATGTAGACAGATTAACACACCTGTTTTTAAATGTTGGAGATTCGGCACGCATGGCTTTTTGTTTTATTTGTTACGTTTCAAGCTTTTAGATATTTTAGGCTAGAAATAAAGAAAAAAAAATGGAAAAGAAGATGAAAAAAGAAAATGGTAGAATAGCTGTTACAAGTTCATACACTTGTCTTAATAGTTGTATTTTCATAAAACAGGGGTTAATTCCATTACCCACTTACGCAAAAAAAAAATATATTTTTTAAAATCGCTATCACCCCATGCAAGACAGTAAAGCCACTAAGACGCAAAAGGTCACTGGGCGTGGAAGAATTAGGAAAAGTAGCATTAATAATGAGCAGGAAGAGAGTATTCAGGAGGACAGTAGATTTTTGCAGATTAAAGTTGGAAGGAGAGCATGCAGACGAAAGGGAGTTCCACAATGGAGAAGTGCGAGAGAAGAAACTGTTAGCATAGAACTTACGGTTACATCTAGCCAGCTCAACCGTAAATTGATGATATCTTCACGCCAGTCTAGTACTTCAATTAAATTCCAGAAATCTAGTTAACATAGCGAAGAGCCATATTTATTCGAATGATAATACAAAATGTAACCCAAAGGCCAAAATAGGGATTGGGGGAAAAGGACGGTCTTCTTCTGTCTTAAATTTAAACTCAGCTAGTCACAAACACTGACCCAAACATACAACAATATCCCTTACAGCAAAACAATGCATTCTGACTTGCCATTCTTACTTCATCAACCTAAAATATTCTAAGCATGAGAGAATGATAGACTTATAAATGTGTAGGATAGATTCTGGAGAGAAATATTGTCTCGCACGATATTTACGATTACATGTAGCCAGCTCAACCGTAAATTGATGAGATCTTGACGCCAGTCTAGTACTTCACTTAAATTCAAAAAGTCTAGTTTTTTTTTATACAGTGTAACCCGGATATAAGAGACTCGGATATAAGAGAAACCCTGATATAAGAGCGATTGTCTCTGGTCCCAAATTAGAGCCATACTTACCTAAACAAAATAGACCAAACCCGGATATAAGATAAACCCGGATATAAGAGTCTTACTCTACGGTCCCGACAACTCTCTTATATCCGGGTTACACTGTATTTGTTTTTGTTTTTAAGCGTTTCATCCCAATCAAAGCGGCAAGCCACTAGCACGCAAGGGGTTACAAGGGGTTACACAGAGTTGGAACGAGAGCGAATAGGAGTGATAGAGGAAAGGATGAAGGGAAGGATAGGGGGATAGATCAAGTCAGTTACCATAGCGAAGAGCGATATTTATTCGTATGGTAATACAAAATGTGGCACAAGGCCAACATGGGGAATGGGGAAATAATGGACGGTCTTACTTCATCCACCATAATGTTTCGTCCCCATATGCACAATTGAATGTCTGTTGGGGGAGGGGAATGTAACAACAATTAAAAAAAAAACTAGCCTCAATAGCGAAGCGCTCATCCGGACAACTACCATGACAATATTTATAGAAAAGACACAGAGAGGCAACCTTGCGGCGGTGGGGGAGTGGCTGAAGCCGACCCAACAGATCTGGACTAATAATATTGCTGATTCATTTTTGGATTTTATCAGGGAGCTTAAAGTAAATAGCACGAGTACCGGACCATATATGATATACAATATTCTAAGAATGGGAGAATGGGAGACGTATAGATTTATAAGATAGATTCTGGAGAGAAAAATTGTCTCGCATGACACAGTGAACCAACTTTCTTAGCAGCTGACCTAGCAATTGATTCAATATAATCTTTTCACTTCATGTCAACTGACAACGTTAGCAAGAGAGAGCACACGAGTCATTTCCTGGAGGTTTATGTAAATTGTTATTAAAAATCTTTATTAAGGTAAAAAAAAATTTTTTAAAATTAAATAAGCATATTAGATATATTATAAACGTTTTCAGCTTTTCTTTCTTAGTTAATCAGATAAATAAATTTGCAGGTATTTCGTTTCCACTCGAATACAGGGTGCGATGGATAAATTGTCGTACGCAAAAAATAAAAATAACGCTGACATCATTTTAACAGAAATATTTAGCAAAACTACACCAAAAGATCTTGAAATACGAAAGAGTAAATATATTCAATAAAATCGCCACTGGCTTCAATTACGGCCTCCAGAATCCTTCGGAATCACCTGTAACTCTTCTCGACGGTTTCCTTGTTTAAGTTGATGAATGTTGCCATAATCTTTGCCTTCAGTTCTTCTTCGGTATTACAATGAGTTTTGTTAGTATATTTCTCAACTGGGCTCCACGCATTTTAATCAGGGAGGTTGCATTCTGGGGAGATAGATGGCCAGATATAAGGCCTGATGGGGTCGCAGAAATTGTCTGACAGCCATGATTGGGTTCGCCTGTTTGGTTTGGATGGTGCAGAGTCCTATTGCCAGACACAGGGTCTTCCATCAGCCATCCACTTGATCCAGGACAACACTACCTCCTCCCTAAGTCCCTTGATATAGGCCTCCGTGTTGAGTGTCAAGCCCTGTAGGAAGATGAATGGAGGCATAGCGTCGCCATCACTAGTGATCACGTCAAACACTATGATGGTGACTGGATATATCATCCAACTCTTTCTGGATCCTCTGTACTGTCCTCAGACTGACACCCAAACTCTTTGAAATGTTCGTATTGCAGCTTCCGACGCGAGTGGCATGCAGCATCCTGTTTCCAAATTTCTGGTGGAGTGAATTGCGTCATTTCACTAAAACAGACGTTAAACCCATGACAGTGTTATTAACTCTTCTTTCTTTCTTTCTTTCTTTCTTTCTTTCTTTACGCTATATCAAAATGGAATAGTCCATTATTTATTAGCTATTGGCAGGAGATGTTAAACCGTTCTTTCTTACATTTTCTTTCATTTTCTCGCTGAAACCAATTAGCGTTTATGATATGTCTTTTCTGTCTTTACACTCGATAAAATCAGAATAGTCCATTATTTACTGAACTTGAAAGCAAGTAGCGGCTCTGATATGTCTTTTTCGTCTTTCCGCACAAAGAAAACGGAATAGGACATTTTTTATGGGTATGGATCGAGAGTGATAGGTTGAATAGCAGTACAGACTGGGTCCTATAGCCTTGGTTGGTGACCAGACTACTGAAGAGCGTTACATACGTACGTGTTAATTAAAGAACTGAGAGAGAGAGAGACAAACTGAATTATATTAAGATTCTAAGGCCTGACAAAAGTATTTTGAATCTTCTATTTGTAAGAATGTAATTTTTTATTCACAAGACGGTGATTGGTTTTCCCAGATAGTTACGTTTCAGCGTCTTTAATTGCAATAAATCTGCGGCTTCAAATCTGATCTTTATCAGTAACATTCTCTGCTACAGATTTAGATAAGACTTAAATGGGTTAATTCTTCTTATTCCATGTGCCGTGTCTCTTCAGAACGTTAGTGATCACGACTCTCCACAATTTCCTGTCCTTTGTAGCTCTAAATAAATTTTGTGCATTCGTTATCTATCCTAAACCAAGTTCCATCATCCATTTATTCAAACTCTTTAGGTAGCTTACCCGTTTTTATTTCCTTTGTCCCTCTTGTCTTCAATATGTTTTGTGAGTATCAAATTCTCTAATCCCTCTTTCCTTATTATGCTCTGTATAGATTTTAACTGATGTTAAGTATATGTGTTCTTATCCTTTTCACTTTCTCTAAAACCTCATCGTTGCTTACATGATCGGTCTATGGTATTCTCAGCATCCTTCTGTAGAACCACATTTCTACTGCTTCAACTCTCTTCTTCATCTGTGAGGAGATTGTTCAGCATTCACTGCCATATGTAGGAGTACTGATATTACGTAAAAGCTTAGTTCTCTTTGTTTGTAACGAAATTTTCCCGTTTCTTAATACTTTGCTTAGATTTTGGAAGGCATCTTTCGCTATCCCAAGGCGCCTTCGGATTTCAGTGTCATTACTTTCCGTTCTCTATTGAAACGCATCCCAGATATTTAAAACGTTAAAATATATTTCCCATGTTCAAAATTGATGGCAAAATTAAAGGGTGAAAAATAAATTTAACTTGAATAAAAAGCAAAGTTATATAATTATATATTCTTTTTCAAAATGTTTTCCTCAGTCTCTATTCTTTAAGAAAACCTAACCTTTCCTAGTATGTACGATGTGGTGGATAACAGTTCGAACTGAGAATTCGGAGAATCGAATCCGAATACTACTGGGGGTCGTTACTTTTACCTACGTGCTTGAGAAAGGTATCTATCCCAAATATGGGGAAAAGGGTATGGATCGAGAGTGATAGGTTGAATAGCAGTACAGACTAGGTCCTATAGCCTTGGTTAGTGACCAGACTACTGCAGAAAGAAACGGCAGTCTACTGCGGGAATATCTTCTACAGAGTCAGGAATCGAAAGATCGCCAAGCGTGTATCACGTCTAGCGCCTTACTGACCGAGTGAACCCTTTTTGGTCTAATATATATTAGGTTTATCGCTTTGGGTTGAATGTGCAATTTTTTTTTTTTTCACCGAGTTTTATATCAAATTGTACAATAATATCTTCTGTCAAATTTAACACATATTCTTTTCCTCTTGGAAATCTATTATACTGTACTTATTTACTTAGTTAAAAGGGTCATGTCTCAATGTATCCTCACAATATTGCTGGTTTCCGTTGTGGGTTTTCTAAGTAATGCGTAAAATATTGCTGCGTGTCGAGTCTAATGGGTTTTCAATAGATATGACGTCGACTTGTCTGTGTAGTTAATCGGCTGGGGGCATTTCTGAATTGTAGGTTCGTAAATCGAGGCGTGGGCCGTGTAAATAGTGAATGTGATGAGTTAGATGCGATTTAGATGATAAACATTTCGCTGAATGAGTGCTAATTTTTCCGTACCTTCTGTCTTGTGCCTTTCTTTCTTTCTTTCTTTCTTTCTTTGTTTTTTCCTTCATATGACATATGATATGATTTTTCATATTCTTTTTTATTTTTATTTTTCTATCAGTTGGTGAGACTTAAATAAGGATTCCTAAAAACTGCTTGATCACGCTATTGATTTTCTACTAGAGCGGTATGTAGACAGAATGCACACCTAAGTTTAATAAATATATACTTACTAAGGAATATTGTCCGTTTCAGTCTTGTCAAATAAAGTTGAGTAACTTAAGTTTTAGACGCCAAAGCTTATATATATATATATATATATATATATATATATATATATATATATATATATATATATATATATATATATATATATATCTCACCGCAATAAACGTATGAAGCTTGATATTACTAGACATATTAAAAACGGGCGAAGCAACCGGTTTCGCTCCCGCTCATCAGGCTTTCAACGGGAGATTTAATTTAAATTAAAATCACAGAAAATGTACAATAAAAGAAAATGTGGAGGAGGAGGAGGGGAAAAATTTTTTAAAAAAATAAAAAAATGAGCAAAAGGAGCTAGAGGCAAATGACAGCGAGCCCCAACAAACACTCACGTTGTTTACACAAGGAAGGCTTGCGGGACCCGATGTAAAGTGCCTCCAGCACCTTAAGGTGAAATAACGAGTGTGACCGGGACAACACGGTGAACCAGTCAACATTAAATTAGCTGCACAAGATCTGCTCTTTAATAAGTGCTCACATATTTAAATTAAATCTCCCGTTGAAAGCCTGATGAGCGGGAGCGAAACCGGGTTGCTTCCCCCGTTTTTAATATGTCTAGTAATATCAAGCTTCATACGTTTATTGCTGTGATAAAATTTTGTACCTTCAAAAATATCTTTAAATATATATATATATATATATATATATATATATATATATATATATATATATATATATATACAGTGCTGTGACTCACCTTATCCTTTGAATTTAGCTCAGCCTTCATTTCATCGGAGAAGAGAACATTCTTCCAATCTTCTACAGTGAAATTTTTGTAATAGTGAGCCCATTCAAGTCTCTTGGCTTTGTTGGCTTTGCTTTGTTAGCGGCTTAAACCTTCGTGTACAAGAATTGTAACCTTGTTCTAACAGCCACCGACGCAGTGTTGAAGAGGCAAGACTAACACCTTGCTCTTCGCTTAGACTGGCTGCAATTTCTTGGCTAGTTATTGTCCTATTCTTCGCAACTTCTCTCTTGATTACCCTGCCAGTTCTATCATCAATAATCTTTTTCTTTCGTCCCCTTGTTTCCTTTCTTGGAGCAGGAGTGGCATCATTATGTGCCCTAAGTACTCGAGAGACAGTTGCAATTTCTGCAATTTCTCTCGTAGACTTGCCTGCTTTAGAGAGGGCAATAATAGATGCCTTAAGTGGTTCTGATGCGTGTTTATACCCTTTCATCTGTTTAGTGACTTGAGTGGCTATTTCAAGCTGTTTTTATACTGTATGAGACTTTCTGGAATATTCTGGAATACTCTAGAATTAATTTAAGCTGTTCTAGAATTCTCTGGAATATTGTTCTGTGTGTATTGCAAAATAGTTTTCAATATTTTGTCAAAAGCTCTTTAAATTTACCACTTTAATCATTAGAATGCGATACTTGAGTCACTTTTTTTGCAAAGAGTTTTTCTCCCGAATTTCATTTATATCCAAATTTATAATTATCAATAGAATACCTTAGTGTGAATAAACTTTTTTCCTAGGTGATCGGGAAGGAGTCTTTATATTAGTAAGATTAAAAATTATTTTAACCCCAAAAACAATGGACAAAAAATATTTTTAGTAAAAAAAATCAGGTGAGTCACTTTTATCGAACAGCCCTGTATGTATGTATATATATATATATATATATATATATATATATATATATATATATATATATAAAAGTGGACATGGAAGTCAGCACTTAGAGGCGACAGTCTGTTTCATGTTAGTGCAATCGTCAGGCAACTAGTGCTGTTATTTTTCTCGGCTATTTATATATAAGGGTCAGTGGTGCATTGTGGATAGTCTATTTTGGCGGTTAATTTTACCGGAAGTCGCTTATTTGTTTATTTATTTATGTCAAATTATTTTCAAATTATTTTGCTTGTTTTTTGTTTGTTTTTTTAATTTTATTTTTATTTTTTATCTTATATATTTATTTATTTATTTTTTATTTTGATCGGTGTTTTTTATTAACGCAGTAAAAATTTGTTTATATAGCTTATTGTTGGTAGTCTATTAATGGCGGTCATTACCGGAAGTCGCTTGTTTGCTTATTTATTTGGGTCAAATTGTTTTGCTTGTTTTTATTTATTTTCATTTTTATTTTATATATTTGTTTATTTTGCATTGATTAATCCTATTTGTAGAATTTTGGGGTTGAATGTTGTGGTTTGTTCTGACTATTATTTTTTAATTTATTTATTTGGGTTGATTATCTTTATTTGTTTTTTCTAAACGGCTAGTTTGTCGGTATCGGTTGTTAGTTTATTTATATATTTGGATGTATTTAGATCAATTTATTATACTTGTTGTTATTTATTTGTTACACTGTATATTTTCTCTTTTTGGCTTTCGATTTTTAAGTAGCGTAGTGTTTTATCTTTAATTAATTTTTTTTATCGTTATATAACAGTTATAACTTTCGTCCGTTCTTTTGTTTTGATTTTCATAGTTTTGATTTTTAGTTTAATTTTTTGTTCATAATAGTTTGATAATTTGTTCATTATTTAGTTTATTGTTGATTTTTTTTCGCATATTCTAACAGGTGTGGTTTTGTAATTTGTTTGTAGTAATTTATTTTGCTTATTTTATTGTCATTTTGTTTGTTTATATATTTATTATATTTTTCTATTTTAAGTTACGTAGTAAAAATTTGTTTTCATGTCTGCATTTTGAGATTAGCTCGGATCTTTTATTTAATAATTTATTTTGATCTGGGAAGGTAATGATAGCTATTTTTTCCTCCAAGCAAAGTTTGCAAGTTTTTGATAGGTTGTTGTAGGCAGATGATTTTTTCCTTATTTTCCAAGATATTTTTGGTGTGGTATGTGTTTTGTTTTTTTATTTCCTAGATATACTTAGAAAGCATTGTGCTGTTCGCATATTTACTATTTGTGAAAGACATTTTGTGTACATAATTTCTTTGTTTCCATGGTCCTTCGGTTACTCCTATGTATACTTTTTCTTTATTGTCTTTTGATTTTATCGTGGCTTGGTAGATTACGTTGTTTTGTAAACAGTTACCGTTTAAGGGACATTCGTTTTTTATTCTGCAGTTGCACGTGGGTTTATTTTGTTCGTGTGGTTTCTTAATAATTTTCCTGTTGTGCTTTTTTATTATTTGTGCCATGTTCTCGGTGCAACTGTAGCTGATTTTTACTGTGTTTTTGTTGAATATTTTGTGTAGGGTGCTTGATTCCGGGAAGTGTTTGTGTAAAAGTTTGAAGAATATTTTTCCTATGTTTGTTTTTTTGCTGTACGGTGGGTTGAACCATATGATATTTCTTTTCCTGTTGGTCTTTTCTGTGTTCTGTGGTGAGTATGTGAGTGTTGCTGGGAATCCGCTATCTTTTAGGGCTGTTTCGTAGTCTTTCTTAGCTTTGTTAAATATAGATTCATCGGAAGAATTTCGGAAAGCCTGCGGTTAATCGATTTTGGTATCT
The DNA here is from genome assembly GCA_964036315.1 of Acanthosepion esculentum. Taxonomy (NCBI): domain Eukaryota; kingdom Metazoa; phylum Mollusca; class Cephalopoda; order Sepiida; family Sepiidae; genus Acanthosepion; species Acanthosepion esculentum. The sequence goes on from OZ038488.1 coordinate 23,146,090, forward strand.
GTTTGATTATAGAAGGCGGGTGTTTGGAGTATATGTGTATGTACTGTGGTTTATCATTCGGTTTTCTGTATGGTTTGTGTGTGCCTTTTCTTAGGCTGAAGGTAACATCTAGGAAATCTACTTCGTTTAGGTTAGTTTTTATATCTATCTCGAATCCGTTATTTTTGAAAATTTTAATTATTGCTTTTCTAGTTTTATCTGTGTTTTGTTTGTTGCAGTTTCTTAAGATTATGAGACCGTCATCCCTGTAGAGCCCTGTGTCATTTTTATCTATTATTTTGCTTAGTTCGTGTAGTAAGTAAATACCTACGATTTCCCATGTCTCTGCACCGTCAAAGTTTCCCATTGTAGTGTCAAATATCCCATTTTTCTTTATCCATGCTTCTTCATGGTGAAATAATAATGATTTGCGGGAGTGCTTAATGATGTCGATTTCGTTTGGTTTTATTATTATTTGTTCCTGAGCTAAGTTGATGGTCTTATCTAACATGCGTTCTGTTATGGATGGGTAAAATTCTTTTATGTCTAATTGTAGGAAGTGGCAATTTTGTTTGTTATTTATGCTGTGGAACCAGTCAATGGTTGCTTTTGTGTTTTTCCACGGGTTTATTCCTAACTTCTTCCTAAGTTCAGAATTAATTCTTTCTAGTATCGTTTTACTTATTTTACCTAGTTCGCTTTTGGCTGGGTTTATGATTCTGCATGCAGGAGTGGTTTTGAAATTTTCTTTGTGGTCTTTATATATATATATATATATATATATATATATATATATATTATTGAAGACAACAGACATTTTGTGTTGATTAATTTTCCTTATCAGCTTTTCATAATTACGAAAGATCTTTAATAGCCAAGGAGAAAATTGCGTCAGAAATAGTCCGGAGTTGATTTCGGAAGAAATATGGTACATCTTTCGACTTTCATAAGTCATCTTCAGGGTAGGTAGAGACAAATAGTGAATGTTGCAACGTAGTCAAAGAGTGTTGGGATTTGGCAACGTGTGAAGTTTGTTCAGGTTTGTTTTTTTTATAATTTATCTGCATCTGAGAATGCGAGCTCTTAAGCTATAATTGTTTTTATTTGCAGATGATTATTTTTGTTTTAAGAATATCGATCACGGATTATAAGACTGTTTTTAATATTTGACTTTGCTAATATTTTGGTATTATTTGCGTGTAGCTGTCTAATCTTACTATATCCCCTATGCTGGTTATTAATATGCTGTCTGATAGGTACATTAGTCTGATAGATGGCAGGTGACTCTTCGCAAGACGATTTTTAACTTTTATTTATAGAGAAACATTCTCCGAGTTGACCTGTATATTCATACACAATGTTCGTCTTATACAGGGAGCGATGTACAAAATTGTCGTCTAAATTAGGCAAAAATGAAAATAACACTGACATCTCATTTTAACAGATATACAGGGTGCGATGGATAAATTGTCGTCCAAATGACGCAAGAATGAAAATACAACTGATATCTCATTTTAACAGATATACAGGGTGCGATGGATAAATTGTCTAAATGACGCAAGAATGAACATTTTTTTTTTCTAATATACGTCAATGGGACTAACATATCTTAGTCCATAGAATAGACAGTCTCTGAGATTTTAGTTTGTTTGTCGTCTCCTTCTCCGGAAACCTAGCTGGCTCTCGACAGCGTGCTTGTCTGAAATATTCTTTCACCAGGAGTCGGCTGACCGTTTCTTTCTTCTGTTGATTTGAATATTCTCTTACTAAAAGCATGCGATCCCAGGCCCACTGCTGGTTGTGGACGGGAGGGTAGAATGGCCGTGTGACCCTCCCCAAATCAGCACTGCGTTCATTGTAACTTGAAGCCCGGCGTTCGAGGGCACGCCGAAAATTTTCTCTAGTGTTTGTCTGTGAAATGTGGAGCCGGCATTGAAACTTATCGTCAGTGAGTAATTTTTTTTAAAATATAGGTCAATGAGACTTATACTAAGTTAAAACTTAGTATTGTACTCATTCACAATAGTATGTCATTCCTATCCCCCAGTACTCTCAACTAGTGTAAGCCCTGCGACTATCCCAACTACATCCCCCCTCTATTGTTTTGTTTTGTCGTCGTTGTATATGTTATATGTAATAGGAGCAGGTAGGCTTTCCTACCGCCCGATCTACACTCCTCCCCCCTCTATTGGACACGATTAGAGGCCCAAACCTTGTTTCGTGTTTAGGAAGGGGTTCCCGGATCTCGCTCTTTCTCTCTCTGGCCTCTGTACTGGTGCCGCTGTGTTTCTCCCGTGATGCGTGTAGTCTGTGGCATTGCCTGTTCATTCTGAGGGTACACGGTTGACAGTTCCCTGGTTTCTGTTTCCGACTGGTAGTTAGGAGCCCTAACTCTTGCGTAGCGTCTTGAGCGGCCGCTCTGATCAACAGTTACATATCAGGGTGTCTGTAGTGCCATGTCGCGCATGGATAGGTGTCCCTGCAGTAATCTCCGGTGGGCAACCCTGAGGCCACATTATGATTCAGGCTGTGCCAAACCCCCTCTCTGCCCGCGTCATGGGTGATAACCGTCGGCTTCCTTTAACTCAGGCCTTCTCTTTTTCCAACACCAATTACCCACATGAATTACAAAAACCAGAAATATAAACCTAAACCACCCTTCCAAAAATCACCCAAACCTTTAAATATCTCCTTCTCCAACATCCGTGGCATTAGAACCAATTTCGGCAGCGTTGAGTCTTTCCTCATTGCTAAGTGCCCGGATATACTGACCCTGTGTGAGACCAATCTTGACTCCTCTATCTCTTCCTCCGATCTCTTGATCCCTGGATACCTTCCTCTCCTCAGAAAAGACTCTCTAACCCACATGCATGGCCTGGGTGTCTACGTCAAGGACCATCTCCCTCTGGCTAGAGAGTGCTCTCTCGAATCGGCGGATCATTCGTATTGTGTCTCCGGCTATCTCTTCTCAATGCTGTAAGCTATCTTTTCTTGCTCTACCGTTCTCCATCCTCTCAGGACTGTGGGATACTCGATGTTATTTCTGACAGCATAGATAGGGCCCTCTCTGTCCATCCGTACGCTCACATATTTGTGTTTGGCGATTTTAACGCCCGTCACAACCAATGGCTTAAGAACGCTACTACCGACCTCGCAGGCATACACACTCTCAACTTTTCAGTCTCTCAATCCCTCACTCAGATAATCGATTTCCCCACGAGTTTTGCTTACAACCGTGACTGTAAGGTCTCACTCCTCGACCTGTGTTTTACCTCCATCCCTGAATCTTGTAGTGCCACGCAGCTCTGTCCTATCGGTAACTCCGATCATGCTGTAGTGCCTGTTAGCATCTCCTTCAGCCCAACCCCTGCAAGCCTCCTACCACCAGAACCACATTCTGCTACCAACGGGCTGACTGGGACTCGTTTCGTGACTTCCTCCGCGATGTTCCCTGGGATGCTGTATTTAAGCTCCCCATTCAAGATTGTGCTTCAGAGTTCTCTTCCTGGGTTAAAGCTGGAATCGACGCTTTAATCCCCTCCAGGAAATTCAAGGTCAAACCGCGCTCCTCCCCCTGGTTCACAGCTGCTTGCTCAGCCGCCATTGCCCATAGGAACCACTTCTTCCACCGTTTTCGTAGTGATATGTCCGACTCCAATAGACGTCTATTTACCTCTGCCCGTAACGAGTGTAAGCGTATCCTCGACGATGCAAAGTCACTATTTGCTGCTCGGATGAAGGAACGTATTGCATCCCGCAAATTTGGCTCCAAAGATTATTGGCGCCTCTGCAAGAGCGTTCTGAACAATAACAAACCCTCCATTCCTCCCCTGTTCAATCAGTTTGAGGTCCTGACCACCTCTGCCGACAAGGACGAATGCTTTGCTCGGAAGTTTTCTTCCAATTCTAAGCTAGACTCTTCCGGGGTACCCTTGCCCGATTTCCCGCCCAGAACTGAGGCCCTCTTGGACGGATTGCACATAACCCCGTCGTCGGTATTGGGCATTATTTCTAACCTAGATCACCACAAGGCTACTGGTGGTGACGGGATACCAGCCATTGTCCTGAATAAATGCGCACCTGAACTGGCGCCTGCCCTCTCTAAATTATACAACCGCTGCCTCAAGGAGTCCTGTTTTCCTGACTGCTGGAAGTCCTCAACCATTGTTCCTGTCTTTAAGAACTCTGGTGACCCCTCCGACCCTTCCAATTACCGTCCTATCAGTCTCCTAGCACTCTTCGGCAAAGTCTTCGAGGCCATTATCAACACCGAAGTGATTAATCATCTGATATCCCACGATCTGCTCTCAGACAAGCAGTATGGTTTTCGCTTTGCCCGATCTACTGCCGATGTGCTTACGGCCATCACTGAATTTGTCTACCAAGCTATCCATAATAACGGTGAAGCTCGTGCCGTGGCCCTTGACATCTCCAAAGCATTTGATAGAGTTTGGCATGCCGGCCTTCTTCGCAAGCTCCAGGGTTATGGTATCACAGGTCGATTGTTTGATCTGATACAATTCAAACCGGGAATTGAAGGTCGTTCTCAGTGGATTCATCTCCAGCTCCTATCCCACTAACGCAGGTGTTCCTCAAGGCTCCATCCTAGGCCCTACTCTGTTACTCATTTATAAACGACCTTCCTGACGCCATAGACTCCCAAGTCGGCATCTACGCTGACGACACCACAATTTATTCCTGCCTCAAACACAAATCTAGTGATGCTGATAAAGTTAACCTGGCAGCTCAAATTGAAAAGGACCTCCAATCGGTTGTGAACTGGGTCGAGAAATGGATGGTTAACTTTAACGCCTCTAAAACAAAACTGCTCTCTATTAACCACCACAAGGATCCATCCCTGCATCCCATTAGAATGTCTGAAGACCAACTTCTCGAGAGCTCCTCTCTGCGGCTGCTCGATCTCCCGCTGATCTGAGATGGAACAAATACATCGAGTCAGTTTCATCATCCACCGCAAGGAAAGTTGGTTCCCTGTGCCAAGCCAGGAAATTTTTCTCCCCGGAATCGATCCTCCAAGTCTATAAATCGACCATTCGCCCTTTCATGGAGTATTGCTGCCATATATGGTCTGGGGCCCCTGCTGTTTGCCTCAGGGTTCTTGATAAGATCCAGAGACGGATATGCAATGTGATTGGCCCTGATCTGTCATCTCGTCTGCAGTCGCTCTCTCACAGACGCGATGTTGCCTCGCTCTGTCTTTTTTACAAATACTTTCACGGTAATTGCTCCGAGGAGCTGCTTTCGCTTGTCCCTAGGCCTCGTGAATTTAAACGTCCTACGAGGCTGACATCCGTTCCCACCCCTACACCGTTGAAACTGTTAGATGTAGACGTCTCTTCTACTCCAATAGCTTCATGTCTCGCACATCTCGCCTATGGAACTGCCTTCCATATTATTTTTCCCTGACAAATACAGTCTCCAACGGTTTAAGTGTAGCGTCAATCGACATCTCCAGTTGCCTTGATCTATCCACTTCCCTTCTCCACATCCCTTCATCTTTCATTCCTATCTGCTCTCGCTCCAAATCTTCTGTAACTCCCTTGCCTTGATCGACCCACTGTCTTTCTCTTTCTCCACATCCTCTCCTTTACCACTCCTATCTGCTCTTCCTCCAACCCTTCTATAACCCCTTGCGTGATAGTGGCCCCCAGCCTTGCTTGGGGTGATACGCTTAAAAAAAAAAAACAAACAAAAAAAAAACACTGACATCTCATTTTAACAGATATACAGGGTGCGATGGATAAATTGCCGTCTAAATGACGCAAGAATGAAAATAACACTAACATGTCAATTTAACAGATATATTTACCAAAATTACACCAAAATATCTTGAAATACGAAAGAGTAAATTTATTTAATAAAATCGTCGTTGGATTCAACCACGGCCTGCAGACAACTTCGGAATCTCCTGTAACTCTTCCCGAAGGCCTCTTTGCTTCCATAATCATTGTCTTCAATTCATCTTTGGTGTTAGAAGTTTTGTTGGTCTCTCGCTCAACTGTGCCCAATACATAACAATCAAGTAGCAGTCTGAGGAATTAGGTGGCCAAATGTAAGGGGTGATGTGGTGGCAGAAATTGTTTGACAACCATGACTGGGTTTCCTGTTGTGTGACACGGAGTCCTATTGCCAGACATAGGGTCTTCCATCAGCCCACCTCTTGACCCAGGGCACCACTGTGTTGAGTCAGGCCCTGTGGGAAGATGAATGGAGGCATAGCATCGCCATCACTAGTGATCACTCTAAACATCATGATGCTGACTGGATATGTCATCCAACTTTTTCCGAATCCCAGATTGACTCCCAAATACTCTGAAATGTTCGTATTGGAGATTCCGGTGCGAATGGCAAGCAGTACAGACATTCTGTTTCTAAATTTCTGGTGAAGTAAATTGTGTCATGTTGAACTTTTTCTCACAGACGGTGTCCTACTAATCCTGCTGTAGCTGCTGTGGAGTCAATAAAATAAAAGACAAACAACGCGCATGCGCGAAATTAAAAATATAAAATGGCGACAATTTACCCATCGCACTCTGTACAGTGGGTCGAAGTTTGTGATATATTATTTTTAATAACTAAGTTGCTAGTTTTTAGTTTTTTGTAGTAAATAATTGTTGTGGATTCCGGGGAGGGAATCCTGCCCAAATAAATAAACGACGCCAGTAATTGAAATAGGAAAATAAGTGTATTGAACGTAAGAATGCAAACTTGAAATGAAGATTAGTAGTCCAGGAATACGGGTTAGTAGAAAGTATATGTACAAGTCTCTGTAAGTGAAGCCGTAATTATCTCTCTCGGTGTACTCTACGTATATCAACCTTTTCTCATATAACATATATTATATTTATATATATTTATATTATTATTATATTTATATTATATTTATATATCTTTTTATATATTTATTTAAATATATTTGTATATATTATATTATATATTATAATTATATTATATATATAATATGTTATATAATATATGATATATTAATATTAATATAATAATATATTACTAATAGTAATAATGTTAATAATATTATATTAATAATAATATATTAATATAATATATTATATTAATATATGTATAACATATATTATATTTATATATATTTATATTATTATTATATTTGTATATATATTTTTATATATTTAAATATATTTATATATATTATATTATATATTATAATTATATTATATATATAATATATATATTATATAATATATAATATATTAATATTAATATAATAATATATTAATAATAGTAATAATGTTAATATTATTATATTAATAATATATTAATATAATATATTATATTAATATAATATATGTATAACATATATTTATATATATTTATATTATTATTATATTTATATTATTTAATTCTTTAATGTCAAATATTTTGGATGAGGAAATAGGTATTGTTCTTTGTTTAACCTGCTGCGGGAAAAATCTGCCTTGTCAGTCATATATCGAAAGATCCCTGATCGTCTAAGCGTGTATCACGTATGGCACGTAACTGAATGATAGAAATGTATGCTGGCTTAGGAAAGAGGTATATCTTTTAGGAAAGGAGATATCTATGAAAAAAAACCGTGGCGCAGATTTACATTTTGACGATTTTCGCTAGCGGCAATCTCAAGGATTTTCAGTAATCCTTATCAAAAGTAAATGTCGTATAAGTCTGTCAACTGAAAATGACATATGTGTGTGTCGATTTCTGAAACTGTTCTCAAAATAGATTTACTTATTGAAAAGAGCCATTTCATTAAATGTGTAAGAGTGCGTTGAATAAAACTAGAAACAAATTGTGGATTTTAATCAAGCTTGTCTTCAAGGGGACTTCCGTATTTCTAGATGTGGTAAATGTTTATAAAAGGAAAGTATCCACTCTCTCTTTCTTTCATTTTTCTTCTTCTTTTTTTCTTTCTCAATCACAAAATGCAGTAGTTAGAAGATCTGTTTATTTCCCGCACAGAACACTAATTTATAGGCAAGCAAACTACTTAATTTCAACAAACAACATGGCGCACACATTCATTCATACACACACACACACATTACCGATCAGCTCATAACTGTCTTACTTTTTTATGAACTCTATGTGCACGCGAATATATTTTTGCTCTTCTTGAATTATGTTATTCTCTGTATAAATGTAAGTAACATCCTCGACGTGTTGAATTGATTTATTGTTTTTAATTTTTTAAACATCTTCATCACAATTCTTAAAGGACCTCACCTGTTACCAAATACTACTTGACTATTATATATTTTAATGTTTCAACATATTTTATTCCATGCTCTTCGCAAAGGGTACGCTAACACAGTCGGGCAGAAAGGCAGGCTCGCCGGGTGGGGGAATAGCTTGTTAACCCATCATCTGAAGGAATTCAATTTGGGAAGTTGTTTAAAACAATATTTCAACGCATACAAGCGGATATAATTTCATTTTGTCATAATGCTTGGTTTGTGTTGTCGCATACCAACGGACGCTAATGACTTATATCCCCATTAGCATAAATACAGTAGTAAATACTGTATGTTGGTCTAGAGTTGGAGATTCGTCTCTAGCTGTGCTGGTCGAATTCTCTGCCTCCGGCCAGAGAGGATCCCAAGGCGAGGCTATGTCGAAGGGCAGAGTCTCTTTCGGGAAACAGTTACCCCTATCCCGTTTTATACAGCGTCTGCGGGGAAATTTTGGCCGAGCCCACGGGCTCGGTTACTCGAGATTAAATTCGGCCTTGTGCCACATCTGACCGCGTGGGGCGGTTGGTAGATATCCTCGATTTGGAAATTCATTGTAAAATTCACTTGACTCACTTCTACCAGTTGACTACTTCTTCTACGCACCGCTGGCGAATCTTTTATGTGTTGTTCTTGTCCTAAATATTATCATTCATTACCAAACTTCATTTGGTTATTCGATTCAGTAACCTTCCCTAGGTTACAACAGTTTGGTAAAACTTTATTACAACTGTAATTTATTTTCATTCGCCACAACAGACATGAAGATGGAGGATTTTTTTTCTGTTCCAATGTTTTCATAGGAGAGCCTTGGAATATGTTTCAAGTTATCTAAACAATATGAAGTTAACTCAATTTAGCCTTGATACTTCATACTGCTTTGGGTCCGAATCGAATGGCTCTCAGAAATTCTCTGTTTATCGTGAAGCGTTATCAGTTGCAGTGTTTTATTACGCAATACGTTCTACACGTCACACTATTCAAAGGTTAACAGTAAAAGTGTATAGATTTAGCATTGCATAAGTTTGTATACAAATTTGTGTCATACGATATTTAAGAATTATCTAAAGGATGTTTTTGACCTTTAACTTTGTTCTTTCCTTTTTTATTTCATTTTAATGTATGATGTTTGTGTACGTGCTCTTGTTTGGTATATGATGTTTGTGTACGTGCTCTTGTTTAGTGTATAATGTTTGTGCTCGTGTTCTTGTTTAGTGTATGAAGTTTGTGTACGTGCACTTGTTTATGTATCATGTTTGTGTACGTGCTCTTATTTAGTGTATGATGTTTGTGTACGTGTTCTTGTTTAATGTATGATGTTTGTATACGTGCTCTTGTTTAATGTATGATGTTTGTGTACGTGCTCTTGTTTAGAGTATGATTCTGGTGTACGTGTTCTTGTTTAATGCATGATATTTGTGTACGTGTTCTTGTTTAATTTATGATGTTTGTGTACGTGCTCTTGTTTAATGTATGATGTTTGTGTACGTGCTTTTGTTTAGTGTATGATGCTTGTGTACGTGCTCTTGTTTAATGGATGATGTTTGTGTACGTGTTCTTGTTTTGTGTATGATGCTTGTGTACGTGTTCTTGTTTAATGCATGATATTTGTGTACGTGCTCTTGTTTAATTTATGATGTTTGTATACGTGCTCTTGTTTAATGTATGATGTTTGTGTACGTGCTTTTGTTTAGTGTATGATGCTTGTGTACGTGCTCTTGTTTAATGGATAATGTTTGTGTACTGGAACTTGTTTAGTGTATGATATTTGTGTACGTGCTCTTGTTTAGTGTATGATGTTTGTGTACGTGCTCTTGTTTAGTGTATGATGCTTGTGTACGTGCTCTTGTTTAGTGTATGATGCTTGTGTAGGTGCTCTTGTTTAGAGTATGATGCTGGTGTACGTGCTCTTGTTTAATGTATGATGTTTGTGTACGTGCTCTTGTTTAATGTATGATGTTTGTGTACGTGTTCTTGTTTAATGTATGATGCTTGTGTACGTGCTCTTGTTTAATGTATGATGTTTGTGTACGTGCTCTTGTTTAATGTATGATGCTTGTGTACGTGCTCTTGTTTAATGTATGATGCTTGTGTACGTGCTCTTGTTTAATGTATGATGCTTGTGTACGTGTTCTTGTTTAATGCATGATATTTTTGTACGTGCTCTTGTTTAATTTATGATGTTTGTATACGTGCTCTTGTTTAATGTATGATGTTTGTGTACGTGCTTTTGTTTAGTGTATGATGCTTGTGTACGTGCTCTTGTTTAATGGATGATGTTTGTGTACTGGAACTTGTTTAGTGTATGATATTTGTGTACGTGCTCTTGTTTAGTGTATGATGTTTGTGTACGTGCTCCTGTTTAATGTATGATGTTTTTGTACGTGATCTTGTTTTGTGTATGATGTTTGTGTACGGGGTCTTGTTTAGTGCATGATGCTTGTGTACGTTTTCTTGTAAGAAATATTTGTTGATTTAACAGTTTTTATATTTTCCGAATGTGATTTTAATCTTTATAAAAGTTATATAAACCAACGCGTCTCGTCCTCTGAAGGATTTTATTAGGGTAAATGATGAAAAAACAGCGACATTATGTCCTTTTTTATTTTTTTTTATCCGGTATATATATATTAATGACACCTT
>OZ038488.1:23161972-23171972 GCA_964036315.1 Acanthosepion esculentum
ATTTAATGACCACGGACTGAAAATGGATACCATTCCCAACACAAAGTACCAACAGACGCATCCCTATGCAGACTTACATTTAAATCTACGCTCTAGTACGTCCATACGGATAAACTAATCCATATATTAATGACCATTTTGACGCCAAGTGATTCAAAAGGCGCATATTCTCCGTCGCTGAGGGAAATAAACAAATGCTCAAGCGTGCTTAATGCTTCATCCACATGAAGAACTGGATTAATAACCGATTCCTTTATAAGATCAATTTGTTTGATTGTCTCTGTCTTTCGTTGTAAGATCACTAATTCTTTTCATTTTTCCTTTTTTCTTTCTTTCTTTCTTTCTAAAAGCACATTTTCTTTCTTTTTAAGAAGAAGAATTATTTTTCGTTCTTTTATTCTTTCCTAAGATCACTTTTATTCTTTTCTTTCTTTTTTAAGTTTGTAAATTCGTGTTCTTTCTTTCTTTCTTTCTTTCTTTCTTTCGTTTTTCTTTCTTTCTTTCTTTCTAAAACCACATTTTCTTTCTTTTTAAGAAGAATAATTATTTTGCTTTCTTTTAATTTTCATTTTTTTTTCGTTCTTTTATTTTTTCTATAGATCACTTTTATTCTTTTCTTTCTTTTTTAAGTTTGTAAATTCGTGTTCTTTCTTTCTTTCTAAAACCACTCTTTCTAAAACCACTCTTTCTTTCTTTCGTTTTTCTTTCTTTCTTTCTTTCTTTCTTTCTTTCTTTCTAAAACCACATTTTCTTTCTTTCTTTTTAAGAAGAATAATTATTTTGCTTTCTTTTAATGTTCATCTTTTTTCGTTCTTTTATTTTTTCTATAGATCACTTTTATTCTTTTCTTTCTTTTTTTAGTTTGTAAGTTCGAGTTCTTTCTTTCTTTCTTTCTTTCTTTTTAATATTGCTTTTTATTTTTCTTTCTTTCATTCGTTCTTTCTTTTTTCTTATTAAGATCTTTAATTTTTCTTCTTTCTTACTTTTAATTTTAATTACTTTCTTTCATCAATTTTTTGTGATTCTTTTCATTTTTTTCTTATTTAGGACCCCTTTTTCTTTCGTTTTTACTTCCTAAGATAACATTTATGTTTTCTCTTTTCTTTCTAAAAATCACATTTCTCTTCCTTTCTTTTTCTTTCTTTCTTTCTTTCTTTCTTTCTTTCTTTCTTTCTTTCCCTCTTTCTTTCTTTCTTTCGTTTTCGCAGATGAATACAAACATAATGATATATCTATATAATCAACTTTCCAATACCATACACACACATATTTGCAAGCAACACACACACACACACGTACGCGCGCACACACACACACACACGCACACACACACACGCACGCACGCACGCGCGCGCGCGCACACACACACGCGCGCGCGCGCGCACACACACACACACACACACACACATATATATATGATTAATACAAAATAAAATCTTCCTTATTTTTAGATTAACTTAAAAAATAATTCATGTGCTAGTTATTGGTGTGAGGTTGATTTTTTCTCTGTGTGTGTATATATGCGTTTGTGTATCTCTCTCTCTCTCTCTCTCTCTCTCTCTCTCTCTATATATATATATATATATATATGTGTGTGTGTGTGTGTGTGTGTGTGTGTGTGTGTGTGTGTGTGTGTGTGCATGGGGATGAATAAAGATGAGAAAGCAAGAGACGTGCGAGGCGGCGTCCGTACGTGCATGCGCACACATGCACGTACACACGTTCAAAGACCCGTTTAGGCAAAATAAAATAAATAAAAAAAAATCGACAGACGTGAGTGAAGAAAGGTCGGGACCCATCAACAGCCGATTAGTAAATGTTTTCCCGTTTTGCCGAAAGCCTTGACATAAACACGTGATCATTTTTAAAGACGGACATTTTTTTTCTTTTTGTTTTTTTTCTTCTTACTTCTCGCCTCTGTGGCGTCAAGGAGAACTTCTCAGGAAAACTGGATCTCGACCAAAGTTAACGACTCTCTCAAAAACTGAAATGACAGCCATATTTTTTTTTGTCTCCGCCACAACACTCCCACTACCGTCTTTTTCCATTTGCCATAGAAACCGACAATTCTTCTTTTTGCACAACCGAAAAATCCCATAAAAACCTAGCAAATGTACAGATGGTGATGTTCTAAGTGTAGGTTAGATGTGGCACAAGGCCAAAAGTTTGGAGCACCGAGTGAGAATCGAACTTACTACTCAGTCGTAATTTCATCTCACGAGACAAGCTTGCGAACGATTATACTACGTCTAAGTGCGCCAAAATGAATTTCTAAGCGTAGCTTAGATGTGGCACAAGGCCAAAATTGTGACGCATCCCGTGGGGATCGAACTCACTACTTAGTTATAATTGATCTAGCTAGGAAAGCATGGAACATTACACCATATCTCAGTGATCGAAAATGACTTAATAATCGTAGCTTAGATGTAGCATATGGCTGGAAGCCCGGTGTATGTAGTTAGGATCGAACCCACTACTCAGTCGTAGTAGATCAAACTAGACAAGATTGCTAACCATTACACTACGCTTTTCTTTTAAGCATTCAACCCCAAGCAAGGCGGGAAACCACTAGCACTCAAGGGGTTACAGGGCTGGATCGAGAACAAAGAGGAGTGATAGAGGAAAGGATGAAGAGACGGTTAGGGGATAGATCAGGGCATCTGGAGACGTCGATTGACGTTACATTTGAATAGTTGGAGATTATAGCTATCAGTGAAACAAGAAATGGGGGGGAGTTCCACAGGCGAGAAGTGTGAGACATGAAGCTATTGGAGTAGAAGAGACGGCTACCTTTAACAGTTTCGACAGTGAAAGGGTGAGAGCGAGATGCCAGCCTAGTTGAACGCTTAAATTCATGAAGTCTGGGAACTAGCGAAAGCAGCTCACCGGAGCAGTTACCGTGAAAGTAGTTGTAAAAAAGACAGAGCGAGGCAACGGCATGTCTGTAAGAGAGCGACTGTAGACGAGATGCTAGATCAGAGCCAATTACATTGCATATCCGTCTCTGGATCTTATAAAAAAACCTTGAGACAAACAGAAGGTGCACCGGACTATATATGGCAGCAATACTCCATGCAAGGGCGAATGGTTGATTTGTAGATTTGAAGGATCGACTCCGGCGAGAAAAATTTCCTGGCGCGGTACAGGGAGCCAACTTTCCTTGCGGTAGACGAAGCTATTGACTCAATGTATTTGTTCCATCTCAGGTCAGCAGACAACCTAGTTGAGCGCTTAAATCCATGAAGTCTGGGAATCAGCGAAAGCAGATCATCGGAGCAGTTACCGTGAAAGTATTTGTAAAAAAAGACAGAGGGAGGCAACGGCACGTCTGTGAGAGAGCGGCTGCAGACGAGAAGCCAGACCCGGGCCAATTACATTGCATATCCGTCTTTGGATGTTATCAAGGACCTTGCAAGTGCCCAAAAATGTTTTGCAAAGCGTAGCGTAGATGTAGCACAAAACTGAACGTGTGGTGTTTCCAGTGAGGAACGTACTCACTATTTACTCGTAATCGAGCTAGCTAAACTAGCTTGCTAACCATTCATCCTCATTCGACCGTAATCGGGATCATCCATCCGATGCGAACGATCCTTTCCTTTAGCTGTATAGTATGGCTACATACAGTTTTGAAATCAGAGATACTTTCTCCTAGACTATAGAACCCAGTGCGTTCTGCTTTTATCCATAGTTGTGGGGAGAAGAAGTGAATTCATAACTTTCCCATTCGTAAGTGAATGTAATGGTTCCGACTGGAGTTCGAACTTGGCTCTCCGATTCCTGAATCCGAGCCGCTATCCATTACTAAATCGGATAAATATATAATAAATAAATAAAAATAATCAAAATGAAACGGGAACGCATTAAGAATAATGAAGTTTACAAATCATAAAATGCACTCCCTGCAATTAAACACGGTGGTGGGAGCATTCTGCTTTGGGGATGTTTAGCAGATTCTTGTCCAGGAGTACTAGTGATAGTACAAAAAATCATGGATAAAGAGTAGTATTTGGGTATTATTAAAATTAATATAAAACAAAGTGCACTTAAGATGTCCAAGATGACAATGACCCGAAACACACGACAGAAAAATTTACAAAACACGTAGATGACAGCAGAATTAAGGTATTGGCATACCCAGCACAAAGATCTGACTGAGGCAAGAGGTCCAAAAACGTTACAACATCGATTATTGAGGCAAGAGGGCAAAATAGGTTACACCATCGATTATTGAGGCAAGAGGGTCAAAATGATACACTATTAATTACTGAGGCAAGAGGGCCAACACTTTTGCCCTATGTTAAGTGATATTTGGTGTCTTTTGCATCATTGCTTGACATAAAAATAAATAGATTGTTGTGGGCCTAACTGCACATCTTTTTTTAAAACAGTGCCTCAGTGATTTGACGTATTACAGCTTTATTTGTAATTATGGAAATGGGAGTGAATAATTCTGTCGACAACTATATATATATATATATACATATATGTATGCGTTTGTGTGTGTGTGTGTTTGTCTATATTCAATTGTTTGTGTCATAAGTAATTTCCGGTTTTTGGGGAACCAATTTTAATGACAAATACCTCATCCTAAATAACCGTTCCCCATATACATTATAACAGGTGATGAAAAATGGTTTATATACGACAATGTTCAACACAAGAGGTAATCGATTGACATAACGCCCGTGTACTCGTGTGTACCTCAAGACAATAACTCTGAAGACGAAGTCCTGTTCATCAGCAGGTTTATTCAAGGTCGAAAGGGTAAAACTTTAGTTTAGTCTGCATAAAAAAAAAATGATAAAAAGGAATATAGCAAAAGCAGCCGGCGGTATGAACATGGAAGCAAGAGAATTTGTCTAAATAGTTAAAGAATTGTAGTGAATAATTTGCTTACACGAATATGCATAATGTTGCTTTGATAACTTCCCAGAAAGGAAGAATGTTACATTTGGGAATAATGTTTAAACAGTGAAAACGTGATGGAAAGGATACTACATTTTCGTTTTTATTGATATATATATATATATATATATATATATATATATATATATATATATATATATATATATATATATCACATGAATCATTCATACAAAAAACTGATATTGAAGTTAATGATATAAATGGCGTGAATACATCTTCGCAAACAAATTTAATAAATGATATTAACCCCGAACCTGTAGATGAATGTTATGATCCCTGTGTATAAATTCCAGTTGCATAAGTTTTTTTTCGGATTACATCTATTTTTTCGTTGTCCTGTTATTACCTGGATGTAAAAAACATATATTTTCATAACTGATGATGTCTGTATGCACAGATGAAAGCTTGTAAAAAAATAAAAAAAGATATCTGTAAATTGAACTGCACCACCTACTTGATATATATATATATATATATATATATATATATATATATATATATATATATATATATGAATAAATAAATAAATAAAATGTGGACACTGGGATCAACACCAAGCAGATTTAATTTCTGATTCATGCCTGGACGTAATTTTCAGGCCATAAAGTTCAATTTTATATCTTATATTTACACTCTCTCTAACTCTGATATTCAGCATTTTGACACATAAATATACCATACCATAAAACTATATTTTCATCACACACACACACACACACACACACACACACACACACACACACACACACACACACACACACACATTTTAAGACATTTTTATGTTTATACATTCTTTTTATGTCTTAAATGTTTTGAAATAATAATGTTTCATAATATATATATATATATATATATATATATATATATATATATATATATATATATATATATCTTGTCATTCACAGACAGTACTGTTTCATTGTATCACACTTCCTCAGTGCAACAAGACATCCGAATGCCTCAAGCCATTTGGTGTTAGTCAGTGTTTCTACTACTAAATCTAGCGTATTGTTTTATGAATGTAAACAAACGCCAATCAACCATAGTGCTCGATTCATTTTACTGTAGAGCTTTGCATTAGCGCAGATGGCTGTTGTTTATAGAATTAGCCTATCTTTCAACAGTGCTCAATTGAAATATATTTTCAAGAGCTAAATTCTGTCATTAGCAGACAGTACTGTTTCGCTGTGTCACAGTTCCTTAGTGCGACTAGACATCCAAATGCGTCGAGACAGGATTGAAACCCAGCCCGACCAAGCGACCAATAAATTATTCCAAAAATGCTTACTTATATTAGACTGTTTAGTAAGAATTTGAGAAGTTGGTTGGGCTGTGAATTTTTTAATACAGTCGTTGCATTATTTTTATAATTTTAAGCAAAATGTTTCTAATCTATTTTATTTTTCATTTATTTCTATGAACTTGTATCAGCTTTCTCCTGTCTGATGTCGAAGTTACTTTTTTTACCATTCATATTTATTTTCATTCGCTTAGAGAAAAGAAAAGACGTACAAAAACGAAAAGTTAGAATCACGCACATGCGTACAGATGAAGATTTTGACGCTTGTTTCTGTTTATTTAAAACTTTGGCACACAGACAAAGAAAATCCAACGTAAAAATCTCTAAGATGTGAAAGGAAGAATGACTGGACATTTTAGAAAAATAAAAAAATATATTAAAGATTTATGAGTAATTCCTGACGTCATGTTTTACCGATTCGTTTATCAATATCTCAATCTGAATATGTAGATGTGTTTTCAAACATAACTTTGGGTGGCAGACTGTTTTGTGGATGATAATAAATGTATGCGAGACATAAGAGCCCCACTCTTTCCAGTAAAGTTTGCATTAGTTCATGAACACAGACAGTTACTTTTCCCCCTGATTCTAAAATGCCCACAAAATTAAAACGACCTGGTGCCAAAATTTGCTTTAAAAGATTTTTATGTCACAATAGCTTAATCGTCAAAATGTTTTCCCAACTGTCGAAATATTTCTTTATTAATTCAGAATAATGCCCCCGACTACTACCAACCCTGAGTAACAAACAGAAAATCTAACACTTTATAATTCCTGCCACTCTATTTTTGGACGGTAGCCATTAGTCTAAACTTTTAATTAATTTATACGAACCGATAATTAATACTGAATTTTGTTTTGTTAGAAATCTACTATTAATACGGATTTTTTATTTTCTATAAATAAAGTCAGATTTTTTTAGAATCCTATAATAGTGAACTTTTAATTTAATCTTTATAATTAATTATATTTTTAGAAACGTATAATTAAGACTGGATTTTTGGCATTATTTAACGTTCGTGCCTGCAAATAAAAAAAATAAAAAAAATAAATAAATAAAATCGATGTATCAAAAGGACGTATTTTCCCATGACACCGCTATTATTCTAACTCCCTTGATAATATTTATTGTGTTTAAAAAGCGATGATTAGAATTGTAACTTAAACATATGAAAGTGAATTTATACATTTACTTTGTTCTTGAGAACTGACAACCAAAATAATAAACACTATTTATATATTAGATTTTTTTTTATTTATTTGATTGGTTAATGAAAAAACGTTGGCTAATTGCCAATCGATTGAACTTTATAAAATGATAAATAATAAGGATTTCATCACACTTGGTTCACATATTTTATTCATTTAGTAATTGTTTATAAATTCGTAAATAAAAAAATATTTTCATATTTATTTCTTTATGAATTGGTAAATGATAAATATTGCATTGCATTAGTCTTAATACAATTGTATTGCTTTATAGAATGTCGTAAATATAAAATACTTCTTAAATGCCGGATTGCTATGTGTTGTAGATTTTTTTTCTATAGCACCAGTCCCGATACTTTTTGATTAAATCTTGTATGTAGGCAATAAATATTCACCCAAGCAATGTTGATAAATAAAGAACTAATAAAGAACTAATAAGGTCTGTTCGTTATTTATTATTATTATTATTATTATTATTATTATTATTATTATTATTATTATTATTATTATTATATTTTTCTACTTTTCGGATGTGTTGAGTATTGTGCTCAAAGTTGTGAATAAATTGTCCGAAGTTCATATTTTGTTATTTTTGTTCAAGTACTTTCGACTATCGCAGTTATTATCAATAACCAATGTGATATCTTTGTGCTAGTTAGAATTCCTTTGTCTACATCCTGGTATTCTTTGGGAAGCTGAACGTTTGATTGGTTCTTGATAATGATTCTGTGTGTCAGCGATCATAACTCTTCACGTCTTCTTGTCTTTTCTTGCTTTAAAAATATACATTTTTCATTTCTGCATTGAATTGTTACAGTTGGTGAAAAACGGTTTTGCAGCGCAACAGAAAATGGCAGTGGTCAGCACAAAGTGAGAAACCAGTGTGAACACCTAAACCAGGACTATATACACAGCGATAATTTTTTTGGTGTATGTGTGTCTGCTGAATTAGGAAAAATGCAGTCCATCATTAGCTTGCGGAACAGGGAAGAACCAGTACTGTAGATGTTTATTGCCAGAAACCAGAACGATTTCGTTAAAAGAAACAAAGTGTTATTGTCCAGAATGACAATGCAAAGGGACACTTTGCAAAGCCCAAGAAAAACCATCTCACCTTATTATGAGAAATAATACCACATTCTGACAAGATCAAAACTACATCATAATTTGTGAATTTAGATTTCCCGTAGAAAATAAACCAATGATTATGCTGGATATACAACTACCCATCTTTCAAGACGAATGGCTTTACATCTCTCCGACCAGAATTTAATATGGACACATTGAAACCAGCATGCAATCGCACTAGCCATCGTTAGGATGGGAGTTTCTTACATATCCTCTATACTCATCATATTTAGATGGTGAGTATGAAGATTTTCCTTTGTATCACTGACTAGGACATTTCATATATGGGAGAGCCATCCGAAACGAAGAAGTTAAAGACAGTCTTTAAAAGTTTCCCGACGTGAAGATAAACTAAATTCGACAGCAAGGACACTGATGGAAGGGGTTTTGAGGAGCGTGGGACCTCATAATTGATTTTGTTTCCAGGTCCACCATAACCCGGTGTGGTAGCACCTGTTAGCATCCCATTTATTAAAACACTTCCCAGATATCAAAATGTTTGATTTTGGCATCTCCAATATTTAATTTGCATTTTGGGCCCACCCTTTTGCTAACAACCATGCATTCTGTCTTCTTGCAGTTGATGTTTAATATTTTCTTCTCGCTTTCCTTCATTATCTCCTGTATGAAAGGCATTTAACAAACAAATATATAAACAATTCTTCATATTTTACAGAAAATGTTTTCAATATCTGTCTATATTTTTGAGATGAGGCATTGTAATTATTTACATTATTTACATTATTCCGACTGTTTTCCTCATCTTTACTGCCATATTCACGACGTTTCAGTCGTTGTACTCTCCGAGCTTCTTCGGGTGATTGGATTTTCGAACTGAACCCTTTATTTCGTTCACCGGGTTAGATTATTCTACTTCCACGTGCCTTGTCTCTTCCAGTTGTCTTCGTTATCTCCCTTCAATTCAGCTCTCCATGTTTTTGTTCATCACTGCACTAGCCAGGTATTGAACACATAACACTTTGGGTCAACTCACTGGATCCATCCAACGCTTCTATCTTCTGGGTCATTTGTCATTGAAATAAAGGGTTCACTTCGAAATTCCAGTCACCTGAAGAAGCCCGGAGTGTGCAACAGTCGAAACGTCGTGAATATGGCAATAAAGATGAGGACAACAGTCCGAGTAATGTAAATAATAATTTTCATTTTAGTCAAAGCAAAGATAAGGAAAAGGATTTTTTGTCAATTCAAGTAGGGAGATAATGGAACTAAGACGCAAGGGGCAACTGGTCCGAATAATGTAAATAATGTACATAATAACTCATCTCAGAAATATAGACATACACTATTTTTTTATCCATATTATTGAATATGTTAAATTTATTCAACTTTTTAAGAAAAAAGTTCAAGTTGATGGGAAAAAAATGCCCCAAAACACCAATATTTTTAAAAGAATTTTGAATTTTTTTGTTTATGTAT
>OZ038488.1:23176972-23304472 GCA_964036315.1 Acanthosepion esculentum
ATTCAAAAGTCATCGTGATCGAGGCTAGATAAAGCGCTCTCTCCCAGAAACTGTAACTAGGGTCCGCTCAGTAGTTGCAGTATTAACTACAGATTAGCCCTGTGGTTGTTTCATGTGCAAGATCCGGCGTCTACAGGAGGGATCAGCGAACCTCCATAGTAGACGGGTATGCCAGAATGCAAGCAATCAGCCATAAAGATGAAATAATTCTGGAGTATCATTTTATAATTTAATAACAACAGAAAATCGATTCCAAACTTCAGTCATATCAGTTCAAGAATGGAGTATTGCTGCGATATATGGGCTGGCGATGGGTACCTCAGCGTGGTGTAATGGTTAGAAAGCCCCATACTTTCGGCCTTGTGCCACATCTAAGCCGGGCTTAGAAAATCACTATAAGGGCTGGTGCTGCTCAATCCACACTGACCAGCAGCGACAGTGTTCAAAAGACCTTATGCAGTCTTATGGATAATTAATTATTCTTGACACATCGTTGCCATCCTTTCGTTACTATATCCTCATTACTATGGCAAATGTTCGGATGAGTGACAGTCCTTAGTTCAACTAGTTCAGACCTTCAGAGCAAGGGTCCACCAGGCCATGTTCACGGAGGCAAACCAGTCTCATTCGTGTTCTTTTGATGAAATCAAATTCCACTCAGACTAGCTTCTTCCCAGAACTGGGAACAAACTTCGGAGGGAATGCTTCCATCACAACTGCAATTTCGGTCTTGTTAAGTCAAAGGTTAACCGATATCTATCTTACTCGTCTTAATTTCCTCTCCCTTACAATCTCGCTCAGTAACGCTTTACCTTGAGTTTTCTCTTGGGCATTATATTTGGTAATCTAACAGTAAAATAAGAATCAAGCGTTATTACGAGTTTATCTACGTCAAAATGATGGCACTTTAGTTTTTAAATATATTTATTTAAATTAAATATATTAGTAATTTTGGAGTGAGAGGATCGGTCTGTTGATTAATAGTATCATAAAAACGATCCTTCACTTTATATTCTTATATCTCTCATATTCTTAGAATATCATATTAATACCAACTTAAAGTGGCCCTAAAATGATGATGGATTACAGGGTGTGAAATTGAATGAGAATGAGAAGACTGATAATAAGGAAGATTGGGGAAGGATAAAAAAAATGAACAGGGTTTAAGAAGACAGAAAATAGCGATTGGCTTTGCTTTTAAAGTTTTGAAGATTGTAGTTATCAGGGAAGCAAGTAATCGAAGTGGACTTCCACAGGTAGGAAGTGTGAGAAAAAATTGTTTGAGTGGAAATAGACGTTGCATCTAGCTAGTTCAACAGTAAAACGGTGGGACCTAGATGCCAATCTAGTAGCACGCTTAAATTCATGTAGTCGGGGCACCAGGTAAAAAAATCGTCAGAGCAGTTGCCATGAAAATATTTGTAAAAAAAAGCAGAACGAAGCCACGTCATGTTGGCGAGAAAGTGACTGATGTCGAGATGCCTGGGTAGGATCGATTACATTACAGACCATTCTTTGGATTTTGTCAAGAATTTCGAGATGTACAACAGAAGCATCAGATCAGATATGGCAGCAGTATTCAATTCACGGAGGAATGGTAAATTCATAAATGTACCAAAAAAAAACAAAAAAAAAAAAACAGAAAAAGTTTCTGACACGATACAGTGAACCAGCTTTCCTTGCAAGTAGACGAAACAATTGATGCCAATCCACTTCACGTCAGTGGAAAACGTTAGGCAATGAAGGCGTAGAGCGTTGTTCTGGAGTTTAGCATCAGCCATTCTGATAGCAAACAGAAAAAGCTGTCTGTGGAGGTGGTATGAAATTGATACTTTTAATAGAAGGCGCATATCATTTTCTGATGACTGTTGTATGTTGACCATGTTCACCATAGTCTATGAATATAGAAACTAGCGCAGTACGTAATCTGTTCAATGAAACAACGTTAAAGATTAACACTCACGAGTCAGACACTCTACTGAATCTGATTATATCGCCAATACCACCAGCAGCTATTCCGTAATTCTTCAGTCTTCGATATCAAAGGCTGGCTGTGCATATTCCGGAAAAAAAACATGGCCACCTTTATACACGTCGAATAATATTGAGCCTTCTGATTGGTTAACTCTTCTATTGGTGAACTATAAAATGAGTCAGCTCATTTTGGCTGACTCACTAGAACACCAGGGTACCCCAAAACTCCAACATTGTGCTCTTTCACGGACTCGTATTTGACACCTTGTTTCGTAAATATTTCCGAATCGGCTACCATTACAGACCGTTTGGTCGAGGCTCTGCTTGCAGCACGGTGTTTCTAATTAATCTAATCCATCCTAATTGTTATGAGTCCATTCAGATTTATCGATGCATGTATTTTGCATACGTATATCTGGTAACATCGAGGCTTTCTGGACTCTGTTCTTTCGTCCTGTAGATGACTGCCACAAAACGAGTCTTATGACATTTCAAGATGGTGTAAGCAATGATTGACAAGCTTCATTCTTCTGAATGCTATCGTCGTCTAGACTAGGATTAGCTTTCCGTTGAGCTGCTTGTTTGTTAGCTTGCTACCCAAGGGTATATTAAGTGCCGTTCGTAGCATTCTACTGTAGCATCCATCTGGCCTCTTGCAGAAGGTTTCGTCACCTAAATCAAAACCGAAAAGGCAGTGTTAGGTTGCACGGTGCCTAGAAGACAGGTACTACATCCAAACAGGGAAGACAAGACCATGCGTATGTCTTAGACGGCACGTTAATTAAAAGCGTTCAAGACATTAAACAACTTAGCTATGGGATGCTCAACACGTTTAACGACTTTGAAGCGAAAAGAGCTCTTGCTTGGTCAACCTGCCATAAGCTACCTTGGTTATGAAAATCAAAACTCAGATGAAACATCAAACTACGCGTCTTTGGGGTTACATTAATGTCAGTCCTTTGTATCCAGATATGAAGCACCGATAAAACCTCCCATTACAACGACGGGGATGAATGGTAAATTTATAAATGTGCCCCGCCCCCGCAAAAAAAAAAACCGAGAAAAAGTTTCTGACACGACAAAGTGAACCAACTTTGCTTGCAGTAGACTAAATTATGAAAATCAAAACTCAGCCGATACATCAAAATACGCGTCTTTCGGGTTACATCAATGTCGATCCATTTGTTCTTCTCTCTCAAGATATAGACCACCGATAAAAACTTTCAATACTGTTATGATGTTGGTTTGGGGTTTGTAGAGACAAACGACAAATAACACGTAACAATAAAAAGGGTTTTAATAGGTTGGTAAAAAGGTACAGAAATCGCCTGAGTAGTCAATAACTAGCTCAGCCAAGAACTTCTCTGTCTC
Source organism: Acanthosepion esculentum (assembly GCA_964036315.1). NCBI lineage: Eukaryota > Metazoa > Mollusca > Cephalopoda > Sepiida > Sepiidae > Acanthosepion > Acanthosepion esculentum. The sequence goes on from OZ038488.1 coordinate 23,180,318, forward strand.
CCTCATGTCAACTGACATGCCACTATTTAAAGTCTTTGTTCACAGACGCAGACAAGTTCATCTTCAAGAGGGGTGGTAGGTTTCCGACACAACAAATACAAAGACTTGTTTCTTACGGTGAGGTTCTGCCAGTACAAGGCCTGGGAAATACTTGAAGTACAGCGCTACAGAGTAGGAAGCACATTTTAAGCGGGTTTTCTTTTCTCTCAACTTCCGTTATTCTCGTCTGCACATTTTGCCTTCCATCTAATCATGTCTTCCTTTTCTTTTTCTACCTATCAATGGATGAAATGCAAGTCCCCTTCAAGCTCAAGCAATCAATCTTTCAAGACAGAGATGCGCCGATCAGCCGACACTGATGGAAAAAACATTCAAAGCCTCACTACAGTTTACCTAGGTCTTTTATGTACTTGTGAAACATAAGAGTATTCAGTTTCCCACAATGGATTCTCTCTTTTTAGCCCAACAGTATTGACTTTGCCGAACAGTACAGACGATTTGATAAAATCCAGAATATGTAAAGCTCAGTTTCAACACAAACGAACTTCATTTGGATCAAATAATCAAATTATTACAACTTCTGAAAATGAACTCCACTTGAAAGATGAACGTTCCGTTTTTTAGTCTTTCTCTGTGAGAATGATAAAATGACCAACAATCGGTTTCTCTCGTTGAATTTTATGTAAACTGTAAAACCAAGAATGTCCAACCAACATCTATCTATCTATCTATCTATCTATCTATCTATCTATCTATCTATCTATCTCAGCTTTTTATATCTATCTATCACAGTTTATTCATATCTATCTATCTATCTATCTATCTATCTATCTATCTATAAAGGGAGAGAAAAGAAACAAGTAGAGATCAAGTCACTGACAAAATAAAACTTTCTTTCTTTCTTTCACGAGAACATATCTATCTATCTATCTATCTATCTATCTCAGATTTTTTATATCTATCACAGTTTATTCATATCTATCTATCTATCTATCTATCTATCTATCTATCGCAGCTTTTTATATCTATCTATCACAGTTTATCCATATCTATCTATCTATCTATCTATCTATCTATCTATCTATCTATCTATCTATCTATAAAAGGAGAGAAAAGAAACAAGTAGAGATCAAGTGACTGACAAAATAAAACTTTCTTTCTTTCTTTCTTTCTTTCTTTCTTTCTTTCTTTCACGAGAACATATCTATCTATCTATCTATCTATCTATCTATCTATCTATCTATCTATCTATAACATAGATTACCAATGTGGGCGCTTTCATGCCCCTTGTAGGCAGTGGAAGGATCCAGTGATCAGTGTGGGGAAACGAAACAATACGGGGACGTTTAGAAAAAAAAAGTACCTGTCGGCTGGGGTTAGAGTATCATTAGAACTAAGTAACATTTTTTTTTTACGAAATCTATGAAAAAAATTTAGTACCTTACACATAAGAAGAATAGAATTAACATAAGCGTTGCATGGGATAGGTGATAGATTTGAGGTGTATCGATATAGACACGATTGTTTATCTGGCAGAAGCTTATCTGAAAAAACAAAATGGATATACAATGCTATTCGATAAAAGTGACTCACCTGATCTTTTACTTAAAAGTTTTTCGCCTATTGTTTTGGGGCTCAAACTAATTTTTAATCTTACTAATATAAAGACCCCTTCCCGACCACCTAGTAAAAAAATTTTACTCACCCTAAGGTATTCTATTGATCATTATAATTTTGGATATAAATGAGATTTAGGGAAAAACTCTGTGCAAAAAGTAACTCACTTATTTCCTGCAACTAGTAATCAATAGAAACGTAACCGAACAGCTTTAAATAAAGAATAATTTATTTATAATAGGTAATAAAGTTCGAAATATTTAATAATCTATGGGTCCTCCTTTATTTTGAATAACCTTTTCAACCCTTTTTGGCATTGACTTGATTAGGTTCTGGCAAATCTCATCTCCAAGCATTGAATTCCATTCGGATATGAAATTCACAATCAAATCCTCTTTGTTGCTCAACTGCTTTCTCGAGAGCCTGTACTTTATAATGCTCCATAAGTTTTCTATGGGGTTGAGTTCAGGAGATTGGGGCGGCCATGTCATAACACTCACCTACTTCTCATCAAAGTATTCCATCATCAATTTTGATTTGTGACAGGGAGAATTATCCTGCATAAAAATGAGCTTGGTGGGGTCGATTTGCACCCTTTCAGCAGAAGGGAGCAGACAAGACGCTAAGATTCTCTTGTACTGCACGCTCCTGAGGGTCTTTTCAATAGGTTTTAAGAAACCATTTCCATGAAAAGAAAAGCATCCCCAGAACATTATACTGAACGGATGCTTGACAGTACTTACTGCTAAATTCAAAGAACTTTCAAAGCTTCTTCTTCGGATTTTAGATCGCTTATCCTTTGAATTTAGCTCAACTTTCATTTCATCGGAGAAGAGAACATTTAGTAAAAAAAAATCAGGCGAGTCACTTTTATCGAACATCACTGTATATATATATATATATATATATATATAACTTAAAAGTTATTTTTAGTGGATACCCATATATGAGTGAACGCTCCGTTTTATTTTTAAAGAGTGTATTCAATTATGGCTATCCACTAAAAATAATGTTTAAATGTTAAAAATCTGCCAGATTAATAAATAAAAAAGGTATTACTTCTCTCTCACTTCCCCCCCCTCTCTCTCTCTCTCTCTCTCTCTCTCTCTCTATATATATATATATATATATATATATATATTCAAAGAGCTTTCACAGCTTCTTCTTCGGATTTTAGATCGCTTATCCTTTGAATTTAGCTCAACTTTCGTTTCATCGGAGAAGAGAGCATTTATGAAAAAAAATTAGGTGAGTCACTTTTATCGAACAGCACTGTATGTGTTTACAGTATTCTATAAATAGTTGTTTTCAATTTACAGTGTACCTAATACCAAAAAATGAAGTGTTTGCTTATCGGTGTGAGATGGTGGTTACTATGAGTGGGACCTTGAAGCCAAGTGGGTAGTGCTTATACGAATCGTATATGTTTCAAGGCAAAGGTATAAAAGTTTCAGAAATATATAAAATCTCCAACTTCGGACATTATCAAATTTGCTTTCGGCTATCTTCTTAAACTATTAGTCTGTTACATAAATTCGTTCGTTTTTTATAATTTATTTTAATTCTTACTATTTATTAATAGTTCTGATGAATCTTTCAACAATATTATCTCCTGTAACCTCTTGTCAACAATCCGTTAACTGTTCCATACCTCGACGATAGACATCATTAATTTTTGACACAAAAAATTCATCAAGCCACGTTTTAAGCTCCATATCGTTGTTGAATGAAACACCCTTCAAATTGTTACAAATCAACTGAAAAATTAGTCGGAACGTGCTAAATCAGAAGACTATTTCATTTTCCAACCGAGCTCTTTAATTGCATCTTTGGTCATGTTAGCGACATCGGGTAAGCATTGTTATTGTTTTTCATCTGAATTACGCCTTTGAGTTTGTTCATCTTTTCAGTATACAGCTTAACAAAGATCGTTTGGTTGTTTCGAAGCATTTCATAGCAAGTTAGTCCTTGCGAATCTCACCAAACTCAGATCTTTTGCTTGTTTGGATGCAGCTCTGGCTTGGTTTGGGGTGATAGCTTGTTATTGGTATTCACCAATCTTTTCTCAGCTTCATACCAGTTTTCGTCTTCGATAATACGGTAATGGTATCTTTTTTTGTATCCCTGAGTAGTCTGGTGACGAGTGAGTAATTTGGTGGCAGTGGAAGAGCGCTGGGGTTTGTTTCTCTTGGTTAGCGCGATTAGCACCCATATTCCTGGGACCTTACCCATTGAGCGAAGATGACGAGCCTCAGTAACACGAGATCTTGCCATCTTCTGAGCCAATTCACTAGTGGTCTGGCAGGGTCTTTCTTTAATCAGCGCGTGTAATTGATACTATTCAAACTGAACAGGTCGGCCAGACGCGTGAGTACGAAGTTCCGCACCTAGAAACGGGAAACGCGTTTCCGTGCCATTCTGTCGGTAATGAAGTCAGTTCCGTACACATCCCGAATGCCTCGAGCAGCTTTGGCAGTTTTGTGACCTTCATTAAAAGCAAAGGGAATCTTGTCTACTTGGTATTCTATCTTAAAGGGATGTCTGATCTGAAAATAAAATTTCAATAACGTCAGATAACAGAATCACTATATTTACAAAGAAACAAAAAATGATACGAAAGTTTATTCTTTGAGATCATTCACAAGACATCAGGAAATAAAAAACCTAAATATATGTAACATCCTAATAGAAAGGTATTCGAATGCAGGGATGCAACTCTGGCTTGGTTCGGTGTGTTGCCTACTTGTCGGGACTCACCCATTCTTTTCTGTTTCATATTCACGTAAAGACAACAGTTTTTGTTCCCGGTGAGAATGTGTTAGTGAAGTCTTTTTAGAGAAGTTGCTTTCGGATATTTTCTTAGACTAATTGACGGATTACTGAGTTTCAGAAGGAAAGGGAGACCAAATCTAAAGATCAAAGAACCAAATTAATCTTGACTCGAAAAAGGATAGAATACGCCTGATTCCTGAAAGTCGAACGTGATGCATTCTTGTTATCTTTTATGAGGGTCTTTCGATATGAAATTCGTTTATCGGATTCTAACAGCCTAATTGAAATGACACTGGAGACGTTATCTCTTTTCGTATCTATCAATCTCTTATCTTTCTAATAACAATTGGTCTTTTTAGTAAAATTGGCTTAGCTATTGCATGAGGTGGTAGATATAGAAAGCGTTAAAATGCAATCAAGACACGTTTATAGATTAATAAAGAAAAACCAACAAACGAAAAGAGAGCACGTCTTGGCTTTGTGGGCGGGACTTAATTTTTCTGGTTGAGCCAATCATAAGAAAGATCTATAAATACGGAGAGAGATATTTCCTCCCAAAGCAACAACTGTACGCACTCTCTTTCTTTGTTGGGGAAGTTGACTCTAGAATGACTTTAGAATAAGTTAAGATAATTATCAATAATTTGATTGATCACACACACACACACACACATATATATATATATATATAATTTATTCTGGAATTCTCACACTCTCAAAATCCAATTTCTCATATTCTATATTTATTGAACTGTCATTTTGATATTCTCAAATTCCATCATTCTCATATTCTATATTTATTACACTTTTATTTGCAAATTCTCAAATTCCATATTCTCCTATTATATATTTATTGACTTTTTATTCTCAAATTCCATTTTTCTCACATTCTATATTTATCGCACTTTTATTCACATATTCTCAAATTCAATTTTCTCATAAACTATATTTATTACACTTTTGTTCTGATAATCTCAAATCGCATCATTTTCATATACTCACAGATAACATAACCTTCATTTAAAATATCTGTTCTTTCTAATGTTTGGTTGTAGACTGACGATCAAATACTTGCGATCGAAAGCAACTAAAATTAATATAAAAGAAGTAAGAACCAACAATTAATAATGATTGACGAGGCTTTATCTAATAAGGAATTAAATTATAATAATACCACCCCGAAAAGACACGTTTAAAACTCATAGGCACCCCCAAAGTTTCGCTAAAATAACCATGCATGTTAAAATATGCCTCAAACTTATTAAAACAAATTTTTATCGTCAAAATCACCAGAGAAAAAAATCGTCAGAAAAAAAACAAAAAACAAATGAATAAGTGTGACAACCTAACAGAAAGGTAATAGAACGAGTGGATGCAGCTCTGGCTTAGTTTGGGGTGTTTCCTAATTGTTGGGACCATTGTTTGTTCCCAGCAAGAATACGGTGAGTGGAATTTTTTCTATAGGATTTTCTTCGGATATCTTCTTAAAACTAATTGACAAATTACTGAGTATAACTAAATGCAAACCAAATTAATCTTAGCACGAAAAGGATAAAATGGTCCTGATTCTTGAAAGTCAGACTTGATGCTCTCTTGTTAAATGTTATGGGAGTCTTGCGACATAGAATTCGCTCATCGGATTCTAAGAGTCTCTAATTGCCTGATTCTTATATTCTATATTTATTGTACTTTTATTCTGATATTCTTAAATTTCCTTTTACTCATATTCTATATTTATTGCCCTTTCATCCTTATATTCTCAAATTTCATTTACCTCATATTCTATATTTATTACACTTTTTAATCTAACATACTGAAATTCCATTTTCCTCATATTCTATATTTGTTACACTTTTAATCTAACTACTCAAATTCCATTTTCCTCATATTCTATATTTATTACACTTTTAATCTAACATACTCAAATTCCATTTTCCTCATATTCTATATTTATTACACTTTTAATCTAACATACTCAAATTCCTTTTTTCTCATATTCTATATTTATTACACTTTTATACTGATATACCCAAATTCCATTTTTCTCATATTTTATATTTATTGCTTTTTTATTCTGATATTCTCAAATTCTATTTTTCTTATATTCTATATTTATTGCACTCATTCTTACATTTTCAAATTACATTTTTTTCATATTCTATGTTTATTGTACTTTTATTCTTATATTCTCAAATTGCACCTTTTTAATATTCCCACAGACAGCGTAACCTCCATTTATGGTATCTGTTTTTTTCTAACGTTTGGCCGTCGAATGTCAGATACTTGCAAAAAAGCAGTTAAAATTAATATAAAAGAAGTAAAGGTCAACAATTAATAATGATTGACGACGCTTCATCTAATAAAATGATTAAATTATGACAATATCACTTCGAAAAAACTGGTTTAAAACTTATCGGTACCGCCAAAGATTCGCTAAAAATAAGCATACATGATAAAATATGCCCCCAAATTAACAAAAACAAAGTTTCATTGTCAAAATCTTTAAGCGAAAAAAACAAAGAATTTTTGATGCCAAAAAATATTTTTTAATCCCTTTTACAACCTTTGAAAGTTTGGTTCTGTAAGTCTGGTGAATTTTAGCGTCTTTTTGCAGTGCAAAACACACTTATTTGAAAGTTCTTGGAAAAAGTCAGATAGCTTTTGGATTTTAATGAAACATTTAGGACTTATTAAAAATGAATGAAATTATTTCTGAAATTACTTTTTTTTTTTACATCTGTTAACCCTCACCTATTTAATTTTACGAAATTTGAAAAATTCTCTAATTTTTGTAGCGCTTAAAGTTTACGTTAGTTATAAGAACAAGTCCTCGAATAATTTAAATCATGAACTTTTTCGTTAAAAAAACTCCCAGTTACAGAAAATCTGCTCTGAAACGTAAATAATAATAATAAAGAAATGCAATAGAACTATAACATCGTTTAATTAGAAAAAATATATTACGGACATTTTTGTCTGAAAAAAGTCAATAAAGTTTTAAATTTCATTTTGTTAAAATTCTAATTTGAATATTTTATAAACTTTAAAATCTTTTAAAATTCTGTATTAATTTGTAGCCTTCAAGTGATACTGTTATTAAATTAAGACTGTATTTACTAATCATAAATGAAAAAAACTTACTAAAATTCAACGAATCCCAATATTTTAAAAACAAATTTGAATTTATATGTGTATAAACGTTTTTTTATAAATACGGATGTCCAAACGCGTGATTATCAGAAAAATAACTAGAGTAAGGTTAAAATTTATTGGTAATTTTCTAACATTTCCTCAACAAGCACCTTCATACCTTGGACTATGAAGCGAAAGTACCTAAATTTCAATAAAATATTAAATTGCTTAGAATATTTTCTTAGATTCTAAAGATTGCTGAGTAGTTAAAAACACACACACACACACACACACACACACACATATATATATATATATTCGTCAATATGGACGATTTTAGCGTATTTAATGATAACAAAAACATTATAATCGATTTAAATTCGGTTTGAAATACAGAAAAGTATTTTGATCAGATTAAATTTAATTTATTAGCTTGAAATTAAAACTAAAATAAACGATTCTAGTAAGATTTTTAATTTAAAAAAAATATATTTTCAAACTTAAGTATAGTCTATCTTTGGCAGCGCCTAGTTAATAATATTCTATCTCCAGGTACGCTCGAATAAAATATTAAAAAACTAAAATTAATTTTAAAAACTTTAAAATTGTGGTTGGATTTGAGAAAAATAGATCCCAAATCGTACTTAAATTCGTATATTATACACGCGTTCTTCTTTATAAGGTATCGCAGAAATAATAAAGTATTTTTTTTTATATTCAGAGCGGATGATAAATATATAAACGTGAAAAGACGATGATGTTGCAATTATGAAGAACTCTACTTAAATCAGCCACCCGGGCAAACGTAACGCTTTTGCTGAGTTTTCGCCTCGCTTAATATTTCACAACTTCTTAAAGGGCCGCAGTGAGTATCGTAAATCATAGCGTCACACTATCAACATTTCACGCATTCTTGCATGCAATGCGTTTTTGCTATTTTTCGCTTTAATCTCAACTTCCTTCCTTCCTTCCTTCCTTCCTTCCATCCTTCCTTCCTAACTTCCTTCCTTCCTTCCATCCTTCCTTCCTTCCATCCTTCCTTCCTTCCTTCCTTCCTTCCTTCCTTCTATCTATCTATCTATCTATCTATCTATCTATCTATCTATCTATCTATCTATCTGTTTTATTTATCCTTTCATTATCTATCTATCTATCTATCTATCTATCTATCTATCTATCTATCTCTGTTTTATTTATTATTTTTTATTATCTATCTACTCGTTTCTTTTATCTATCTATCTATCTATCTATCTATCTATCTGTTTTATTTATTCTCTTTTATTATCTATCTACTCGTTTCTTTTATCTATCTATCTATCTATCTATCTATCTATCTATCTATCTATCTATCTGTTTTATTTATTCGCTTTTATTATCCATCTACTCGTTTCTTTTATCTATCTATCCATCTATCTATCTATCTATCTATCTATCTATCTATCTATCTGTTTTATTTATTCTTTTTTATTATCTATCTACTCGTTTCTTTTATCTATCTATCTATCTATCTATCTATCTATCTATCTATCTATCTATCTGTTTTATTTATCCTCTTTCATTATCTATCTATCTATCTATCTATCTCTATTTTTCAGCCTTATTCACTTTTACATTTTCCATCCTCCTTCCCTATTTTCACCGAATGCACTTTCTATCCGCTGAAAGTTAACTCTCCATAGCCTCTGTCAATATCTCTTTCTCTTCTACCCTCTTTCCCCACCTTATCTACTTCGGCGCGCACTTTAACCGTCCTCGAGCAAGTTTGGCAATAGTTCAATTCCAATTAAGACCCCTTCCACCTACTCGAGTAACATTTACTCAACCAGATAACAAGCTGGACAAGAAAATATCTTGAGGTTGCATTGGGGTGCGGTGGTCAGTTTCCGTCATACGCGGCCAAGAATGCATTGATAGATGGACGATACAGGAATACGTAGTTTGGGGCTAAAGAAAGCGAAAACCAGGATAAACTCGGGCAAATTCCCACACCACTCACGCTAACTCCATCATCTGTGCCCCCCGGTTTCCATAAGATGCTGACGATGATCCCCATCATTATCCACTTTCTTTGCGTTGCTTTTAACTTTGTATATTAAATTATGTACCATATCCTTTCAGCACGTTGGCGATTATGGCCCTCCACAAGTTCCTGTCCTTAAACCTGTTCTGACACTCATGTACGTTAGGTAGGTTGTGTGCTGTTTTCCTCTGTCTCTCTTGCCTTCCGCAAGTCCTCTGAGCGTCAAATTCTCTAAACCGTCTTTCCTCATCATGCGCCGGCTTACGGCCGCGTCACGAAGAAATCGCCTATGTAAGAATAAGGTTATCTTAGTTTGGCACAAGGCTAAAAGTATAGGGTGTCCAATGAGGATGGAACTCAGTAGTAAATATTAACCGGAGTAGTTCCTTACATAGTTTCCAGTCAAATATTTGGGTAATCAGTCGCAGTAGTCGTTGAACTATCATCAAAGTTAAGCAACGTCGTGCATGGTCAGTAGCTCGAGGAGTGATCGCTTCAGAATACCAGATGCTGTAAGCTTGGATGTGCAGGGGGTGTAATGAATAATGTTTCGGAATTGTTAATCGGGGAGCCGAGTTCTAATTCTAGTTGGGTTCATTATATTCACTTACGTGCAAATGCCCTGGGGAAAGGTACGAATTCACCTTTTCCCCTTTCAGCTATGGGTTAATTAGTGAGATTTGTATTCCTAAATCTTTATTATCACCAAAAAGAAAAGAAAAAAGAAAGTAAAATAAAATTTGCTTATAAAATATTTAGATTTAGGCATTAAATAACCCAATGAGGTGTTGATATACCGCTGGACAAAAACAACCAAAGAACCTATCATTCATCATGTGCGCGGAGAAAAAAAACTGCTGCCGTGGGCCACTGATATTGGTGTACAAAACTTCCATGATCAGCGTTTAGCTTCTAAAGTAGGGTATGTTTCTATCGTTAAAAAACACCAAAACAAAACACCTGAGGACTTTGTTGTATAGCTCCCCCCTTCTATTATGTGGTTCTCTTGGAGCGACGGTCTTGCTCCACTCATATGTTGCTATTTTCTGTCATCTTCCGCTCGGGTGATCACTGGTTGTTTTTTTAATTCGGAGATAAAACGAGAACTTCAACAAAAGGCATTTTTACTTACTACTTTATTAAACACGTCGAAGTGTACATTTTTAACTAGCCAGTGGGGTCGCTCTATCAACCCCACTGGGGAGCAAGTTCCCTGGGACACGATATAACCACATCTGATCTCTTCGACGTGTAAAAACTTCCCTCTGACCTTACCACGCTAGTTTTAACCAATCAAAAAGGACTTCCTTTGTTTTGTCTACTATCTGACCTCTAAGGTCAAAATGAGGAAATCAGAGGAAAATAGGATTCTTTAAAAAAATAATAGTCTTCTAGAATATTATTTAACAGACTTTATCTAAAGAAAAAGGTGTTATATATATATATATATATATATATATATATATATATATATATATATATATATATATATATATATACAGAGCACTTTTGATTTTTGTTTTTTTTCACCGAAATTTATATCTTTACTCTCTCATTATTACTATTTTTTCGAATCTCAACCCAAAATTTCTTTCTTTACTTATTTTGTTATTTTTCTCTTTCATTTTTCCTTCTTTTTTCTTTGTCTTTTTTCTTTCTTTCCTTTCTTCTTTTCATTCTCTTTGTCTTCTCTTTTTCTTTCTTTAATTCCTTTCATTTCCTATTTTATCTCTCTTTGTCTTCTTTTCCTTCCTTCTTTTCACTCTCTTTGTCTTCTCTTTTCCTTTCTTTCTTTCTTTCTTACTATTCTCTCTCTTTGTCTTCTATTTTCTTTCCTTCTTTTCTCCCTCTTTGTCTTCTCGTTTTCTTTCTTTTCTTTTCTTTCTTCTTTTCACTCTCTTTGTATTCTCTTTTTCTTTCTTTAATTCCTTTCATTTCTTCTTTTTTCTCTCTTTGTCTTCTTTTTCTTCCTTTTCATCTCTTCGTCTTCTCTTTTCCTTTCTTTCCTTCCTTCTATTCTCTCTCTTTGTCTTCTATTTTCCTTCCTTCTTTTCCCCCTCTCTGTCTTCTCCTTTTCTTTCTTTCCTTTCCTCTTTTCACTCTTTCTCTTTCTCCTTCTATTTGTTTTTTCACTGTTTGCTTTTTACATCAATTATCAGCGAGACAAAAACTACAAACACTAAAAATGGTCGACAATAATCAGGGATTTTTGGAATTAACATACAGCTGCGACCTGACTCTTTCTGCGAATTTATTAGACTTAGAATGGTAAGTTATCTTCTTTTATGTGATGTGTCTCTTCAGGATGTAGGCGATCGTGGCTCTCCACAGTTTCGTGTCCTTTCTAGCATTCAATGGATTCTGTTTTCTTTTTTATTTCTCTTAAACGTTACTCCACCATCCATTTACTCAAGCTCTTTAGGTAGGTTATGGATTGTTTTCCACGATCTTTCTTGCCTTCAGCCTGTCCTGTGGGTATCAGATTTACCAAACCCTCTTTTACTCTTTATTTGCCTTTGAAATTTTAAATTTCTCTACGTGATGTTATATATATGTTTCCGTTTTATTTTAATTTTCTCTAAAACTTGTTGATCACATATTGTTCTTCCAAATTCCCTAGTCACTTTCACGCAACTTGCAAATGTTGTGGTTAACGTGATTGTGAAACGTAAGTATGCAAAAACACACGTGCCCTTGACCACCGAGAGCGGTGATGGTTCAGAGGCCCCTGTGCGAACCGGTTGACATGGATCTCGTTACTCACGAAGCCCGGAAACATCACAGACTCTGTGAACTGGTCACTTTCACGGAACTTGTTATCTCTGTGTTGCAGGGATTAGTGGTGGTACTTCTATGCGCTGAATTTCTTCAGGAGGTTGATGTTCATGGCTATCCACAATTTCCTTTCCTTTGTAGCTCTTAGTAAAGTTTGTCTTTTCGCCCAGCCATTTAAACTTATCCGTTAGGTAGATTACTCGCTGCTTTCCTTTGTTTTTTCTCGACTTTATTACGTCCTGTCAGTGTCAAATTTTCTAAGCCCTCTTTCCTCATTATGTGCCTTAAAAATTTCAACTGTCTCTTTCTGATGTTACATATAAGTGTCCTTTTTGTTTCCATGATATTCTCAACATCCTTCTGTAGTACCACATTCCTACTGATTCAAGTCACTTCTTTATCTGTGAGGAGATTGTCCAACATTAAATGTCATATAAGAAGACTGATATTACGTAACAGTTCAGTATTCTTTTCCTTGTGTCCGACAGTGTAACTGTGAAAGTCGTGTGATTTGGAGAGGAGTTAACAACGATTGATTGTCAATGGTTTTGTTACAACCAGGGCAACTCTATTTCCAAGTTTTTTCACGAGAAACACCCTCCTTCTTCTCAGTGCCGTGTTCTTTCAGGACGTTGGCGATCATGGCTCTCCAGAATTTCCTATCCTCTGTAACTCTTGATAGAATTTGACTTTTTGTCATCTCCAAGCCCTGTTATGCCATCCATTTCCTCAAGCTCGCTAGGTAGGTTATGCGTTGCTTTCTTCTGTCCCTCTTGCCTTCAATCCGTCCTGTGAGTGTCAGATTTTCCAAGCTCTCTTTCCTCATTATATGCCCTAGAAATTTCAACTGTCTCTTTCTGATGTTAAGCATAAGTGTCCTTTTTGTTTCAATTTTCTCTCTAAAACTTCATCGTTGCTCACATATTCGGTCCCTATTATTCTCAGCATCCTTCTGTAGAACCACATTTCTGTTGCTTCAAGTCTCTCCTTCATATTATATCCATGGTATTCTCTCTTCTCGATGTTACGCATATGTTTCCTTTTTGTTTCCATTTTCTCTAAAACGTCATCGTTGCTCACATGTTCGGTCCATGGCATTCTCAGCTTCCTTCTGTAGAACCACATTTCTATAGCTTCAATTCTCCTCTTGATCTATAATGAGATTGTCCAGCATTCATTGCCATATTGGAAGACTGACTCATATAACGTACTACTTCTTATTTATATGTTAAATTATTAAAGATATATTCATTAGCGCCTTTGATATTAACTATAATTTGTTTATCTCAACATATTTTCCCAGGCACGTAACTGCTATATTTAAACCTATACTCGTATTAATGCATAAATATACGTAGATAACAACACTGTTGAGCGTTAACTTCATTCTAGTTCGTTATAGCGCTCCTTTGTAGATATATTTTATGATAAATTTAGGAATATTAATTCTTAATTTCTTTTAGTGCCATCTTCATTCCTGACAGAGGAGATATTAACTCTTTACACATTCCGTTTCTGTTTAGTCATGACTTCCCGGGAAAAAAATAATGGATTTGTTTCTCGTTGCCTTCTTCACAGTTTTTCAATTCAGAAATGTCCTTGTACTAAACTGGTTATCACCAAAGGCTTTCATAATATTTCAAATGATACTAAAAATAGTACACTTCTTTATTTCTTGTGTCATATTGCAAGGTTCTGTGTTAATACTCTGGATACGTCTGAAAGACAAACGGTTTGTCGTAATATTATATATATATATATATATATATATATATATATATATATATATATATATATATATATATATATATTATAATAATATTTTTAGTTTTTAAAAATATGATTCCTCCGCTACATAAGAGTTCTCATGTTTCAAAAGCGAGAGCCGAGACCCCTAACATAATTTTTTAAGTTATGAAGAGTTAAGGCGTCTGGACCCGCTTCCTTGTCAAGCGAGAATTTGGGAATAAGCTATCTTTTGGTTAGCTGGTGTTTATAACTACGGTATCATTGGAACATTTGTTGCTATGGAAACGGCTAGTTTCGGCCGTTGAAGTTTGGTGGTTTAAGGGGCTAAGAATTAAGAATTAGAAACATGAGAACTCTTATGTAGCGGAGGAATCATATTTTTAAAAACTAAAAATATTATTATAATATAAGCTCTACTTCTGTATGGAGCATTGTCCTTTTGAAAATAAAGCTAAATATTAAGGAACACCGGATTATCTACCTAACGTGTTCTTTCCTATTTCACTGCACACCTGCATACATATATATATATATATATATATATATATATATATATATATATATATATATATATATATATATATATATATATATTCTTCCCTCATTTATGGCCCTCTAAAGATATATTCGGAAACACCTGCCTCGCCCTGTATATGTGTGTACATGTGTATGTCTATTAATGAAACGAGCTTATACATATGCTGATAAATCTTACTCTCAACAGGGATGTTTCGACGGCAAATCAGTCTGATTTCTCATTGTCTGTGTGCTGTTCGGAAAGTAGTTACGTATTTAGCCGCTATGAGTCAAAACAGAATTTTCCTGACAAATTTAGCGATATTAACTCTTTATTTCTTTCAGCGCCATTTTCCATCACTACATAGGCAATCTTAACTTTCAACACAGTCCGTTTCTTTATTATTTGTGGTTTGTCATGACTTTCCTGGGGAAAAATTGTGGAGTTGTTTTCCGTTGTCTTCTCTACAGTTTCTGAATTCAGAGTTGTCCTTGTACTAGACTGGTTATCATTCAAGGCTATAGAGTCAAGTCTAAGCTGTTATTTAACCCATAGTTGGGTAGGCATAGAAGGGATAGATTAATTGCTTCTTAAGGGCAATACATCTTACTCTCAACAGGGCTGTTTCGACGGCAAATCAGCGCGATTTCTAATTGTTTGGGTGCTGTTCGGAAAGTAGTTACGTATTTAGCCACTATGAGTCAAAGCAGAATTTTCGTGAAAAATTTGGCGATATTAACTCTTTATTTAATTCAGCGCCATTGTCCATCTTAGGCCATCTTAACTTACAACACAATCCGTTTCTTTATTATTTGTGGTTTGTCATGACTTTCCTGGGGAAAAATAGTGGAGTTTCCCCTTGGCTTCTCCACAGTTTTTTTTTTAAGTTGTCATTGTACTAGACTGGTAATCACCCAAGGCTACAAAGTCAAATCTAAGCTGCTATTTAACCCATATCTGGTTAGGCGCAGAAGTGATGGATTAATTGCTTTTCCCAAGGCCAATACATCCTGCTCTCAACAGGGCTGTTTCGACAGCAAATCAGTTTGATTTTTCATTTTGCCTATGATCAGAAAGTAGTTACATATTTAGCCGCTATGAGTCAACGTATCAAAGTGGAATTAAAGTTGAATGGCAGGAGACTGCGTCTAGAAATAATTTAGCATCTCTCCCGCCAGAAAATGCGTCTTGTATAGTGCGTCTCTGAGTTTAAACTTGCAAAGAAGGAATTAGGTTTCCTCAAAAACCTCAGAACACAATGTTCCACTATTTGCAGTAATCCTTTAGCTAGGAATGTTAAGATTTCATTAGTGCATGTGATGAAAATCTGTTTTGGGGATCAAGAGTCTTAGGAAATGTGTCGTCCATTACGAGCCATGGAAACATGGACCATCACTGCATACGACTATTACTAGAAACTTCTTTGGCTAAATGGAGTATTAAGTTTCCTGCTTCGGGGAATATGAAAGGTCTTATTGTCTAGCATGACAACAAAAGGGTACCCTCTGAAAACAGCACCGAGAAAGATTAACAACGCGAGGATGGGAGGTTTATACTGAAACCATATTAAGCAGACTCTATTTACTCTTTGAGTAAGTCCCTCGCATAAGTTCAAATACAGTTCTGAATTAAGAGTTGACCTTCTTCTATACAGGTTGCCAACCAACTATGGTTAGAGAGTATAGTCTGTCTTGCTATTTAACCCATAGGTGAGGGGAGAAAATGGGTTTATACTTTTCCTTGCATTCTTCTTCTTCTTCTTCTTCTTCTTCTTCTTCTTCTTCTTCTTTCTGATGTGTCCCTACAGGGCGTGGCCGGTCTTGGTTCTCTACAATTTCCTGTCCTTTGTAGCTTTAAACATGTTCTGCCTTTTTGCTATTTCTCCTAATATCTTTGTAGCGGTTGTAACAGTAAAATTGTCCAAATCCTGCAACAGCAAAATTGCCCAAACGTTAGATTAAGATTTGAACCATTGTAACTTAGAAATGATTAAAGATATCTTACTGGAATTCTCCGAGGCTTTTATAACAATATTGAACTCTACTTTGAGCAATAAGAATGTATAATTATTCTCCAAGCTTAACAAAAGAATGGTGATGGAATCTATCATAAACGAAAATACATGGCTATCATTAATTAATCATAGCTAAGGATCGGAAGCACATGAAGGATTGAAATAAAGTTCATATATATATATATATATATATATATATATATATATATATATATATATAATGTCAAAATCATTTTCCCTCTTATTCAAGATGATCTTCACCCTCTCTAACTTTCTAACTTTCTGTCCTGGAGTAACAAGGTGCATCACAGGTTTCACGAACGATTTCATTCTCAAGTCTTTTTTCACTCTCTTTGGACTGTCATAGCTGAAACTCCTCTCTCACGTGCGAAATGTCTTATGAAATGAGTTGGATCTTTTCTAATTGATCTCTTAAGCTCTAAGTTGAAATGATGATCCCTCTTCCTGTTGTGACATCCTGATTCAGTTTTCCTCTCTACCGTCCCCTCTTTTTAAAATTTATTCATCGTTTTCTGGATGATTCTTTAACGGATTTGAAGATGGAAGCCAGCGTATGAATGTTGATGCCATTACTGAAGACCTGAATAATCTCTTTCCTCTCACCATTGCTTAGTTGAGAAGAGAGTGGGTCTGACACAATACGATTGTAACCTATTCTAATTTCTAGCTGAATAACTCGAAGGGTTTTTCAGTGATTCTTACAACAAATAGTGTCAAGATGGCTGAAAACCTGGAAAAAAGAAACTCAATTAATTTAGAAGTTTTTAGATATTACATATTTTGTGGGATGGAGAATTATCCCATGTTGTTACACGATTTGGACAATTTTGCTGTTACATTCGGTATATAAAATTTGGGTCCGACTGTTTGCAATTCTTCTTCTTCTTCTACTTCTTCTTCTTCTTCTTCTATGAGCCGTGTCCCTTAAAGACGTTGGTGATCATGGCTCTCCACAATCTTCTATCTTTAAATTATTCCTAGTAATTTTTTGTCTTTTTGCTATCTTTCCTATACACTGTTCCACCAAGAATTGCAAGAGCTTTTTTAGGCGGGTTACTTTGCTGTTTCCCTCAGCCCCTCTTCAACATATCCGGTTGGTGTCAAATTTATCGGAAACCCACAATCCTCATTATCTGTCCTAGAAATTTCAATTGACTTTTCCTGATTCAAAATACACGGGTTATGTTTGCTTTCATGTTACATCAAACTTCCGCGATACGCACGTGTTCAGTCCATGGTATTCTCAGTATCCTTCTGTAGAACCACATTTCTGTTACCCCAGTTTTTCTCTTAATCTATGACAAGATTGTCCAGCATTCGCTGTCAAATAGGAGGACCGATATTAACTAATAGTTCAGTGCTTTCTTCTCTGTGTTCAGTCTATGGTATTCTCAGCATCCTTCTGCAGAACCACATTTCCTTTCCTTCATCTGTGATGAGATTGTCCAGCATTAACTGCCGTATAGAAGGATCGATAGTACAGTATTCTTTTCTTTGTTTCTAAGAAAAAAATCGTGTTTCATAATACTTTATTCAGCTTAAATACAGGCTGCGGCTGGTATTTGAGGACATACAGATTTAAGATTAATACTGTTTCCCACTAACTTCTAATGCTTTTATTTTTCAGAAATAAAGAATGGCAAACCCTATGATAACAAATGAAATGAAAAGTCATGCTGTGATTATAGCATTAAAGGCTGATCATAGCGATTTGCATATTGCACGTTTTCTCAGAGTTGCAAGAATGGATGGCTGACCATTTGTACGACCATATCACACCCAACATTTGGCCTCCTAACTCTCCAGATCTCAGCCCACTAGACTATTATGTGTGGAGCGTTGTTGAGAAGGAGGTTAATAAACAGCCTCATAACACCAAAGACTCTCTTAAAGCTGCAATAGTTCGAGTAATGTATGACATAAATAAGGACCAATTAATCAGAACTTGTAGCCAATTTCGACCTTGTGTAGAGGCAATTATTGATGCTAATAGTGTTTTTATTGAATAAAATTAAATAATAGTTAGCTAAATTTCATGTTTACTTGTTTGTAATCAAATATAATTATATTCATTTGTTCAGCAAGTTTTTTACTAATCCATAAAATCTGTCCTCAAATACCAGCCGCACCCTGTAATTTATACGCCGACAACTACATATATTTTACAATTACTGGAATGTAGCGAACAAATGTATATACTAATCCGTTGCAATTTATCGAGCCTCAACATTGGCATCATATATTTGAAACTTTGTTTCACCCATATGCACTCTAGGCTTTTGCAAAATTTCCTGTCCATCCCTTGATTTCTACACATTTTCTTCATACGTAACTGATTTGGCGATGTTTCTCAACTTTATTTTTCTTTGTGTTTAAAAAGACCAATATCAAGTTCTCGTCTATGATATGCTATAACTAAACCCATATCAATCAGTCAGTTATATTCCATGCGTTATACACGCTTAGGCGATCATGTATCTTTCGATACATGACTGACGAGGCAGATTTATTTCCTGCAGTAGTTTGCCATTATTTTCTGTGGTAGACCAGTTTTCCATCCAAGGCTACAGAACCTGTCCAACTATTTACCCATAGCTGAGCAGAGAGAGGGTATTAGCACGTAAGTGAATGTAATTGATTTAAAAGGAATTCGAACTCGGCTCTCCGATTTCTCAATTCGAGCCGCTCTCCATTGCCTCCTTATATATATAAACCCATATAGTGTTTTTATTTTTTTATGTGTTGTGGCCATTCGAAACATACGTGATTATGTCTACCCACAACTTTCTGCTCTTTGTATCTCTAAGCAATGTTTGTATACCTCCCAGGCCCTTCCCTGGACATCCATTACAAATTCGTTTGTTAGGTTATTCGCTGTTTCGCTCTATCTCTTTTGACATTGCTATGTCCTGTCAGTGTTAAATTTTCCAAGTCTATTTTCCTCATTATACGTACAAGACATTACAACTGTCTCTTGCTGATTCTAAGTATAAATGACATTTTTGTTCCCGTTTTCTTTAAAACCTCCTTGGGGATCATATGTTCCGTCTTTCTTATTCTCATCATCCTTCTGTAGGAGCACATATCTATTGTCTTAAGTTTTCTATTTATCTGTGAGGAAATGGTCCGGCATTTACCGTCATATTGATATTATATAGCAGTTCACCACTCTCTTTGTTTTTAATTGAATTTTCTTGTCTCATGATAAATCGATTAGCTTCTTGATGGCATCTTTCGCTATTCAAATGTCTCTTCGCTCTTACCAGATCGATGGGTGAAGGTGACTTCGAGAGAAAGAGGCTTAGAGATCTTAACGAAGATAATCCTTCTTTGAACATCATTGACTGGCACTACAGAATCACAGAGAACTGTGCCAAGTAATAGAAACAATATCATTTGAAGTATTTCAAGAGCGGCAACAACTAAAATGTATAGCATATGTAACTCGAAGAGAAAATAATGAAGTGACCATATGTGGTGGCAATATTCAAAGCATGGACGAATGGTAGATATATAAGATATATTCTGGGGTGAAAATTTGTCTAGCGCGATACAGTGGACCAACTTTCCTAGCAGTAGACATAGCAGTTGTGTCAATATAATCTTTCCACATCATATCAGCGGAACACGTTAGCCCGAGAAGGAGCAATGAGTCGCTCTTCCGGAGGTTAGCATCAGCCCTGCTGATGGCAAGCAGAAAGGTTCTCTCAGACTGATTGAGAGCAGTTTGGTTTTGGAGGTGCTAAAACTAACAAGCCATTCTTTGTCCCAGTTAACAGCAGATTTTAGGTCATATTTGAGATTAGCTGCCAGTGTGACATTTTCGAACTAAAGGGCGTTTATTTATCTAATCTGTTGGATCGCGTTAATCCCTTCGTCAGAAAAATAATCAAAGATCAACAGGTTCACTGTTTCAAGCCACGCATTTTACCGTCTCGCTTCCCTAGTAATTCTGATGCCATCGCTTTTTTTAAATTGAGCCGTTCCTTACGTTTTGCAACTCTGTCCGCTTGGCAACTCCGACCATGGTACTGTCTATAGATATTTCTTTTCGCTTATTTATTAAGTAAGAACGCTCCCCCACCCTACTTAGCAGGACATCTTTTTGTTACCAACGTACTGTTTGGGGTTCATTTCATGATTTTCTTCGCGACGTTGCCCAGAATAAAATGTTTAATATTCCCGTTGTAAATTGTGACCACTATGGTTTCTTGCTAGCTGAAAGATGGCATCGAAGCTTTCATGCCTACACGGAAATACCAAATGATTTTTCTCTAAAAGGAATTTGACGAAGTTAATTACTGACATCTGAAGATTTAAAAAAGTAAATGGCAAATATTAAAATGTTTCCTTTGTTTAAAACGAGATTGGATGTTGTTAATGCTTCTGGTGAGAAATCAGATAAAAGATTGACTTGCCGAGAAAAAAAAGTCGGTTTTATTAAATTTAAATTTTCCTTAAATGCGTTATGGCCCCCACGTAGATTGAACCCAGAATTCTCCCACATCTCATACATTCAGGAAAGAAAATGAAACTTTAAAATATTCTGTTGGTCTTTCAAGTAGACATCTTACAGCCACCGCATTTCGGAATGTGTTATCACGCGTAAAAATGGTTCCGGGCGAATCATTATAAGAAGAGCGGTCTGGAGTTTAATACCTGAGGCAGAACAGATGTCATTTTGATAGGAAATGTTGGCTTATCGGGCATTTTATTAGAAAAAAAAAGCAAAAACAAAACAAAAAACAAACTCCAATTGAATTGTAAACAACAACAACAAACAAACAAGCAAACAAAAAAACAGGAATATCAAATTATCTATATAAGGAGTATAGTTATTGCTCGGAGATAAATTGATAAAATAGTGTTTCGCTAATAAAACACAAGGTCATTTTACAGTGACAAGCCCAACAAATACCAAGACTAAATGAAGAGAAAAGGAAAAAAAAAATAGAAAGAAAAATTACAGACAAAATAAAAAAAAAGAAATAGAGGGTGCGATGGGTAAATTGTCGCGATTTATATATTTTTAATTTCGCGCATGCGCGTTGTTTGTTTTTGATTTTCTCGATTGCACAGCATAGAAGGGTCAGTTCGGTGAGAAAAATAGTGTCATGACGCTATTCACTCGGCCAGAAATTTGGAAACAGCATGCTGTAATGCTTTGCATTCGCTCCTGAAGCTCCAATACGAACATTTCAGAGTTTTTTGTGTCAATTTGAGGACACTGGAGGGGATTCGGAAAGAGTTGGATGAGTCTAATGGCGATTATGAAAGTACCGCAGTTCGGAAAACTCACTCTGATGGTTCTGATAAGCCCAAATTTGTTGGTGAAAGCCTTAGACTCAACACAGAGGCCTACACCAAAAGCAGGTAGGGCTGTCTTGGGTCAAGAGGTTGGATGCTGAAAGATCCGATGTCTGGCAACAGGACTCTGCACCATGCCACACAATCAGGAGAACTCAGTCAATTTCTGCGACTACATCATCCCTTACATTCTGGCCACCCAATTCCCCAGACTGCAGCCCCACCTTGATTATTGTGTGAAGAGCAGTTGAGCTAGATACCAACAAAACTTCTTGTAACACCACATATGAATTGAAGGCAAGGCTTATGGTAGCATTCACTAAATTAAATAAGGAGACTGTTCAGAAGAGACGCAAGAGATTCCGAAGTCGTATGGAGGCCCGTCGTTGAAGCCAATGGCAATTTTATTGAATAAATTAACTCTTTAGTATTTTAAGATATTTTTGTGTAATTTTGGTAAATATCACTGTTAAAATGCAATGCCAGAGTTATTTTCATTCTTGCGTCATTTAGACGACAATTTATCCATCGCACGCTGTACATGAAGAAGGACAAAACTGAAGAGAAAGGAGGAGGGTGGAAAGGTGAAGATCAGAAAAAAGGGAGAGACGGAAAGAAGAGAAGGGAGAAAAATAAAGAGCAAAAGGACGAGGAAGAAGCAGAAATATATATAGAGAGAAAGCGAGAGAAGAAAAATATATATAGAGAAAAATGAAGGGAGGGATATGAGAAGAGAAGGGAGAAATAATAGAAAGGGAAGTAGAAAAAGAAAGAGTAAGAAAAAAGGAGAAAGATAAAAAAAAATGCCAAAAAGGTAAAAACTGAGAAGACGAAGAACGATGAAGAAAATTGGGGAAAAGCGAAGAAAGTTCTTTAAAGAACCAGAAAGAGTACGAGAAACGTAAAAAGAGAATCATAAATAAAGATTTAAAAAAAAATTGTGACTTGGGTGAAACTACCTAAATCGTGTGAGTTCCATGTTCAGGAAATCAAGCAGGGACGACCATTTAAAACATCTCTTAAGTCTTTTAAAAGACAACACATAAAGTGAGGACACCGAACCCCAAAAGGCGAATTGTGGGAAAAAGGTCAAAGTTTAAAGTGGGTTTAACCACAATACTGTGGAAAATATTGCTCAAGCCTCCCCGTCACTTCCCCTTTTTTGGGGACGCCTCAGGCGCCGGATAATGACCGACGCCCACTCCCGATGAAATAATACTGCCTGGGAAGTCAGATGAACCCCTGATCTTTGAGCTGATATTAATTTCAAACTTAAGGCGCATCGCTATAGCGAAAGATGCCTTTTAAAAGCTAAGCAAAGAAGCTCGAAAATATCGTTAGAAACAAAGAAAAGACTGCCAAACTGTTATGTAATATCAATCCTTCTATACGGCAGTGAATGCTGGACAATTTCCTCACAGATGAAGAAGATAAATGAGACAACATTTTTATGGGTTCTACAGAAGGATCCCGAGAAAAGCTTGGGTTAAACATGTGAGTTATGAGGACATTTCAAGGAAAATGAAAAGAAAAAGTAGACTTCTACTTAGAATGAGAAGGAAATGAGGTTGAAATTTCCAGGGTAGTTAGCGAGAAAGGAGAGCTTGGTGAATTTATCAAAAACAGAACGTATCAGGATTTAGGAAAGAGGGCAAAAGAAAGAAAATTTGCCTAGAAAGGAAAGGATGTTGTGGATAGCCATGATAATCCACGATATGAAGGGACACGGTGCATAGAAGAAAGAAGAATTTTAGTTTGGCAAGAAAACAGAGAAAAATAAAGGGTAAATTAAGATTAGTAAAAATGGACCTAAAAGAAAAAAAAACACTGTTTAAGAAAGATTGGTTAGATAAATGGAAAAGACAGAAGAAAAAGAATGCAGTTATGGGCAAAAAGGAAAAGGCTTGAAAAGATATGCTTAAAAGAAGAAGAGAAGCAAGTAGAAATTACTTTTTTTTTGTTATATTTCTGACGAATTCTTTCTTTAACGCCCCTTTTTTCTTTGTTAATCAATTTGAGTTTGATATATACTCCTTTATATAAACACTTTTATATATACTCCCAGTATGACATGTGTCGTAATACATATACACCAGTACGAACACACGCACTCGCGCGCGACCGTACACACACTAACTGCATTTTAAATAAATTTCCCTCTCACTCAGTCTGGACAATCCCTACCCTGGGCTGAACAATAAAGAAATAAATTTGGAGACAAAAAAGAAAATTTTAAACCATAAAATATCAAATAATTATAAGATTTTATTGAATTTTTCTTCACTTATTTAGTAAAAAATGATTTTTAACTTTTTTAAACGTATTTTAAGTTTGTCATTGGAATGAAATTTGACGTGATGGATAAATTCCCTTTCTGTCTGACAAAAACCCATGGAAGAAAAGGAAAAATGGACGTTTTTATTACTCCTTTTGTAATTAAGGTGAATATATTTATACTAAATAGTGCATTTTAAGTAGACAAACAATTTAGGCTTTTAATTTGATTACTTTGTCGCCATCGTAGCGAGGAGGACCGTATTAGTTTTTTATAAATTTCAACTTAAAAAAAACAAAAACAAAAAAAAAACTTTAGCGACTACAATCGATTATCAAGAAGCAGGAATAGTTGCAAACAGACAACAGCTATTACAATGTAGATATTGACATAAATATTTATCTGCCAAACACAAAAATTAAAAATCTGTGCCCAAAGCAAGATAAATGGATGTCGAAAAGTCAGCCTGGTCTGACCCTTGAAAAAGTGGTGGTTTTCGAGCGAACAGCTGACCCGAACAACCTTTTTAACTGTTTGACTGAAATTCGGGGGAAAAGGATTACTCATTTTTTTTTTTTAAAGCTTATCACCCAAGCAAGGCTGGAAGCCACTCGCACGCAAGGGGTTACAGAAGGTTTGGAGGAAGAGCAGATAGGAGTGGTAAAGGAGAGGATGTGGAGAAAGATAGTGGATCGATCAAGGCAAGGAGGTTACAGAAGATTTGGAGCGAGAGCAGATAGGAATGAAAGGTGAAAGGATGTGGAGAAGGGAAGTGGATAGATCAAGGCAACTGGAGATGTCGATTGACGTTACACTTAAATAGTTGATTGCATTTGTCAGGGAAACAGGAATAAGGAAGGGAGTTCCACAGGCAAGATGTGTGAGACATGAAGCTATTGGAGTAGAAGAAACGTCTACATCTAACAGTTTCAACGGTGAAGGGGTGGGAATGGGATGCCAGCTTTGTAGGACGTTTAAATTCATGAGGCCTAGGAACCAGCGAAAGCAGCTCATCGGAGCAATTACTGTGAAAGTATTTGTAAAAAAGACAGGGCGAGGCAACATCGCGTCTGTGAGAGAGCGACTGCAGTCGAGATGACAGATCAGGGCCAATTACATTGCATATGCGTCTCTGGATCTTATCAAGAACCATGAGGCAAACAGCAGGGGCTCCAGACCATATATGGCAGCAATACTCCATGCAAGGGCGAATGGTCGATTTATAGATTTGGAGGATCGATTCCGGGCAGAAAAATTTCCTGGCTCGGCACAGGAAAGTGTATTTCCTTAAATCCTGCAAGCGAAAAATATCATTTGTCTTATTACAATTTTTCCTAATCGATTTCGACCATTTGCTTCACTGCCGATAACTGTGGTACACTTCTTTTAATTTGATTACTTTGTCGGCATCGGAGCGAGGAGGACCGTATTAGTTTATTATAAATTTCAACTTACAAAAACAAAAACAAAACTATAACTTTAGCGACTACAATCGACTATCAAGAAGCAGAAATAGTTGCAAACAGACAACAGCTATTACAATGTAGATATTGACATAAATATTTATCTGCCAAACACAAAAATTAAAAATCTGTGCCCAAAGCAAGATAAATGGACGTCGAAAAGTCAGCCTGGTCTGACCCTTGAAAAAGTGGTGGTTTTCGAGGGAACAGCTGATCCGAACAACCTCTTTAACTGTTTGACTGAAATTCGGGGGAAAAAGATTACTAATTTTAAAAAAAAAATTTTTTTGTTTTAAGCTTATCACCCAGGCAAGGCTGGAAGCCACTCGCACGCAAGGGGTTACAGAAAGTTTGGAGGAAGAGCAGATAGGAGTGGTAAAGGAGAGGATGTGGAGAAAGATAGTGGATCGATCAAGGCAAGGGGGTTACAGAAGATTTGGAGCAAGAGCAGATAGGAATGAAAGGTGAAAGGATGTGGAGAACGGAAGTGGATAGATCAAGGCAACTGGAGATTTGACTTATTACAATTTTTCCTAATCGATTTCGACCATTTGCTTCGCTGCCGATAACTGTGGTGCACTTCTTAGGATAACATTGTCGAAAACTTTGCAATTTTAAGTTTGTTTCACAGCCCAACATGCGAATTACAAATTGGAGATACCAAAATTAAACAAGTGCAAAGATTTAAATATGTAGAAAGTTGTATTAACAGAGGACGGAAAATACAGCACTGAATCCCGAGGGTGCATTGGGATACGCCTTCCAATAGCTAAGCAAGACATTAAGAAACATTCTCCCATATGGCAGGGGATGCTGGACAATCTACTCACAAATATAGAAGAGACTTGAAGCAACAGTAACGTAGTTCTATAGAAAGAATCCTGTGTATACTTCTTTATGTACCGTATCTCCGTAAGCGATTATGGTTCTCCACAATTTCCTGTCCCTTGTAGCACTTAATAAACCTAGTCTTTCTGTATATTTCTCCTAAGCCTTGTTCCGCCATCCATGTACTCAACCTCATTAAGTATGTCATGCGTTGTCTTCCTCTGTATCTTACTCTTTATCTGTCTCGTGAGTATCAGATTTTCCAAGCCCTTCTTCCTCATTATTTGCCCCAGAAACCTCAATTGTCTCGTCTTTATGTTAAGTATTAGTTTTCTTTTTGTTTTAATTTTCTCAAATCTTTGTCTTCGCTTACATATTCGGATCACGGTATCCTCAACATCCTTCTGTAGGACAACGTTTTTGTTGATTCAAGTCTGCTCTTCACCTTTGAAGAGGTCGCCCAGCATACAGCAGGACGCATAACAGTTTAGTGCTCTTTTCCTTGTTTCTAACGAATTTTCCCTATTTCTTAGTACCCTGCTTAGCTTTTGGAAGGCACCTTTCGCTATCCCAATACGCCTTTGGATTTCAGTGTTGCTCTTTCTGTCCTCTGTTAAAACACTTCCCAGTCATTTAAATTTCCGCACTTGTTTGATTTTGGTACCTCCGATTTGCAATTTGCACTTTGGGCTCATCTTTTTGCTAATAACCATGCATTCTGTCTTCTTGCACTACCTTCTGTAGGAGTTTTTGTAGTTTTCTTTTTGTGTGGGATCGGAAAATGTGAGCAACGGTGAAATTTTAGCGAAAATGGAAACAAAAATAGGGCAAGAAGGCTTGGAAAATTTGACACACAAAGGACATATTGACGGAAACATAGGCGGACAAACAGTGCAGAACCTACCTAATAATTTTGTGAAAATTGTTGTCAGAACAGAGATTGGGAGAGATAGCAAATAGACAAACTTTACTAAGTGCTACAACGGACAGGAAGTTGTGGCGAGTCATCATCGCCCACGGCCTGAAGAGATACGGCACAATGAACAAGAAGTTTAAAACAACAGTTAGCGAATCCGAGAGAATGTTCGAGAAATGCATTAGGCAGTGTTTCTTTTATTTGCTGCATGGGCGTGAACAATCAAGGATCTCCACATCTTCCTATTTTTCATAGCTCTTAGTAATATGTCTCTTTTTACTATCCTTCTCTGTTCGGTCATTTATTTATATCAACTGGTAAGGTTACTTGATGTTTTATCTTGCCTTTCCTCTGAGTGTCAAATTCTCCGAGCACTTTTTCTTCATTGTGTACCGGAAATTTCAACTGTTTTTTTGTTTTTTTAATTCTATGTGTATCACCTTTATTTCCATTTTCCTTAAAACTAGCAGATTGTTCATCTATTCTGTCTATTTTAGTCTCAAAGACCTCCTGTAAAACAATCTCTGTTACATTAAATCATATATTTATGTCACGGAATTGTAACTATTATATACGTGTGACATTACGTAGATTTTAAGCACTCTTTTCTTTTCTTTTCTTCTAACGAAGACTTTCCGGTTCTTAATGATTTTGTTTAGTTTCTGGCAACCGTCTTTCACTATTCCAATGCACCAGCGGATGTCTGTGTCAGATTTTCCGTTTTCTGTTAAAACACTTCTCGGATAGTTAAACTCCTGTACTTGTTTGATTCTCAGGCGTCTCAGATTTGTATCTCGCATTTTGGACTGTTATTCGTGCATACAGCCATGCATCCTCTCTTCTTACAAATGGTAGACTTTTCTTCTCGCTTTCTTTACCATCTTTTCTAAGAGTCCCCTGTAGTTTTCTTTCCATGATTTGTCATCCTGTACAATGGAATACAAATGGCAAATCAACAATCAACTGACACCGTAAAACAGAAACCAGGCACTATTTTCATCTCACGCTGTACAATGGACGCCTCCAAGTGGAGTAACGTTTAGCGACTTTGATTGTTAATCAAAAGTAATGAGAGCGATCCTTACTGGATGCCTGTATTGTACCTAACTTAGATTAGATCATAATGTCCTAGATTTGTTTAGTCTGTTTAATGGCATATCAACTGCTTATGGGTCATTTAATGCCAGAATTATAATTTTCTTAGAAGTTTTGTAATTTTTTTTGTTGCTATTACTGGAATGTTTTGCTGTTACTGGATTTATTTTTACTATAAAAATTTATTGCTATTATAATTATTGCTATTTTTTTTACTATTAAAATCTTTTACTGGATTTTTTTTTACTATTAAAATTTATTGCTATTATAATTATTGCTATTTTTTTACTATTAAAATCTGTTACTGGATTTATTTTTACTATTAAAATTTATTGTTATTATAATTATTGCTATTTTTTTACTATTAAAATCTGTTATTGGATTTATTTTTACTATTAAAATTTATTGCTATTATAATTATTGCTATTTTTTTTACTATTAAAATCTGTTATTGGATTTATTTTTACTATTAAAATTTATTGCTATTATAATTATTGCTATTTTTTTACTATTAAAATCTTTTACTGGATTTATTTTTACTATTAAAATTTATTGCTATTATAATTATTGCTATTTTTTTACTATTAAAATCTTTTACTGGATTTTTTTTACTATTAAAATTTATTGCTATTATAATTATTGCTATTTTTTTTACTATTAAAATCTTTTACTGGAATTTTTTTTTACTATTAAAATTTATTGCTATTATAATTATTGCTATTTTTTTTACTATTAAAATCTGTTATTGGATTTATTTTTACTATTAAAATTTATTGCTATTTTTTTACTATTAAAATCTTTTACTGGATTTTTTTTACTATTAAAATTTATTGCTATTATAATTATTGCTATTTTTTTACTATTAAAATCTGTTACTGGATTTATTTTTACTATTAAAATTTATTGCTAGAATTTTTTACTATTAAAATCTGTTACTGGAATTTTTGTTTTATTATTAAAATCTATTGGCAGAATTTTTTATTATTAAAATCTATTACTAGATGTGTTTTACTGTTAAAATCTAACACTTGAATTTTTTACATTATTTACATTATTCCGACTATTGTCCTCATCTTTGTCGCCATATTTATTACAGCGTTTCAGCCGTTGTACGCTCCGGCCTTCTTCGCGTTGTTGGAATGTCGAACTGAACCCTTTATTTCGCTCAAGGACACATGGCACAGTGGATAAAGGCGTTAGTTAGATCCAGTGATAGGACCCAAAGAGTGTGAGTTCAATACTCGGCTAAGGCAGTGAAGAACATTCAAAGGGAAATTAACAGGAGATAACTGATAACTGACATCCATTAAACATGGCACGTGGAACTAGAACAGTCTACCCCAGTGAGGGAAATAAAGGGTTCAGTTCGACATTCCAACCACCTGAAGAAGGCCGGAGCGTACAACGGCCGAAACGTTGTAATAAATATGTCGACGAAGATGAGGACAATAGTCCGAATAATGTAAATAATGTACATAATACCTCATCTCGGAAACATAGAGAGATATTGAATTTTTTACGATTAAATTCTATTGCTGGGATATTTTTTTACTATTAAAGTATATTGCTAGAAATTTTTACGATCAAAATCTATTTCTATGTTTTTTTCGATTAAAATCGTCGATAGCTGTAATTTTTTTATTATTAAAATTGATTTTCTGGATTTTTTTTAATATCAAAATCTATTGCTAGAATTTTTTTGCTATCAAAATCTATTGCTAGATTTTTTTTACTAATAAAATCGTCATTGCTGTAATTTTTTTTACTATTAAAATCTATTACTGGAAATTTTTACCATTAAAATATGTTGCTAGTATTTTTACTATAAAATGTATTTTTATACTTTCCTATTGTTTTTCTTTCTTTTACGGGTTCATTATTTGTCCATAGCTTCTGTTGACCCTAACAGCTTCTACCATCACGGTTCACAGTGAACAACAGCAATTAAGAGGTGGTTCCACACTCCTGAAAACCTCCCAATCAGAAGCCTTGCTGCCGTTTATCGTAATACCCAGGACGACACAGAAAAGAGTAACAGCAGTATGAAATAAGAAGTTATAAGAACACAATTTTGAAATTATCCCAATTCTTTAACGATCAAGATTAAAATGTTCAAGCCTAGCTTTTCATAGTAACCAGGACTTATTTTCTTATGTAAATTTCAGTCTGTCATCTGCTCAGACGAACTCAATCAGTAGGTCACTCGCTATTTTCCTTTTGCCCATCTTGCCTTCAATATGATCCGTGAGGGTTTAAAAGACTGCTTTCTTCATTATTTTTCTTGCTGCCGGGTGTAGTTTATCGTCATACTCAGGGCGGTTACACTCTGGATCGATACAATATTCCATCATCAATATAAAAAGCGGGAATCGTACCGAAGCGTTTGAAACGCTGTTGGGATATCAGGAAGCGGGCGTTCAAGGTGAGCGTCTCTCTGCGCTGACAAATCTACCCACTTTGCCGAGCAATGAAGCGTTTTTATAAAAGATGGAAAAGTGGATGTACACGTTACGCATGACAAGGCGAACACCTTTTTCAGGGACAGAATGCGCTGATTATTCTCAGGCACGTCTACGCGTTAAAGTTCGACAGTTGGCTCAATAACAGCTTCCATAAAACAGGTATTTCATTATGTTAAGCTATTTCTCGAATCTTGTATCCAAGTTTGTTTTATTAGAATACATTCACAGAAAGTAATATACTGTATTCAAGCGTCATTGAAGTTGGAGAATTTTCTTAAGTTTTTTTTTGAATGGACATACTAATCGTATGATATGTTTTTTATCAGATCCAGAAGCCGTGGAAAAGCAGAGGAAGAAGTTAATAAGAAATATTTACTTCAATTGAATAGACATACTATTTCATAGTTTTTCGTCTGTACTTCCTGCTCGAGAACTTTTGGCATCGCTCGCGGTGCGGGGAGCGGATGCGAGAATAGTAAATTATGAAACAAGAGGAAAAAGACATAAACAAAGAGAGAACGAGAGAGAAATAGAGCGAGAGAGAGAGAGAAAGCGAGAGAAAGCGAGAGTAAGAGAGAAGACGAGCAAGAGTGAGAGGTAAGACGAGCGAGAGTGAGATAGAAGACGAGAGAGAAAGACAGAGAGAGAAGCAAAAGAATGTATGTAAGGCACAAGATAAAGAGAAAGAGGGAAATGAAGGAAATGTCGAATGAAATAGAAACGATTCAAAACACCTCAGAAACTGAGAGATATTGATGGGTTGATTCATTCCTTTTTTTACGGTTTATCTACCCTTTACAAGTTATTAAAAGCCAGAAAATATTTTTAGACTGTAGGAATTTTTTTTGAGATAATATTTTAGTGATATCAGTCTTACTATTTAATCCATAGCTGAGGCAAGAAGTGGATTCATACCTAATCAAAATTTGATAAACAAACAAGAAATTACAATGTGGACATAAACTGGGGGATCAATTTTATATTACAATCAATATATAAAATTGTCCTTCAATTTGTGGCCACGGTAGCTTCTATGCATTTATGTTCTACACAATACAAATAAATCTAAAAGTCATGTCTGTTAAGTTAATCAGTATTTGAATGTTTCGTTTTCTACGGTTTCTAAACCCTTTGCCGGTTACTTAAAACGATAAAATATTTTTTTAAAATATAATGGTTTAGTGATAGAAGTCCTAATAATTAACCTATAGCTGGGGTGTGGAGAAGGAGAAGAGGTGGATTATTATATTCACTTACGAGGATTCAAACCCCTCCCAAGTGGTATGAATCCAGGTAAGTGAATATAACGCATATATATGATGGGCGTAAGTGAATATAACGCATATATATGATGGGCGTAAGTGAATATAACGCATATATATGATGGGCGTAAGTGAATATAACGCATATATATGATGGGCGTAAGTGAATATAACGCATATATATGATGGGCTTAAATGAATATAACGCATATATATGATGGGCGTAAGTGAATATAACGCATATATATGATGGGCGTAAGTGAATATAACGCATATATATGATGGGCGTAAGTGAATATAACGTATATATATGATGGGCTTAAATGAATATAACGAATATATATGATGGGCGTAAGTGAAAATAACGCATATATATGATGGGCGTAAGTGAAAATAACGCATATATATGATGGGCGTAATTGAATATAATGCATATATATGATGGGCGTAAGTGAATATAACGCATATATATGATGGGCGTAAGTGAATATAACGCATATATATGATGGGCGTAAGTGAAAATAACGCATATATATGATGGGCTTAAATGAATATAACGCATATATATGATGGGCGTAAGTGAATATAACGCATATATATGATGGGCGTAAGTGAAAATAACGCATATATATGATAGGCGTAAGTGAATATAACGCATATAATTGAATATAACGCATATATATGATGGGCGTAAGTGAATATAACGCATATATATGGTGGGCGTAAGTGAATATAACGCATATATATGATGGGCGTAAGTGAATATAACGCATATATATGATGGGCGTAAGTGAATATAACGCATATATATGATGGGCGTAAGTGAATATAACGCATATATATGATGGGCATAAGTGAATATAACGCATATATATGATCGGCGTAAGTGAATATAACGCATATACATGATGGGCGTAAGTGAATATAACGCATATATATGATGGGCGTAAGGGAATATAACGCATATATATGATGGGCGTAAGTGAATATAACGCATTCAACGGGAATTGGAACTCTGCTATCTGATTATGAGTTCCGAGCCATTATTCATTATACCACCCGCACATCTAACCTTACGGCACCTGATATTCCTAAGCGGTCATCCATCTTGGTCCTGATCAGGGTCGGCGCTGCATAACTTCGGTGATCGTACAGCAACCAGTGTTTCAACCTAATGTGGCTCTCGGCCACTGAGAGATAGAGACTGACAGAAAAATAGAGGTTAATATAAATATCAAACAAAGTGTCAGTCAGAGAACAAATTGAGATAGATAGATAGATAGATAGATAGATAGATAGATAGACAGATAGTCGATCACGCTACTTCTCTTGGAAATGACCCGGATCCTTCAGCTATAGTCTAAATAGAAGGACAGACAGGTCTTTCTGGCCTTGAGTGGCAGAGAGTCTAGGGGTAGGAAAACTTTGAATTCAGAAGCGATGAAGGCACTTGGAGAATCCGTGGCAAATTATGAACCATTTTCTCTGTTACTAGTTTTTCCGAAAATAAAACTGTGGCTGGATATAAGCAAATAGTTTGTGTGGGCAGCCTAGCGGTTATGTTCTTAACTAAAATGTCGGACTTTCATACATCCACATCCAAAAAACGTTTTCATTTTTATAGAAAGAAAGAAAGAAAGAAAGAAAGAAAGAAAGAAAGAAAATCTATGTTTGGCGATGAATTTTCAAGTTTCTTGGAGGAAAGAATAGAAGAAAGATAAAGAAAGGAAGGCCATGTTTAGCGGTGAATTTTCATGTATATAGAAAGAAAGAAAAGAAAAGCTGTGTTTGGCGATGAATTTTCAACTTTCTAGGAAGAAAGAAAAGAAGAAAGATAAAGAAAGAAAGGCCATGTTTACCTATGAATTTTCATGTTGATTGAAAGAAAGAAAGAAAGTTGAAAGAAAGAAAGAAAGAAAGAAAAGAAAGAAAGAAAGAAAGACTCTGGCTATGAATTTTCAAGTTTCTAGAAAGAAGGGAAATAAGAAAGAGAAAGAAAGAAAGGACATGTTTAGGGATGAATTTTCATGTTGATTGGAAGAAAGAAAGAAAGAAAGAAAGAAAGAAAGGCTGTGTTTGGCGATGAAATTTCAAGTTTATAGTAGAGGGGAAAATAAGAGAGAAAAAGGAGAAACCATAACAGAAAGAGAAACAGAAAGATACAATATACCAACAGAAAGAAAGAAACAAACAAAAGAAATAAAGAAGGAATAGAAGATGGTAAATAGTAGCAGACAGAGAAATAGAAACAATATACCAAAGGAAAGAAAGAAAGACGGACTCAGCTTGACAATATAAGTGCAACAAGTGAGAATAAATGCTTAATTGTTACAAAGTCTTTGTTGCAAAACGTGTCCGCTTGTTCATTTTTATGACTCCAAATCGCAAAGTACCTTTTGTATCGAGGCATCCATTTTCCCCCTCATGTCTTGATTCATTAAAGAATGAACATTGAGTGACAGAATAAGTGAACCGAACTGAAACATTTTAAACTAGAATAAGGAATTTGCTTGAGCCTAGAAGTCAATGAAATCAGGTGACGTTATTTTGTTTTTAAAAGATTCTTTTATTCTACATGTAGGTTAAAAAGAAAAATATCATTCTCTGTTCTTTTTATTGTAAGTTACTCGTATATTCGCGCTTTCTCTTTCTGTGTATGCATCACTTTTAGGGCGTCTAGCACAGTGTAATGGTTAACAAGTTCATTCGGTAAACCCTTTCTCTGGTGAAGTGATTGTGAAAGTACACATGCCCCAGACCTTATGACAGAATATTGCGCTATTTCTACCGTTGGAAGGCGGTTTTAAGAAACCAAGAAACATAGAGATTTTGGAAAAAGGAAACAAAAAATGTCATCTAGTCTATTTAGAGTAGCGTGGAGTGTAGTGGTTGAAATTAACAATTGATTTTCCCGCGCTAAGAAGATTAACGAAAGATGATAATAACGAGGAAACACGAGTTTAATTTTAACAAAAAAAAGTTAAGAAATTTAATTATGACTTAACACGTTTGAAGTAGTGTCAGTAGCTTATTTCAGGAAAATAAATCAGGCATTTTTAAAATCAGTGGTTTTAACGAATTGTCATGAAGAAGAAATGTTCATACAACAGATTAAATGATCTGACATAAAATAGTATTAAAATAGTTTAAAACAAAAGTAAGAGAGTTCGTTGTTCATCGAAGGGATATATGGTTTGCATACGTCGAAAGATAGACGAAATTTTGAATTACTTAACATTCTTAGATTGACGAGAGAAAGTTCCACGTACATAGAAGACGAGAATATAAATGGCGAGTAATTTTACACTGGTATCAACGCTGGTCGCGAGGAACTGAACAGGACTTCAGACAAACTTCTTTTATTAATTTAATGTTTCTCTTCGTTTTTATATCAAAAAAGATTTCTCATAGATCGCTACTTTTCTTTTCTTCTTCTTCTTGGCTGACCGGCTAAGTTATGTGAAGGCAAGGTCTTCATTGATACAAAGAAAATTTCACAGAGGCTCGTGTATTCCTTTTTTTTTCTTTTCTTCTGTTGAAGGGAGTGGGTTAATGGAGTTTTATCAATTCGCACTCACTATATATCTACCTTCCAATATAGCTGAAAAAATTCGTCAAAGTTTTCTCTTCCCTTTCTTTGTATTCTTTTTTTGCCGATCACTTTCCCGACGTCCTTTCGTCAACACTTTTTGCGCTCAGGCCGTGTTGGAAGATTCAAGAAAGAGAGAATAGATGATGTGGTGTGAATGTTTTTCTTAAAAATCAACAGAGGTCACCGGTAAAGTAACTCACACAATTTTGACAGGAAAACAATTATAAATAGCTCTATTTTGGGAAATATTATCTTCTTCTATATGTTGTATCCCTTCAGGACTTTGTCGATCATGGCTCTTCACAATTTCCTGTCCTTTGTAGCTCTTAATAAATTTTGTTGCTTTGTTATCTCTACTAAACCTTGCTCCGTCAGCCATTTACTCAAGCTCGCTAGGGAGTTTATGTGTTGTTTTCATCTGTCCCTCTTTCCATTAATCTGTCCTGTGAGTATCACATTTTCCAAGCCTTCTTTCCTTGTTATGTGTCCCATAAATTTCAACTGACTAATCATGAGGTTACGTATAAGTATTCTTTTTGTTTCATTTTCTCTAAAACTTCGTCGTTGCCCATATGTTTGGTTCATGGTATCCTCAGCATCCTTCTGTAGAACCACATGCCTGTTGCTTCAACCTTTTCTTCATTTGAGAAGATTGTCAATCATTCACTGCCATATAGGAGAACTAATATTACATAATTAAGTTCACTACTCTTTTCTTTGTTCCTAACGAAGTTTTTCTGTTTCTTAATACTCTGCTTAGCTTTTGGAAGTCATCTTTTGCTATTCCCATACGCCTTCGGATTTCAGTGTGGCACTTTCCGTCCTCTGATAAAACACTTCCCAGATATTTAAATTCATATACTTCTTTGATTTCGGTATGTCTAATTTGTAATTTGCATTTTGGGGTGTTTCTTTTGTTAATATCGTCCTGGGTATAACGATAAACTGCATTCGCGTCCTGGGTAAGACGATAAACTACATCCACGTCCTGGGTATGACGATAAACTACATCCGCGTCCTGGGTAAGACGATAAACTAAGTCTGACAGCAAGGCCTCTGATCGGGAGGTTTTGAGGAGCGTGGAACCATCTCTTAATTGCTGGTGTTCCCAGGTCCACCTTGACCCGGAGTGGTAGCACCTGTCAGGTTTCCAGCTAGGAGCAAAGAGTTAACCCCTAAACTGGGGTCAAAACATTATGAAAGTGTAAAAATAAGTTTTAATAACGGAAATAGTTTTTTGTAAAAAAAAAAAAAAAAATTATTAGCAGCAATACATTTTTTGAAGAAAATGTTACCAGCAATAAAAAAAATTGTCGGCATTGAATGACCCACTGAGGTTGATATGCCGTAAAATAAACCAAACCAAACCAAACCAAACCAAACCAAAACAAACCTTTGTAATGACCATGCATTCAGTCTTCTTGCATTTGACGTTTAGTCCTTTCCCCTCGATATATTAAAGTTCACCTGAACTTTCCTTCCAGCTAGATATTTAAGTTGTGTGCCTGATAAATTATGACTCCCCGGCACCAGTTAAATAGCAATCCAGTAGTCTCCCTCATATCCGGAATCCCGCATATCCGGAATCCCTCATATCCGGAATCCCGCATATCCGGAATCCCTCATATCCGGAATACCGCATATCCGGAATCCCTCATATCCGGAATCCCGCATATCCGGAATCCCTCATATCCGGAATACCGCATATCCGGACATAATTTTGATGTGTATATTCGAGCTATTTGGGATATATCTAATTGATTTGAATTTTCCGTTTTTCAAGAAATTTACTTTCGATAATTGCTTATTTCACCCTAATGACTTGTTAACGTCAAATAACCCATTGAGGTTGATATGCAGTAAAAGAAACCAAACCAAACCAAACCAATTATTTGCTAATAACCGTGCATTCAGTTTTCTTGCAACTGATGTTAATCCTTTTCCCCTCGAAACTTTCCTTCCAGCTAGATATTTAAATTGTGTGCCTGATAAATTATGACACCCCTACACCAGTTAAATAGCAATATTAAAGATAGATATTGCAAGGAGCAACAGTAACATTTTTGAAAATGACATGTTCAATCACAACCTGAGCAATCATGTCTCTCCACAGCTTCCTTTTCTTTACTATCTGCACATTGCCATGCATTCTTGGGAAAGCCAGCGGATTAATCTCTTCAAAGTTTGGAATTAGAATTTTCTTTAGTTCTAAGCAAGGCTAAAGTTTCCACTCCACCCTACTACTTAAAAGCGAGCTGAAGAGAAACGACGCGAATTTATGCCTATTTCCCCCAAATCATCCATTTACTCAAGCCTATCTAATATGTTACACGCTGTTTTCCTCTTTGCCCTCAAACTATCCTGTGAGTATCAAATTTTCCAAGCCCACTTTCCTCATTATCTATCCTGGAAATTTCAACAGTCACTTCCTGATGTTAAGCATAACTTTTCTTTTTTGTTTTCTTTTTATCTAAAACTTTGTCGATACATGGTATCTTCAGCATCTTTCTGTAAAACCACATTTCTGTTGCTTCAAATCTCTTTTTCATCTTTGAGGAAATTGTCCAGCATTCACTGACTGATATCATGTAACAATTCACGACTCTTTTCTTTGTTCCTAACGAAGTTTTTCTGTTTCTTAAACCCATTACCTGCCATGAGCCCCATTTGGGAATCTCTTGAAATTAAACTCACTACATGTTATTCTTTGTATTTACATTGAATTGCTTACATACATTGCATTTGCAGAGGTATATTTTACAACACTAAGCCTTTAAAGATTTTATTATTAGCCGTAAGAAGACACTTTTTGTCATAAGTTTACATTTCACGAGTAGAAATGTAATGACTATTTTGAAAAGTATTTTTTTAATTATTTCTAATCAATATTATTTTTTGATGTTTTATACACATATATATTTGATGTTCTAGTTTCTATAAAAACGACAATGGTAACTACTGAAATTAAACATAAGGAATAAATAAACTCTCAAGACACCTGTCTGGGCCAAAAATGCGCATTAAAAAAATTTGGTAGTTAATGGGTTAATACTCTGCTTAGCTTTTCGAAGTCATCTTTCGCTATTCTAATACACCTTCGGATTTCAATGTTGCACTAGCCGTCCTCTGTTAAAACACTTCCCAGATATTTAAATTTGTGGACTTGTTTGATTTTTTTTATCTTCAATTTGCAATTTTAACATGTGACTAACAACCATGCATTCTGTTTTCTTGCAGCTGATGCTTTCCTTCTATTACCTTCTGTATTAGTTTTTGTAGTTCTATCATCTTACAGAAATGTTGTCTTTCTTAGTTATGATATTAATATAATCATATCATGTGTCAAGCATAGGATAGTTTTCCTAACTTAGAAATTCATTTAATTATCCCCTTTTTTAATGCATTACTTGTTTGTAAAGCATAGATATTCCGCGAACAACGGCCAATAGTGTGGGAGTGAATTATTCCTGATCTGAAGCAAAAACACAACTTACTCCTCCTGTGATCAGATTCGCCTGTCAATATGACCCCTAAACAATGAAACAATGCTTAACCTCTTACCTCTGAACACTGAACTTTCTGTTGTATTTTGCTACCCGGCTAAGATTGACAACGCAGACATAACATTTCTTTACTTTTCAAAGTTTTTTTTGTGTCAAGGATTCTTGTGAAATAGGGTTTGCTTTATTTGGAGGACCTGTCCACCAATGTACTTGACGTTTTCTTTATAAAATCATGGCTTCTCCAATGAACGGGGTTTTATCTCATTAATTTCAAGTAAAATAGAGTTAATTAAAACCAATTAGAAGTCTCGCCATCTTGTGTCGTATAATCAATGGAAAGAAAACGTTCGCACATAAATGTCTCTAAAGAAAAGATTACAGGCAGCCGAAAGTTGGGTCTTCCGATGACTGTTGAGAATACCATGGACAGAGCATGCAACGAATGTGTAATTTCTAAGCAAAATAAGAATTAAAATAAGAATTGTTGATAGCAATCAAAAATAGACATATATTAAGAAGAGACAGTTTGGAGAGTATAAGACACACAAGATACATTGAAAAACAAGAAAGGCAAACGAAAGCTGCTAATATCTATCTATCTATCTATCTATCTGTGTGATCATATCTCTCTCTCTCTCTCTCTCTCTCTCTCTCTCTCTCTCTCTCTCTATATATATATATATATATATATATATATATATATATATATATATATATCAGTCTGATCATATTTGCCTCCCTTTCTTTATATATATATATGTAATATACATTTGTCGGTTTGATCATATCTATTTCTCTCTCTCTCTCTCTCTCTCTCTCTCTCCCTATATATATATATATATATATATATATATATATATATATATATGTATCGGTCTGAACATATCTCTCTCTCGATATATATATATATATATATATATATGTATATATATATATATATATATATATATATATATATATTTATCGGTCTGATCATATCTGTCTCTCTTTCTTTATATATATATATATATATGTATATATATATATATATATATATAAATATATATATATATATATATATATATATATATATATATATATATATATATATGAAGAAATATAGTCTTAAGATGTGCTATATTTATAGGATAAAGTCCTGAATATCAGAGACAGAGCGTGTGTAAATATAAAAGTGAATATAGAAGTCAACACTTAGAGGCGACAGTCTGTTTCATGCTAGATGCAATCGTCAGGCCTGGCGATTGCATCTAGCATGAAACAGACTGTCGCCTCTAACTGTTGACTTCTATGTTCACTTTTACATTTGTGTGTATATATATATATATATATATATATATAATATGCATTTGTCGGTTTGATCATATCTATCTATCTCTCTCTCCCTCTCTCTGTATATATTTATCGGTCTGATCATCTCTGTCTCTGTCTCTCTCTCTTTCTCTCTCTCTCTATATATAAATTTATCGATTTGAATATATCTCTCTCTATTTCTATATATATACCGATATTTATTTATACATACATGCATACATACATACATATATATATATATATATATATATATATATATATATATATATATATATATATATATATATACACATTTGTCCCCTCTGATCATATCTATCTATCTATCTATCTATCTGCGACAATGAGTAATTTCTAAGGAGAATACGATATCTCAATATAATTGTTGATAACAATCAGAAATTGACACATGATAAGAGAAGACGGTTTGGAGAGTATAAGACACACAAGACACATTGAAGACAAAAGAAGCAAACGAAAGCAGCGAGTTGATAAGTTTGAGAAAATGGATTGAAGGAAAAATTCCGACAGTGAACGAGATATCATAAAAGAAAAAATATTGTTCACGCCATTGGTTGGTTGTTTTCATTTAGCGACACATCAACACCTCTATGTTTTTTTTTAATGCCGGCATCTAAATATGAAAATTCAAACTTTATAATTAATTCAAGAGAATGACATTTTTCCATGATTAAATAATAATTAATTAACAGCATTTTTTTTACAAAATAATCGTACAAAATAAAACAAGGAGTGGAAACTTGCTTCTCCTTACAAGTCATGAGATGATTCATAGTAAAATGTTTTTATTTTAATTTTTAAAATGATTTGTTGGTCATTTTGCTATAAAAATGTATTGTTGGTTATTTTGCCATAAAAATATATTGTTGGTCATTTTGCTATAAAAATGTATTGTTGGTCATTTTTCTATAAAAATGTATTGTTAGTCATTTTGCTATAAAATGTATTGTTGGTCATTTTGCTATAAAAATGTATTGTTGGTCATTTTGCTACAAAAATGTATTGTTGGTCATTTTGCTATAAAATGTATTGTTGGTCATTTTGCTATAAAAATGTATTGTTTGTCATTTTGCTATAAAAATGTATTTTTGGTCATTTTGCTACAAAATATATTGTTGGTCATTTTGCTATAAAAATGTATTGTTGATCGTTTTGCTACAAAAATGTATGGCTGGTCATTTTGCTATAAAAATGTATTGTTGACCATTTTGCTATAAAACTGTATTGTTGGTCATTTTGCTATAAAAGTGTATTGATGGTAATTTTCCTTTAAAAATATATTGTTGGAGGTTTTGCTACAAAAATGTATGGTTGGTCATTTTGCTATAAAATGTATAGTTGGTTATTTTCCTATGAAACTGTATTGATGGTCATTTTGCTATACAAATGTATTGTTGGTCATTT
Organism: Acanthosepion esculentum; assembly: GCA_964036315.1. Classification (NCBI taxonomy): domain Eukaryota; kingdom Metazoa; phylum Mollusca; class Cephalopoda; order Sepiida; family Sepiidae; genus Acanthosepion; species Acanthosepion esculentum. The sequence goes on from OZ038488.1 coordinate 23,222,371, forward strand.
TGCTATAAAATATCTTATTGAACATTTTGCTATAAAATTTATTGTTGGCAATTTCTTTTATCAAACTATATTAATTTTTTCAAAAGAAACATATATCGTTGGTATTTTTACTATAAAAATGTGTTTTTATACTTTTCGTATATTTTGATTTTAGTTTGGGAGTCCACTATTTGCCTATAGCTGGGCCCTTAACTGGATGCTACCACCATACGTCCGGCTGGGCTTTAGAACAGCAGTGTTTCTACGCTCTTCAAAACTTTGGATCTCGCGACCAGAGGCCTTGCTGCCTGATGTAGTTTATCGTCATACCCAGAACCATATTGGCATCAGAAAAATAGGACGCTGTGTATGGCAGTGATCAACTACGCACAGAAAGGACCCGGCAGTAGAAGAGGATTCCGCACTTCGTCGCCTTGTTCCATTCCGTGTTTGTTCTGCAAATTCATCATGGATCAGGATTTGCTGGGTGCAGAAACCTGACGTTCAGCTGTGCACATTTTAAACATGATTATTTGAGGCAGCTTTTACGTGGGTTTTAAAAACTATTTTAGATATTTGTATATAAATTTATTCAATCACTTATATGCTGTTTTGTCCCATTAGCATTCAACACCTTTGTGGTAGCTTCACGTGGAGTATCTCTGCGATGCCCCGTGTCATGTGGCCCGAGTTAATTTTAATCGTTGTTTCGATTTGTTTATCATCATCAGGTTTGCCTAAACGTTCTTTCTCTTTCAGAGTAACATTTACACTTCTGACGCTAGAGGAACACTTACAGAAACGTACTCCCATCAACGGCACCATCTCCATAAACGGCACATAACGATTTTGCTGTTGTAAAGCTTTTTTCCATCTGAATATAAAAGAGCATAAGCTAAAGAAATTCATTTTATTTTTATTTTTAACATAAAAAACAAACATTTAAAACTTGCAATCTATGCATGAATTGTATAGAAAGACGTATTGACCTTTCACCTTTGAGAATATGTACATGTGTAATAAATTTCAGTCACGTGTCAAAGGACATCAAGTCGTTCCTCATTGTATTTCTCACAATTCTCTCTTTATATTTGTTGAAGAGAGATAAATAGATGATGGATAAAAATCGGAAGAAGAAAGAGAAAGACTACGTTGGAAGAAGTTCTTCTTCTTCTTCTTCTTCTTCTTCTTCTTCTTCTTCAATGCTCTCTGTCCCGTCAAGAATTTGTCGAACATGGCTTTCCACCAGTTCCCGCCTTTTGTAGTTCTTAATAAATTTGGGCTTTTTGCTATTTCCCCTAAACCCTGTTTTGCCATCCATTTACTCAAGCTTGTTAAATAGGTTATGCATTATTTACGGCTCTCCCTCTTTCCTTCAATCTGTCCTGTGAGTATCACATTTTTCGAGCCCTCCTTCCTAGTTATGCACCTTATGAAAATCAACTTTCTATTTCTGATATTAAGTTTTCTTTTTGTTTACATTTTCTTTAAAACTTCGTCGTTGCTCACATGTTCACTTCATGGTATTCTCAACATCCTTCTGTAGAATCAGAATTCTGTTGCTTCATCTGAGAGGTGATTGTCTAGCATTCATTGCCATATATTAGTCCTGATATATATATATATATATATATATATATATATATATATATATATATATATATATCTTCAAAAGCTAAATTATCTCATTCACAGACAGTACTGTTTCGCTTAATCACAGCTCCTCAGTGCAACTAGAGATCCGAATGCCTCAAGCCCGGATCGATATATATATATATTTGAAATTATTAGGAGAATTTGATAATTATATTTAAGTGATTCATCTACAGAATGCAGAAACCACTGGACGGCCGTTTCGTCCTATATTTGGGACATCAACAGTGCGCATCCACTACCGAGAATTGAAACCCTGACAGTTAGGTTGTCAAGCAAACGTCATACCAACTGTTCCAACGGGCCTCGGTGACGAAGAGGTAGCAAATCAGACTGAATATAGCGCCGCTCACTCACATATTCCGTGGTGGAACTCTACTGAGATTCACTTTAAACATAAGACTGTGTCCTCTGGAGCCACGACTACTATCACCAAGCCGCTCACTCCAGAGCATTAGAAGCCGGTTCAAGCAATGATATACATTTGAAATTATTAGGAGAATTTGATAATTATATTTAATTGATTCATCGAGTCTCTACATTTTAGATGCATCAAGGGTGGTCTTCAGTGATGCACTGTTCTCATTGCCGATTTCGGGTTTCGCATCATATCGGCTCCAACAGCAACCCCGACCTGATTCTAGGCGAGTCAGGCCGCCTACTTGAAAGCGTCGTGCTACATATGTATATATATATATATATATATATATATATATATATATATATATATATATAGAGAGAGAGAGAGAGAGAGAGAGAGAGAGAGAGGAGTGTGAATGATAGCGCAGAATATAAGCTATTCTTTATTTGGTAGTGGTATGATTACCACATATGGTATAATTTTCGAACTGCCAGGATGTATAAAATGAAAGGTAGAAGAGAAGAATGATAGGTCATACTATTTGTATAGTACCTGTGTAATCATACCGATTTAATGTCATATTATATTATTTTATTTAATATATGGATATTGGCTGACTGTCCTAACAGTCGGGTGCCCTCGTAAACGAGTAGTTGGCCATTGTATGTGTATTTGTTTATTTGGGTAGCAATACCTCTCTAATACATGTTTCATTAAAATGGCCCATACAGTACTTCTGCTAAATTAAATATTCTATTTTTCTTGTAGACAAACCAGAGATTTCGTTTTGGAAGAATTTCAAATTTTTAACTTTGATCCGGCTTAATGAAACACCCTTATATATAATCCGTCTTAATGAAACACCCTTTATAACAGTTCCATACACATTTCTTTATTCGTAACCAAAAAATTTCAGTTTCTTTGTTAGACTTTTGGAAAGCATATTTCCCTATCGGAATACGCCTTCGGATTTCGGTGCCGCATTTTCCGTCTTCAGTTAAAACATCTTCTGGAATTCCTTGAGTTAATTTTCCGTATCTATAAATACTGTGTTATCTCCATATCTAATAAATATTTAAATAATCAATCCTGGTAGTACTTTTATTCTCTCAAGCTCCTTCGGATTTCAATGTCACACTTTCCGTCCCCTGTAAAAAAAAAAATTACTTCGCATATACAGGGTGTCCATAAATTTCGGGTGCACTTTAAAAAATTTATAACTTTATTTGTATTTCCGATAGAAATAATCTGTAAAAAATGTTATAAAGTTTACGGTATCTAGTTTTAAGTATAGCTAAAATAACTAATGTGATTTCAGGCATTACTGTCAATCAGTTGACAAATGTTTTCCGTGAACTGCAAAATCGTATTACCCTTTGTATTGCCAATGATTGAGGACATGTGGAAACTTAAATAAAATTTCAATAAAACCTTCAAAAATATAGATTTACTTCTTTCTAATCCTTTTTACAAATTATTTCTATCGCAAATACAAATAAAGTTATAAATTTTTCAAAGTGCACACGAACTTTATGGACACCCTGTATTTAAATTGTTGTACTTAAGGAAGAAAAAACTAAACGTATCGAGAAAACATGTCTTAACATTGCTGTCTGCAAATAGAGCCTTTCAGTTTGTTAATTGCACAAAAAGCAGAAAACATCTGTCCTGAATTTTAAAGTAATTCCTATCCTTAATTATTGGGTGTCTGCGAAATTATTCATTACTCTTTCTTTTCTTTTCTCGAACCAGATCCTTTATCTTTCTCTCTCCTAAAAGTTCAGGTTATATAGCATTTTAAACAAAGGAAATAAATCTGTAAACTTAATAAGAAAGCTCTAGACAATCCAACCATGAAATGGCTACCGGACTAAATAGTAAAATAGCAATATGATAGTGAGATACGAATTACTATCCGAATGATTTAGATGAAGCATTGTCAGTTATTAGTAACTTTTTATGAGTACGTTTTTCTTTTTAATTTCAATTGATTAATGACAAACTCCGCGTCATCGCTGTTGATTAGTGGCAACGTCAAATAAGATATTCGAATAATATTACATCTTGTTAAATAGGGCAGAGGGGCTTGTTAATTTTAACGCCTCCAAAACGAAACTACTCTCTATTATAAGGGAACTATTTCTAACTTGGTTGATACTCACTTCCAGAAGAGTGATCCATTGCGTGACATGAAGTGGAAAGACTATTTTGAATCAGTTACTATGTCTGCAGCTAAGTGTTTCACCGTGTCAGCTAGACAATTTTTCTTACTAGAGTCTTATCTGACATATTTATAAGTCAACCATTCGTCCTTGCTTTGAATATAGCTGCCACGTATGGGCGATTGTTTGAACTGATTCAGTTGTAAAATGAACGTTGTCTTGGATGACCACTTTTTCTAGAGCTTTTTACATTAATGTTCCTCTCTAACGGTTCAGTACTCTTTTCTTTTTTTTCTCTCTTTCCGACGAAGTTTTCCTGTCACTTAATATTCTGCTTAGATTTTGGAATGCATCTTTGTCCATCCCAACAAGTCTTCGTATCTCAGTGTCGCACTTTCCGTCCTTTGTTAGAACAATTCCCAGATATTAAAATGTCTGTGCATCCTTGATTTTAATATCCCCGACCTGTAATTTGCATTTTGGCGACATCTTTATGGCATATCGTAAAACAATAGTTTATCACTGTACTTGTTGTAGCGCTCCAAACACTTCTTGAAAGCCAGAAGATGGAGGTCACATCGGCAAGATCAAAATGAGGCAATATGGATGTCAAGTTGATCAATAAATTACTAATCAGTGGGTAGTGCCTTACAGTACATATTTGTCAACTGTCATATCAATGTTGAAATCTGCTCATAAATTCATTCAACCAAGTATTGCATCAAATACATATCAAAGGGGTCAGATCAAGCTGCTTTGCATACCCCACTGAAAATGCTTTTCCCCCCTTTGATTTGAATTAATTTAAAATTTAAACAATGGAATGAATCCTATCCAAAATGCAGGACAGAGCCACAAGATGGCGGTCACATCGGCAAGATCATTGAATAATACTGAAATGCATAATTTTCTCCACCAATTATAACAATGATTTAAAATCAACCATCATTTTCTTACAAAACAAAAAGGTTCGGCTTGTACATAATCTATAAGAAAACAATGCTTTTAATAATCAACACAGCTTAGCGATTAAATGTATCAGTGGTCATTCACGTGTTGCAGACATATCTCTGAAGTCGAGATGCCATATCAGGATCAATATCATTGCAGATCCTTCTTTGTAGAGTTAGACTAATTCTCGACTCTGCAAGCCCTTTCACGCAAGTCTGTCTCTACACTATCGCTATTTTAATGGCAAATATTCAAATAAACTCTATTCTTCATTTCTACCAGTTAAGACCTTGAAAATTTGCGCGCAACATGTTACATCCCGATGTCGAATAACCTTTATTCTCTCAGTGTTTGAAATGTAATCAGGAATTTCCACTAATTTTTTTCCCAATTTGTGGAACAGAATCCTACTTGGTTGCTTTCTTATACACTTCAATTTTTATCTCTTCAGGGATCAATTGTCAACTTTCCCTTTTTTCCTTACAGTTTTCACTTCCTACCATTATTCATATCACATTTTATTAATCATTACGCTTTCGGCCATAACGATAACACTGAGTGCCTCTCGAGCCTTTATTAAAATAAATTTATTTAAAATATCTAACCCTTGAAATGTCTTTTTCATAGAAAAAATGATAGAAAATACGTTCTTTATTTCCTATTGAATAGGTTTTTGAGATACATTTTAGGTAAAGAGAGAAATATGGTCCATATAGCGTAAATGATAAAAAAATATTCGTTAACCTGCTTAAATTGAAAATTGGGATAACTTATATATTTCTATTTGTATATTCTCCACAAAAAAGGAAGAGATTAAACCGTTGGCTAATATTTACCCGCCTAACTACAAGTCGCCTTAAAGAACGAGTTGTTGACATATGACTATATCGTAACAATGGCCCCATTTTCGATTATCTTTTTACTTCCTAACAAAAGGCCTCTTCATATCCTAACCTTTTAAAGTTTTTCTTCAATATTGCTGATCTATATATTTACTGTATGAATGAATATAGCAAATGTTTCATATTGTTGACTCTATCTATCTATCTATCTATCTAAGCTTTTTACTATCTATCTATCTATCTATCTATCTATCTATTTAAGCTTGTTACTATCTATCTATCTATCTCATTGTTTCATTTCTATCTATCTATCTATCTATCTATCTATTTAAGCTTGTTACTATCTATCTATCTATCTATCTATCATGTTATTATCTGTCTATCTCAACTTGTTTCTATCTATCTAAGCTTATTACTCTGTATTTCAGCTTGTTTGTTTCTATCGATCGATCTATCTATCTATCTATCTATCTATCTATCTATCTATCTATCTATCTATCTATCTATCTAAGCTTGTTAGTATCTTATCTATCTCAGTTTTGTATATAGCTCTCTCTCTCTCTCTCTCTATTTATCTATCTAAGTTTGTTACTATCTACCTCATCTTGTTTCTTTGTATGTTAGTATCTATCTATCTATGTTCATAACTGCTTATACAGAGAGAAAAATAGGTGTTGTCATTCATAGCCTTTTTTCTATTGTTCTTTCGATCACTTCCTGCTGTTTCAGGAAAAAGACGAAGAGCCGCCCATAAATCCGTCAATACAACAACACAATAAGCAAATGTATCGACACTCAAAAGAAGACAAATATACATATAACGACACAAGTGTCATTTTCTTATCAAAAGATGCCATAGTGCATGTTTTGTGAGGTCTCAAATGGTACTGTCGAAAGAGTTAACCAATGCACACACACACACACACACACACACACACACATATATATATATATATGTATCTATAGTAGTTACAAGTACGTTGAAATCTATTATAGAAAATATAATATTGATCAAAGGAAAAGGAATAGGAAAATCATTTGGTACACACACCCATTTAACCAACTAGTACTAAGTTAGGCCAGAAGTTCCTCCATTTAATAGATAAACATTTTCCTTAAAAGTAACCCTCTCAGTAGGATATTTAACAGAAACACACTAAGATATAGCTGTACCGATAATCATGTGAATGTTATAAAGAAATATAATAATAGAATTTTAAACAAATTTTAAAATTTGGATAATAATGCACATCCCAAGATAAATACTGTTAATAATATTAACCAATGTAATTGCAAGGATTCTAAGGAATGCCCATTACGAAACCAATGTTTAACAATCTCTCTTGTTTATCTGGGTACTATTTTTTACAATAGAGAATCCGACTCCTGAAAAATTTTATATTAGTAATACTAAGAATTCTTTTAAAACTAGGTGGAATATCTTATCCTTCACCAATAGTACTTATAAAAATCTCTTTCTAAATATTTTTAGAATTTAAAAGAAACTAATAAAAGTTCTAAGTTAAAATGGAAAATTTAAAAAAATCTAGAACATATAGATCTTTAAATGAACCCGGTTATCTATGCTTACATAAAAAATTAGAAATTATCAGATTTTCTGATAAAAAACTCATTAAAACAAAGAAGTGAATTGACTATAAATTGTAGGCAATTTACCTTACAATATGTTTAAACTTTGAATTTGATAATACTTTTTCTTATACTAATAATAATAATCAGTAGATGATCTATGGTGCACATTATATGCCTTACTATTCTATTTGTAAAATTCATTTTGATTTAATATTGCTTTGTATTGATGTTTATTTTAGCCTATTATTAAAAGTGGAAGTCTTTTTTTAATTCCGATTTTCTTTAGAACTTTCTCTTCTTCATTAGCGAGGAAATTGTTAAAAAATTACAGAACTATTTTATAGAAATAGGACGTGGGCGGTAACGGCTCTCCCCAACTTCCTTGCAGCTTTAAGCAACATTCTTAAATGTTCATTGATAGAGGCTGGGTATGGCAGAGAATTTTAGCGCTCTTTTATTTGTTTCTAACGATATTTTCCTGTGTCTTTATACTTCGCTTAGTTTCTAGAAACCATCCTTCCCTATTCCAATGACCCTTCGGATTTCGGCGTCAAATTTTCTAGCCACTCATATCCGAGTATGCATGTCTATTCTGGCGGCTAGCAAATCCCTGTTGCGGATGCCTGCCCAGGCACATTTGTAGTTGTTCAACACTTACAGAGTCCACCAGGAGGTCCTTAGTTACAGTTTCAGAGAAAGAGCGCATTATCTAGCGTGATCATCAACCTGAACAAGGCCAGTACGCTCAAATCCTCAGTCACGCTGACTTGCGATTTCGTGTTAGCACAACCATGGACGGTCTATGAATAGTTCCGTCTACGCAATTTCAGTTACAAAATTTGGGTCAGTCTGTGGTATGTTTTTTTCACGCACGCTGAGATCGTCTCTCTAGGCCGATAACATCATGTTGAGACGACCATGATGAGATTCGAACCCGGGTCTCATGGTAGGAAACCGTGATAAATCATGAATAATGAGAATTATTACCTGCACTTATGGAGTGACAAAAGATGGCGGCCGTTCAGAAAAACATGGATCAAGTATCAAGTCAAGTGATGCCTAGCTGTCGGCTCTGGAAATATTGGCCGGGTGCGTTTTCTTTCAAACAGTGGCAGGATGAATGTTCTTTTATTTATTTCAATGGAAGACCGTTGATGAGGACAAGGGCTGTATCGTGACCCATCAGAGTCGGAGGAGTCCCACAACATATACTGCAGCCGTAGTAGAAGTGGTATTTCTTGGGTAAGATAGCCTGACTGAGCCCAAACCTCTCCTAGACCGGTATTTACCCAATAGAAGAAGAGGATTCATACCTTTCCCAAGGATATTAGCACGTAAGTGAATGTAATGGATCCGACTGGAGTTCAAACAAGTCTCTCCGATTCCTCAATCCGAGCCGCTACCCATTACTCCCCTCCTAGATGAGGCAAGGTATAGCGAATATATGAATGTTAATTTTTACCTAATTTCACGGACCCCTGAAACGCATCCATGGACGACTTGGGTGTCCATTGACCTCAGGTTAAGAAGACCTGGTCTAGGTGTTTTACTTCTGAGTCTGCCATCAACTCAGTACCATCCACATATCATAGATAGATAGATGCTCTTCTATGTGCCGTGACCCGTCAGGATTTGGGCGATACTGGCTCTTCACAACTCCCAACTTTGCTTTTTTAATATTCTTCCCAGCCCCTGTCCTGCCATACATTTACGCAAGCTTATTAGGTTGATAACTCGATGTTTCCCCTCTCTCTTTCATGTCCTGTCAGTGTTAAATTCTCCAAGCCTCTTTCCTCCTTATGTGTCCGAGAAATTTCAACTTTCTATTTTTTATCCTAAGTATAAGTTTCCTTTCTGTTTCCATTCTCCTTAAAACTTCGTCGTTATCACATAATCAGAAGGTGATATTCTCATCATCCTTCTGTAGAGCCACACTTCTTCATCTGTGATGAGATTGTCCAGCAATCACTGCTATACAGAAGGACCGATATGATATAACAGTTCAACACTGTTTCTATCGAAGATTTCCAGCTTGGCTTTTGGAAGGCATTTTCGAAAGTTTTCGTGACTAGAAAATGAAGAGAAACGACTATACCTTGGTATGTATAATAACGTTTTTAATATTTAAACTTTGGGGCCTAATACAAAGATGGTCTTTTAATGGGGGTGGGGGTAAGAATTTTTTCAATATACAATGTGGGCGGTGGCTCTTAATAAAAGAGAGCTGGGAAATTATTTAAAGGGTCAAAAAGTGCGAAGTTAATAAACGGAGCGGTCTTAGGATGCTCTGGGTTGTCAGAAAAGTTCCACAAATAAAGTAAAATAAACGCCCCCGCTCCCAGATTACTATTAAGCAGCTAAGAGTACCTTTCCTTTGAAAATAAAACTCTTTGAAAAACGGTATATCAAAATATGTTGCTTATGTTTTATTTTATTTTTATTTTATTTTATTTTTTTTTTGAAGAACGCGTTCCAAGGTAAGATATTAAGGTCGTATATTCGAAGGTTACCCAATGTTAAAATCTGCACATAGATTTCCTTTTGACGTCCCTAAAGCCCTTAGAAACAAGACTTGGAACCAGTTTTATTTCCCGTAAAACCCTTACTTCCCATCCCACACATATAAACGTTTAGTTTTTAGGGATTTGTTAATATCTACGATAAAGATGATAAATTTCTTAACGGTCAGACTAATGAGAGAAACGGAGTAAGAGAAAGAAAGACGGAGGGGGAGTGAATGATATGAAGTACTTGCCTAGGAAAATCTCTGCAAATTCCATTATCTGAGGAACGTGATAACGTTATGGAAAATCTTCGCGTTGCTATTCAAGTTAAACCAACTCGAATTTCTGTAACTGACTCAACATTTTGTAAAACTCCATTTGGTTGCACTTCAAGGTTTGACTCATAACCTTAGAAACGAAGACAGTTTACAGTCAATATTTACTTTAGGTACATCCTTCTATTTCTTTCATGTGCCGCGTCACTTAAGAAATTAGGAAATCATGGCTCTCCACAACATCCATTCCTACATTTGACTCTTTACCGTACTAGTTTGTGTCGTTCTACTATCTCTTCGTTAGGTAAGTTATAGAGATTTTCTAAGCGTAGTTCATATGTGGCACAAGGTCAGAAGTGTAGAGCACTCAGTGAGGATCGAACTCACTAATAAGTCGTAATTGATCTAGCAAGATGAGTCGGAAAGTCCAGTGATTTTCTAAACGTAGCTCAGATGAGGCACGCGGCCGAAAGTGTAGGGTACCCAGTGGGAATCAAACTCGCTACTCGGTTGTAATTGATCTAGTGAGACAAGCCCGTTAACCATTACAGCACGTCGAGATGTTCTGGTTTCCTAAGCGTAGATTAAAAGCTGAAAGTACGGGACAGCCAGTGAGGAAAAACTCTCTACTCAGTTGTAATTGATCTAGCGAGGCAAGACTGGTAACCATTCCACTCCGTCGAAGTGCCCAGTGATTTTCTAAACGTAGCTTAGATGTGACACACGGCCGAAAGTATGGAGCTCAAGTGAGGATTTTACTCACCATTCAGTGGTAATTGATCTAACGAGACAATTTGGTAAACATTACACCACGTCGAAGTGCTCTCGTTAAGTTATACGCCATGTTCGATTTCCAGTTAGGTTTGTTACTATACCCTTTGGAACGGTATCGATCTATCTCCTCTTCCTCCAGCTATGGGTTTAATAGCAGGATAGATTGGGTCCTATAGCTTTCGTTAGCAACCAGTCTACCGCAGAAAGAAACGGCAATATACTACGGGAAAATCTGCCTAGTCAGTCATAAATCGAAAGTGACATGTTCGCGCAAGCGTATATCGCGCGTAAAACCTACATGACTGAAGTCATATTCTGTTTCCGTCAGATCCTTTTGCTTTCACTATATTCTTAGAGTGTTAAATTCTCCGTGTCAAATTGTCATGATAAGTTAAGTAAGTGTTTCAGCACACCCCACAATCTGAAAACTTGAGTCTCACAAGATCGATGTTGTATATTGCTGCTGGACTCAAATAAGGTCACAAACACTTATATAAAAAAATATATGAACAGCTTTATTGTTCGAGTTGCGGCAATTGGGTAGAGTGAGGGAGAAACACAGAGGTTGGGAATGTGAAACTCTAGCCAGCCCCTTTCTCAGGCCAAGAGTTGGACAGTTTTTATAACATTTGGACACCCACGCAACTTCACGTGGCTATGCCCTCTTCCGGTATGTCGCCTATGCAACTTCTTGTGTCCATGCCTCTTACGGTCATGTTCCCACATAACTTCGTGTGGCCACGCCTCTTCCGGTATGCGCCCACGCAAGCTCGCATTTCCTTCCGCTCACGCTCTGAGGCAGTGAAAGTAAGGTCAAGCCGATATCCAACACCAAGCGGTATTCAGCCGTTTTCTAAAATCAATGTTTAAAAATGATTTCGAGCGAGCGAAGCCTGAGGGTTTTTGCAAAGACCATACTTCTTACATTGTGGACTGTCGCTACAGAATCACAGCCAGAGGTGCACTGGGTAAATTGACGCCAGTTTATATTCATAATTTCGCGCATGCGCGTTGTTTGTTTTTGATTTTGTCGATTGCACAGTATAGTAGGGTCAGTTGGGCACCTGTGAGAAAAACAGTGCAATGACGCAATTCACTCCGCCAGAAATTTGGAAACAGCATGCTGCAATGTTTTGTATTCACCTCGGAAGCTCCAATACAAACATTTCAGAGTGTTTGGGTGTCATCTGAGGACAGTTCAGAGGATTCGAAAAGAGTTGGATGAGTCTAATGGTGATTACGAAGGTGTTTGGAGTGAGCATTAATGATAGCGATATTATTCCTCCATTCATCTTCCCACAGAGTCTCAGACTCAACACAAAGGACTACTTCAATTTCCTTGAGATGGTAGTGCTGTCCTGGGTCAAGCGGCTGGATGCTGGAAGACCCTATGTCTGGCAACAGAACTCTGCACCATGTCCCAGAACTTATTTTAACAGTAAAGATGAATTAAAGGCAAGGATTATAGCAGCATTCAGTAACTTAAACAAGGAGGCCGTCCAGAAGAATTGAAGGAGATTCCGAAGTCATCTGGAGACCGTTGTTAAAGCCAATGGTGATTTTATTGAAAAAAAATTACTCTTTAGTAAGTTAAGATATTTTTGTGTAATTTGTGTAAATATATCTGTTAAAATGAGATGTCAATGTTATTTTCATTTTTGCGTAATTTAAACGATAATTTATCCATCGCACTCTGTATACCAGAAAACAGAAACCACGTCACTTGAGGGCTACCAACAGCAAGAACAACTAAATCGATAATACATGTAACTCGAAGAGAAAATAGTGACATAATTAAGATGATGACATTCAACATTAATTTAAACAAAAGGTTAGGATGGAAAGCTCCTTCAATATTGGAAAGAACGATAACAGCTACTAGTTTTGATAATCCTGTTTTCCTAAAAAAAGTGTTTTAATAGAAAGATTTTATAAATTTCAATCAAAAGCAGTACCAGCTGGTCGGTCATTGAATACCGAAAGTTTCCTTATAGGGAAACGGCTAATATTACCATTACCGTTTCTCTTCGTTTACTTAGGTGGATAGCGCAACTTAATTCTCTACATGCAACGTGTGAAAGCACATGCGGTACCCTGTCTTCATGAGCCGCAAACCAGTTTTGGTAACACAGTTTCGGTGGCTAAGGCGGTACTGCCACCCCTGGCGACACCATCTTACTGGACAGGGTATTGTTTTTTCTTTTGTATACGTATCAATCTCTTGCGATTTCTTTTTACAACAGTAACAGATTTTCAACATTGTGTTAAAATACACAACGCACTCGTAGCGGCCATTATTAATGACATAGAATGGAAAGTAAACAGAAGTGTTTCACATCGGAAGTAGTATTGATATACTAAGTTAAAACTTTACATAATATATTACAATAACACTTCTATCATTCCCAAGTTAGTATAAATTCTCTAAATCATCGAGCTTTTCGATCAACCCTTATCAAAGGATCGTTAATAAATTTAAAATATTTTATAATTCTTCCTTAGTTAGCGCGTACGTTACGTCCTGTCAGTACTTCATAAATGATGGACTATTCTGTTTTTATCACGAGGAAAGACCGAACATTCATAGAGACGATGTTTGGGTACGTCGATGTGGTGTAATGGTTATCAAGCTTCTCCTGCTAGACCAGTTATGTCTGGGTAATGAGTTCGATCCACATTGGGTGCCCGATACTCTTGACCTTGTTTGACATCCGAGCTACGCTTAGAAAATCATCAAGCTGTTTGGCTCCTCGACATGGTGTAATGGTTGTCTCGCTAGAACACTTAGGACTGAGTGGTGAATTCGACACTCACTGAGTGCACCATATTTTCGGCCTTGTGCCTAATCTATGCTACACCTAGAAAATAATTGGGCACATCGGAGTGATGAAATGCTTAGCAAGCTTGTCACGCTAGAGCAATTAGGACTGAGTAGTGAGTTTGACACTCACTGGGTGCACCATACTTTCGGCCTTTTGCCTAAGTTACGTATAGAAAATCATTGCGCACACCTCAACGTGATGTAATGGTTAGCAAACTTGTCACGCTAGAATAATTAAAACTTAGAAGTGAATTCGATCCTCATTGGGTGCCCCATACATTTGTCCTTGTGCCACATCTAAGCTACGCTTAAAAATCACCACAGAGAGGCTGTTTGGACACCTCGACGTGGTGTAATGGTTAACAAGCTAGTCTCGCTAAAACTATTGCGACGGAATAGTGATTTCGATCCTCATTGGGTGTCACAAACTTTCGTCTTTATGCCCTATCTAAGCAACGCTTAGAAAATCACCATAGAGATGATGTTTGGTTTCAATGGGAGAGAGAGAAAGAGAGAGAGAGAGAGAGAGAGAGAGAGAGAGAGAGAGAGAGAGAGAGAGAGAGAGATAATGAACTCTAAGATAAACAATGAAAGAAAATTATTAATAACGCGGGAAAACTTCCTAAAATGGATCCTTAGCTGTCTCTCTCACGCACACACACACGCACACACACACACACACACACACAAAGAAAAGATGGCCGGACTATTAGTGTGCCAACTCGAGTTATAAAGAATAATTTTAAGGGATAAAGAAAACATTTTTGCTTTACAGTTGTCGTCTAGAAATTAAAAGAGATTCCAGGCTCGTCAAGCGAAAAGAAGACCGTGTAACACTTAAAATCTTGAAACTGTCGTATCAAGATCAGTCGGCAGATACTGGCAAATCGCTGAAATCGTAATCCGTTGGATTTGGGTCAATGTACGTTGTCAAGCAGCACAAAGACATTGATTGCTACTAAAAGAACGACCATCACTCTAGTATTATTTTCCGAAAAGCTGAAAAATCGTCGACATCAGAACATTAACTTCTCTAGCATATAAATGTAAGTTAATGTTGCTCATAATATGTAATCTGTCCCAGGCAGGGCTAGATAGCCTTGCTGGCGTCCTAATAAGACAGAAACTTAGGCGTTGAAAAAAAAAAGAAGAAGCATTTGCGAACATGGTAGCAGCTCTTTGATGTACGGAGATGATTTGATAAAGTTGTCGCTTAACGCAAGACATTTAAGAAACAGGTGTAAAGAGTAAATCTCGCTATAAATGTCTATGTAAATTGTAACTGGGTGAGAAGGGGATGCATTTAAAACGTTAAGAAACCTGATACATTTTTCTGGGGTCCCGACAAATCCAGCTACATTAATGTTGATATAAAAAATACATTTTACTTACTTGCTTTACGGTGAAGTGTTTATAGATGTGAGACTAGGCCAGCTTAGGAAGAAAGTCATACTTTGATACATTGCTCCAAAGCTTCCAATGTTCGGACTTCTATACATAATATTCAGCTGTAGGGGGTTATTTAAAACGGAAACATATTTCAGATTGTAAAAGGTTGTTTACAGTATCCAGTGTTCCCAATGGGTACCACATCTAAGTGATACTTCTCTCTCAGTCGGTCCTTCTCTCTCTCTCTCTCTCTCTCTCTCTCTCTCTCTCTCTCTATATATATATATATATATATATATATATATATATATAATGAAATGGACAAAGTCCGACAATTATTTAAAGACATTTTTATGTTTAACATTGTTTTTATAGATACAAGTATTTAAGTAAATGCTCTGTTTATAATAAACAGTATTAAACAACATTTACCAGCCTGAATGCCCGAGAAAATATTTGTCCTCCGACAGAATTCGAACCTGTATCCTATACGGAACCGTCATATAGCCTGACGTGCCTTAACCGTTTCGGCCACTAAGGATCGTTCTGTTGGCAAGGTCGAATTTACTACTTATAAACTTCAATCTTCCATGAATCTCTCACGTACATTCATAACTGCTCATGGCGTATCAAATGTAAACAAATGACGTCACACATTATGAAATGGAAAAATCCTTAGTGGCCGAAACGGTTAAGGCACCTCAGGCTATATGACGGTTCCGTATAGGATACAGGTTCGAATCCTGTCGAGGAAGAATATTTTCTATGAAAATTTCTCGGACATTCAGGCCGGTAAATGTTGTTTAATACTGTTTATTATACACAGAGCATTTACTTAAATACTTGTATCTATAAAAAGAATGTTAAACATAAAAATGTCTTTAATATATATATATATATATATATATATATATATATATATATATATATATATATATATATATATATATATATGTATATATATATATATTGAATTGTATTATGAAATAGATTAAGTCCGATTAATTATACCTTAATTTTATAGATATAAATTATCTAAATAAATGCTCAGTTTTTTTTACAGATCGCGGCAGCTATCAGGGAGATGTGATTAAATATGCTTTAATGTTTAAAAACATTATTCAGCATTATTATTTTCTAGGTAATAAGCGTTATAAGATTTCACAAATAGCTATATTGTGGAAAAAAGGACTTTTAAACAATATACGCATTTTTTTACGTATTTGTGGATTTTTTAAAAACTTTTATCAAATTCAAAAATGACATTGTCGTACATATAGTTACGGATAATTTTATACATTAATTATTAATTTTTTTTTAAAAATTAATAACCATTTGTGCTCAGTTGTTGGCGTTAGTAGCTATCTGTTGATGTGTTAAATTTTGGAATAAAAATTTAAATTTCATCTCTCTGATAGATGTCGTGATCTGTTAATTAAACAGTATTAATAACATTTACCGCCCTTAATGTTCGAGATATTTCGTAGGAAATACGCTTTTTTTCCGACAGGATTCGAACCCGTATCCATAATGGGAACGGATCATTTGACCTGATGTGCTGTTAACAATTCAGCCACAAAGAAGCCGGTAAATGCAATTAATTTAAAAAAAAATTAAAAGTAAAAAGTTTAATAAAAAAACAGACCATTTATGAATTATGTCTATAAAAATAATGTATAAACAGAAAATATATTACATATATAATTGTGTAATTGGATTACAATCCTTCTTTTGTAAAAGTTACATTGAAAATGACTGATAAGGCACTGTGAATAAGTGTTTTATTCAGTTTTTCTTGCATGAATTCAGTGATCGAACCAGAAAAGGTATTTTTAGCGTGATTTGGC
Organism: Acanthosepion esculentum; assembly: GCA_964036315.1. NCBI lineage: Eukaryota > Metazoa > Mollusca > Cephalopoda > Sepiida > Sepiidae > Acanthosepion > Acanthosepion esculentum. Next base: position 23,239,522 of record OZ038488.1, read on the forward strand.
CGCAAGCCATTTGCCTTGGAAACGGCGAGAAAATAGCGACAGGCTTGTGGCGTTGTGTCGGCCGGGAAGAAGCTACTAGGTGGAAAATATCTCTCCCCACCCCAGAAGGTCGCTTAAAAGACACTGCGCTCTGTCAAATCTGGAAATTAAGGACTGGGAAGCTCCAGCCATTTTTCAGTAGCACCCTTTTTCCTCGGTTCAATATAATTGCATTCTAGTTTCAATATATTTTCCCACGATATCTGCTGATGGGAGTAATCGTAGGGAGGAATGATATCATGCCTTTTCTAAACGTGAAGTTAACATTAACAGAATCAGCTGGAATTCAGACATTTATTTTGCTGATACAGTATCTGTTAGAATTGTTTCTGTCGTCATGACAGGGCCAAGGACGCTGGCCTGCAATCGGAAATCCAGTTTTCCCTTGGTACGCCATCTTCTTTTTATCTACAATTACTTACTAGTTTATTTATTTTGTTGCTTCTGATTTTTAAGTTACACCGAAAAACACTTATTACTACGTGATATTAAAATAATGTTTTCTCATATAACTTAATTCATTTAATAACAATCCATTGGTTGTTGGATAATATTTCTGAAACTTGATTTTTATATTCACTTGTTCATTCATCTCCTGAATTGGACAAGGGTTTAAATTATAATATAATTTTATGTTTATCTTCAAAATATTTTTTATTCTAAGACGAAAACTGTCTTTCAATTAACCGACATTATTTTTGGTCAAATTCCTTGCGTTTCTCAAAAAAAAAAGTGTGTACAAAAACTGTACATTTACTTTCTCTCTCTCTCTCTCTCTCTCTCTCTCTCTCTTTAATTCGAACACACACATACAAACATGAAATTTGATTTATACATTTTCTTTAGTCTTGAGAAATGACAACAAAGATGTTAAACACTGTTTATTTATTAGATTGTTTATCTACAAGAATAAATTTTATATTTACTTATTATCTGGTGGCTCGGCTTCAGTCACTTTCCCAACGCCATAAGGTTGCCTCTCTGTGTCTTTTTTATAAATACATTCACTCTTTGTTATGGTACCTAGACTTTTTGAATTTAAGCGTAGTACTCAACTGGCGTCGAGATCTCACCAATCTGACTAGATGTAGCTGTAAGTTTTATGCTGTTTCTTTTCTCGCATTTCTCAGGACATTGCAATTATTTTAACTACCTTCACTCCTCGATAATGTTTATTATTTTTAAAAGCGATGATAAAAATTGTAATAAGATCTAAACATATGATGAAATTGAAGTTATATATTTTCTTTAGTTTTGAGTATGGACAACAAAAATATAAACGTTATATATTTGTTATTTTGTTTATGGAATAATATTATATTAAAAATTGAAAAAATCATAGTATCAATAACTATGCAATATTATTTACTATATTAAAGTAATGAGTCTGAAAACAATCTTTTTATTCATAAATTTATAAAACGTCAGTGACCTAGAGAACAGAATTTTAAAAAATACATAATTACGAGAAACTGTAATTATAAATTTTGAAAAATATGCATTTTCCGTGGACTTCTTTCATTTGCCCTTGCCACATACATTCACTAAAATAGGTTGAGAGCTGAAGACAAAAAAGTATAAATCCAGATTTATAGGTTTGGGTTTTATTAAAATACTAAAAATAACTTTTTCAAACAAATATTATTATGAACGAACGCACCTGACCTCAAGTGGAACTCGCACGATCCATTGCTAAAGGTGCAGGTAAAATGGTCGGCCCCTTGTATCGATCCTGTAAGTGACTGACTCCTCGTGCTATCGGCTTTTCTTTTAACACCGCTGTTATTGTTATTTTTTATTATTATTTCTTTTTTTTTAGAATTAAGAAAATAAACATATGAAACTGGATTTATACATTTTGTTTAGTCTTGAGAATTGACAACAAATATATTAAGCATTATTTATTTATATCTTCCCTTTTAAAATGGGTAAGTCGTTGATTTGGGATGCGACCTGTGCAGATACATTTTCGGCCGGTAATTTGATCAGGTCCGCGGTTGAGCCGGGGTTCGTCGCCCGAGACGCAGAGATAAAAAAAAATAGCTAAATATTCTTCTCTTGCTGATAGATTTTTTTTTTACTCTTGTGGCAGTGGAGACTTCAGGGGTTATTGGCCCTCGTTCGATGGCGTTCCTTCGGAGGATTGGCGCGATTGCGTCTCGATTAAGGAACGAGCCTCGCGAAACGGAGTGGCTCTTGCAGCGTGTCTCACTGGCGATGGTTCGAGGTAATGCTTTCTCCATCATAGCGGCTGGCAGAGGATAGAAAAATTGTTTATAGTTACGTTGTTCTGGAATTGTCATCATTGGTCGACTGAACTTACTTTGTTTCAATGACTTTTGTTTTGTTATTATTATTTATTAGATTGTTTATATACAAGAATAAATTTTATATTTACGTATTATCTAGTGGTTCGGCTTCAGTCACTTTCCCACCGCCATAAGGTTGCCATTCTGTATCATTTTTTATAAATACTTTCATAGTAAGTGTTAGGATGAGTTCTTCGCTGTCGTATCTAGACTTTTTGAACTTAAGTGCAGTACTTGACTGGCGTCGAGATATCGTCAACTTACAGCTGAAGTGGCTAGATATAGCCGCAAATTCTATGCTAACAGTTCCTTTTCTCGCACTTCTCGCATGTGGAAGTCCCCTCGGGCTCTATGCTTTCCAGTCAACTTTAATCTGCAAAAATTTAAATGCAATGTCAATCGCTCTCTACTGTTCTCCTGGTTACTCTTTTCTCTTCCTGCTCATAAGTAATGTTTGTATTCCTAATTCTTCCACACCCAGTAAATCCCTTGTGTCATAGTGGCTTTACTGCCTTGCATGAAGTGATACCGATGAAAAAAAATTATAAAAATATGTTAAACGACTATAATGAAATATTTTTTATTTATCATCTTATGAATAAGTGAATATGAAAAGAAATTATTTTATTCATAAATTTTTAAAAATGTCCGCGAATCTGAAAATTTAAATAAAGACGAATAACAGTAATTATAAATAAATGCATTTCAGTTGTTCTCACCACATGAATTCACTAAAATAGTTCGAAAGTATCTCTTATATATTGTGATGGTTTTATAATCTTGTATGAAATTTTGAATAAACAGATTTCTTATCAAAAGTATTTCTTTATATAATAGTAAATAATAAATCTTTATAACAAGTAAATAATAAATATTGCATTTTACTTGATTCACATATTTTTATCTTATTTTTATTATTTCTTATTCTTATCTAGTTTATAATCTTGTAAAACAAAAAAAAAGTTTGCCAAGGAAGTCAAAAGTGTATACCGTCCTGACTATCACGATAAACTACATCCGCGTTCTGGGTAAGACGATAAACTACATCCCACAGCAAGGCCTCTGATCAGAAGGTTTTGAGGAGCGTGGAACTACCTCTTAATTGCTGGCATTTCCAGGTCCATCCTGACCCGGGGTGTGAGCACCCGTTAGGGCGTCACAGCTATGGGGCAAATAGTTAACCGCCAAAATGGCGTCAAAACATTATGAAAGTGTAAAAATAGGCTTTAATACCTGCAATACATTTTTGAAAGAAAAAAATAATTACTAGCAATACATTTTTGAAAAAAAATATTATCAGCAATATATTTAAAAAAAGAAAAAAATTAACAGTATCTGTCTATATTTCTGAATATAAATATTTTATATTCAGAATATTTTAAAGAAATATAAAGGGGAGATAGCCCCCCCCTTAAGGTAAGGCTTCAAGAACACCAGGAAGCTGTAACACGAGGGAAAGTGGAAAAATCAAGCGTGGCTGACCACATATGGGGAGAAAAGGGAGATCACCGCCCTCTATGGGATCAGGTTGAAATCATAGACAAAGAACATCATTGGAAAATTCGTGAACTTAAGGAATCAACATATATGCTAGGCCACAAAAATCTCCTGAGCCGACCAAGGATAGAAATGAATACAATATGGGAACCAGTAATAAGGAGTGCCAGAGAAAAGCAATAATAACAAGAAAAATTGCAATATGAACTCTGGTAAAAAATTAAATGATAGCAGCACATATTGCAATATGAGCATTGGTAAAAATGGTTGCTGAAGACATTAAGTTTATAAGTACCAGAAATTCATATACAGATGTCCTTAAGGACACGTGGCACAGTGGCTAAAGGCGTTTGTTAGATCCAGTGACAGGACCCAAAAGAGTTGTGAGTTCAATACTTGGTTAAGGCAGTGGAGAACTTAGAGAGGTAAATTAACAGGAGATAACTGATAACTGACATCCATTAGACACGGCACGTGTTACTAGAACAGTCTACCCCAGTGAGTGAAATAAAAGGTTAAGTTTGACATTCCACCCACCCGAAGAAGACCGGGGCGTACGACGGCCGAAACGTTGTGATAAATATGGCAACAAAGATGAGGACAATAATCCGAATAATGTAAATAGTAAACAAAAATATTATCGGCAATACATTTTTGGAAAAAAAAAATATCAGCAATGCCGGCATTAAATAACCCATTGAGGTCGATATGCCGTAAAGCAAAACAAACCAAACCAAACAAAAAGTGTGTAGAATAATAGCATTGTCAAAGGAATTACTTTTTTTTAGGCACATCGATTTTTTCGGGCATCAAGATTAAGCATTGTCAACATTTCATTTGACTGCATATGCGAATAATAAAGATAACATTCTTGTTACTAATATTGGTAGAATAAAAACGTTCTGTTTCTAGGAGCGATCGTGGAATAGAGTGATGTATTTAAGATTAGAACTGATTGCTGTATAGTCTATTCGAGTAATTCAAAGGGACACGTGTTCTTTTTTTTCTAGATCCGCGTTACATATGTATCGGCAAAAAATGTTTGATTTGACTTTGTTTAGTGACATATCAACACCTCTATGGGATATTTAATGCCGAAATCTAAATATTTTGAACGCAATTGTATGCATTCGACCACAGATATTCTGTACATAATTTTATACTTACAGAGTAAATGTATGTTTATTTAAATATATAGTTTGTAGATGATAAAATGCATTTTTTATATTTTGTAAGAGTTTCAGTGATCATCATTTTGCTTTAAAAATGTATTGTTGGTCATTTTATTATAAAAAGTCTGCCTCGTCAGTCATGTCTCGAAACATACATGATCGCCTAAGCGTGTATCACGTATGGCACATAACTGACTGACTGACGTGCTAATACCCTTGGGAAAGGTATGAATCCTCTTCTTCTCCACGGAGCTATGGGTAAATAGCAGGACAGACCGGGTTCTATAGCCATGGATAGCAACTGGTCTACCGCAGAAAGAAATGGCAAACGCGGGGAAAAAGTCTGCCTCTTCAATCATGTATCGAAAGATACATGATCGCCTAAGTGTGTATCACGCATGGCACATAAGTGACTGACTGATTTACCCATAGCTATGATCCTAATAGAAAAATAATTAAAATAACTTTGTTTATATATTTCTATATTTCTTCGAGAGTGTCTAATTGTAAAATAACAATTGGAATCACAGATTGTTATTCTTTTGTTCCACGTATTTGTCTAACCAACAGTGCGTTTCCTGTACGTCACTAAATGAATTTTCTTTTCTGTGCAATAACTTCAGGACGTCAGCAATCATGGCTCTCTACAACTTCCTCTCTTTTGTGGTTCGAAGTAACTTTCTACTCATTAATATTCTTCTTTGTCCTGTTTATTCCTGTTTCATTTGACGTCAAAATATCTTGTGAGTATAAAATTCTCTAAGCCTTCTTTCCCCATTATCTGTTCCAGAAATGTCAGCCGTCACTTTTGGATTCATCCCAAGACCAGAATATTTTCCAGCATTTCATTCTGTTTCATATTATTATTCTTGTGTGTGGTATCATATTGCCTGAGTGTCATTTTAAGTGGTTAATTACCAAGTCCCCACCCGTCCGGGGTAAGACGTTAAACTGCTTCCGCGTCCTGGGTAAGACGTTAAACTACGTCCAGCAGCAAGACCTCTGATCAGGAAGTTTTGAGGAGCGTGGAATCACATCTTAATTGTTCCCAGGTCCACCCTAACACGGGGTGGTAGCACCTGTTAGGGTCCCAGCTATAGGCAAATAATTAACTATTACCAGCAATACTTTTTTTATCATACCCAATGTCTCTCTCACAACAGGGATAATCGATGTGTTATGTTTCCACAGTTTTGTTACTTCGATTTGCAGGACCTTATAATTTGATAGTTTTCGAAATTCGTTTTTAGAAACGTTGGAATTCTGTGGGCAAGTCATATCAATTAGTTTTGAAATCTTTTATGACTATGCTTGTTTATTTGCATCAATTTTTTGTCTGTGATGATTGGAAAATTCCACAGTATTCTCACTCCATCACCATTTGTGACATCATTCATGTGGTGTTTGTATCATGTATTTGGAACTACAATACCATGGTTCGAACAGACATGCCAATGAATATATTGTCCTAGCCTGTCAGATCTAATAACGTATTCTTTCTCATCAAGGACTGGGTATCCTGATACTATGTAGTAAACCTCTTCATCAAATTTATGCCATATGCGACAGGCGGGATATGAGTTATCTTTGTTGATTTTAGCTTTGGGGGCATTAGTTGGACGTCATTGGTCTTGTACTGACATAATGAGGCTTTGTCTCCCCCTTTAGACCATTCCTTCTAAGCCATTGATAGGTTTGGTGAACATCGATATCTGGTTCATCCAGACGCTTTGGCCGTCCTATCCAGACAGAGATAGTTGTAGTTTTAAGTCTGCACATCTTTGTTTCTTCGGTTTGCAGGTCCTTATAATTTGACAGTTTTTGAAATTATTTTTTTAGAAACATTGGAATCTTGTGGGCATTATGACTATATCCGGTCTACCTGCATCAATTTTTTGTCTGTGAAGATTGGAAAATTCCACAGTATACTCACTCCATCACTATTTGTGATATCATTCATGTGGTGTTTGTACCATGTATTTGGAACTACAATACCATGGTTCGAACAGACATGCCAATAAATATATTGTCCTAGCCTGCCATGTATAATAATAATAATAATAATAATAATAATAATAATTATTATTATTATTTTGTTCCGGGTCCCGCCCAGAGACCTAAGGTTAGAGATGGCATCATGTCATTTTCCACTGACCAAAAAAAAAAGACCCCCCCCCCGAAAAAACATATTTTACATAGATAAAGCCCTTTATAAGGTGTGGTCTGTACTTGTGAGAACAATTTTTTGTATTTCTTTAAGGTATGGGCTTCCAGAAATCCCTTCAGTGTATCTACTGGAATATTTTCCAACCAATCCGAGGGCTCCAACTACAACAGGGATTGTTGATGTTCCCATGTGCCACATTTTTGAGATTTCGATCTCATTATTATTATTATTATTATTATTATTTATTTGTATGTTTACGCGAGAATTGAGTGACAGCAAGTGTCTTTGAATCTCCAGCACTTTCCTCAGAGAGACTCTTTGGTCTCTACAGACTCAAACCCTCCCGATCCCGATTCCTGTATTTTTGATACAATTCCAGGCGCACCTAGCATTGTAGACGCCATCCTGTCATTCATATCACACACGGGTCTCTTAGCTTCCGAGCGGAATCCTGGCGTTTATACAATTTCTCACTTTCCTTCCTTTTCGCTTCTATGGCCAGCCTGTACATATACATCCACGAGCTAGAAACTTATCAAGCCCCCCCACCACATACACCGCCACTTTATTCATGACTATTCGTTACGGTTCTCCTGCTTGGACGAACAGGGGTGTATTTGCGGGTGTATGTAATGGATAACGGCTCGCAATGAAAAATCGTAGAGCCGAGTTCGAATTCAAGTCGAGATCGTTATATTCACTTATGCACAAATTAGAAATGTATGAATTTACTTTTTTCTTCTCTATTTATGCTTTTAATAGTATTTGTATCCGGGGAAAATAATTATCTCCATAAAATTCTAAATGCAAAATTCACACGCAAAAAAAATTTAAAATTCTTACAACCCCCAAAATATATTTTCGGCATTAAATAACCCACAAAGGTTTTATAAGCCGTAAAAAACAAATTAAATAGTGACTGAATCAATTTCAAGTCAATCATTATTTGTCAAAGGACACTGGAACTAGAAATGTAATATTTACGACCAGAATGATATCTGTTCGGTTTGGTTTGTTTTCTTTTACATACAGCATACCAACCTCAATGGGTTATTTAATGCCAACAAAATTTTTATTGTTGGTAATATTTTTTTCAAAAATTTATTTCTGTAATAATTTTTCTTTCTAAAAAAAAACTATTTCTGGTAATATTTTTTTTCTTCAAAAATCTATTTCTGTCAATAATTTTCCTTCAAATATTTATATCTGGTAATATTTTTTTCAAAGAAATGTATAGCTGGTAATATTTTGTTTCAAAAATCTATTGCTGGTAATAATTATTTTACAAAAATGTTTTGCTGACATTAAAACCTATTTTTACACATTTTGGCCCCGGTTTTGGGGGGGTTAATTATTTGCCCATAGCTTGGAACCTAACAGGTGCTACCACGCCAGGTCAGGGTGGACCTGGGAACACCAACAATTAAGAGGTGGTTCCACGCTCCTCAAAACCTCCTGATCAGCAGCCTTGCTGTTGGGCGTAGTTTATCGTCTTACCCAGGACGCGGATGTAATTTATTATCATACCCGGGACGCAGAATGATATCGGAGAGAGGAATAGAAATGCAGAAGTATGTACACGTATGCTTTATAGATTAAGTAAGTGCATTTGATAATGTGCGACACAAAGAACTATTTGAACTGCTATGAGAACTCGTTTATTTCGGAAGAGTATTAGAATAATCCAGAAATTATACTTTAAAGAAACGACCTGCATACGGATAGAAAATGTACTGATTTGGTTGGCTGATACATTTTACACGGCTTATCAATTCATTTTCAGTTGAAATAAAGCCGGAAAATATGTTTAGATAGTAATCGTTTTGGTAGAGGAAGTTAGTAATGATTTAGTGATGTAAGTTTTACTAATTACCCGATAGATGGAGAAAGAAGAGACGGAGTCATACCAACCCAAAGAATAAATTGAGTAGATATACAAAAATAGAAAGGGACTTAATACATGGTTGTGTCTTCTCAGCGGATTTATTCAACATTTTCGGTGGGTCTATCCTATGTCGGCTTTAAATATCAAACAAACTGTTGTTAAGTTGTAAAATATAAAACAAAACGAAACTAAACAAAAACAAAACAATTAAACAGGAACAATCAAGCAATGGACGTGTAGTGTCAGTCGGGAAATATTTTAAGATTTTTATTTTCTAAAACAATGTTAGATTTGTGATAACAAATATTTGCCTGCAATGTAGAACCACAGTTGTGTTCATTATTATTGTGTTCACAACTACAATGCTGAACCCTAGTTGTGTTCATTATTATTATGTTCACAACTACAATGCTGAAACGTAGTTGTGTTCATTATTATTATGTTCACAATTACAATGCTGAAACCTAGTTGTGTTCATTATTATTGTGTTCACAACTACAATGCTGAACCCTAGTTGTGTTCATTATTATTATGTTCACAACTACAATGCTGAAACCTAGTTGTGTTCATTATTATTATGTTCACAACTACAATGCTGAGCCTTAGTTGTGTTCATTATTATTATGTTCACAATTACAATGCTGAAACCTAGTTGTGTTCATTATTATTGTGTTCACAACTGCAATGCTGAACCCTTGTTGTGTTCATTATTATTGTGTTCACAACTGCAATGCTGAACCCTAGTTGTGTTCATTATTATTGTTTTCAAAACTACAATGCTGAACCCATGTTGTGTTCATTATTATTGTTTTCAAAACTGCAATGTTGAATCCTAGTTGTGTTCATTATTATTATGTTCCCAACTGCAATGTTGTACCCTTGTTGTGTTCATTATTATTGTGTTCACAACTACAATGCTGAACCCTTGTTGTGTTCATTATTATTGTTTTCAAAACTACAATGCTGAACCCATGTTGTGTTCATTATTATTGTGCTCAAAACTGCAATGTTGAATCCTAGTTGTGTTCATTATTATTATGTTCACAACTGCAATGCTGAAACCCAGTTCTGTTCATTATTATTGTGTTCACAACTGCAATATTGAATCCTAGTTGTGTTCATTATTATTGTGTTCACAACTGCAATGCTGAACCCTTGTTGTGTTCATTATTATTGTGTTCACAACTGCAATGCTGAACCCTTGTTGTGTTCATTATTATTGTGTTCACAACTGCAATGCTGAACCCTAGTTGTGTTCATTATTATTGTTTTCAAAACTACAATGCTGAACCCATGTTGTGTTCATTATTATTGTGTTCAAAACTGCAATGTTGAATCCTAGTTGCGTTCATTATTATTATGTTCACAACTGCAATGCAGAAACCCAGTTCTGTTCATTATTATTGTGTTCACAACTGCAATATTGAATCCTAGTTGTGTTCATTATTATTGTGTTCACAACTGCAATGCTGAACCCTTGTTGTGTTCATTATTATTGTGTTCACAAATGCAATGCTGAACCCTAGTTGTGTTCATTATTATTGCGTTCACAACTGCAATGCTGAACCCTTGTTGTGTTCATTATTATTATGTTCACAACTGCAATGCTGAACCCTTCTGTGTTCATTATTATTATGTTCACAACTGCAATGCTGAAACCCAGTTCTGTTCATTATTATTATGTTCACAACTGTAATATTGAATCCTAGTTGTTTTCATTATTATTGTGTTCACAACTGCAAAGCTGAACCCTTGTTGTGTTCATTATTATTGTGTTCACAACTGCAAAGCTGAACCCTTGTGTTCATTATTATTGTGTTCAAAACTACAATGCTGAACCCTAGTTGTGTTCATTATTATTGTGTTCACAACTGCAATGCTGAAACCTTGATGGGTTCATTATTATTGTGTTCACAACTGCAATGCTGAACCCTTGTTGTGTTCATTATTATTGTGTTCACAACTACAATGCTGAACCCTAGTTGTGTTCATTATTATTGTGTTCACAACTGCAATGCTGAACCCTAGTTGTGTTCATTATTATTGTGTTCACAACTACAATGCTGAACCCTAGTTGTGTTCATTATTATTGTGTTCACAACTGCAATGCTGAACCCTAGTTGCGTTCATTATTATTGTGTTCACAACTGCAATGTTAAATCCTAGTTGTGTTCATTATTATTGTGTTCACAACTGCAATGCTGAAACCTTGATGGGTTCCTTATTATTGTGTTCACAACTGCAATGCTGAACCCTTGTTGTGTTCATTATTATTGTGTTCAAAACTACAATGCTGAACCCTAGTTGCGTTCATTATTATTGTGTTCACAACTGCAATGTTAAATCCTAGTTGTGTTCATTATTATTGTGTTCACAACTGCAATGCTGAAACCTTGATGGGTTCCTTATTATTGTGTTCACAACTGCAATGCTGAACCCTTGTTGTGTTCATTATTATTGTGTTCAAAACTACAATGCTGAACCCTAGTTGCGTTCATTATTATTGTGTTCACAACTGCAATGTTGAATCCTAGTTGTGTTCATTATTATTGTGTTCACAACTACAATGCTGAACCCTAGTTGTGTTCATTATTATTGTGTTCACAACTGCAATGCTGAACCCTAGTTGCGTTCATTATTATTGTGTTCACAACTGCAATGTTAAATCCTAGTTGTGTTCATTATTATTGTGTTCACAACTGCAATGCTGAAACCTTGATGGGTTCATTATTATTGTGTTCACAACTGCAATGCTGAACCCTTGTTGTGTTCATTATTATTGTGTTCAAAACTACAATGCTGAACCCTAGTTGCGTTCATTATTATTGTGTTCACAACTGCAATGTTGAATCCTAGTTGTGTTCATTATTATTGTGTTCACAACTGCAATGCTGAACCCTAGTTGCGTTCATTATTATTTTGTTCACAACTGCAATGCTGAACCCTAGTTGCGTTCATTATTATTGTGTTCACAACTGCAATGTTAAATCCTAGTTGTGTTCATTATTATTGTGTTCACAACTGCAATGCTGAAACCTTGATGGGTTCATTATTATTGTGTTCACAACTGCAATGCTGAACCCTTGTTGTGTTCATTATTATTTTGTTCAAAACTACAATGCTGAACCCTAGTTGCGTTCATTATTATTGTGTTCACAACTGCAATGCTGAACCCTAGTTGCGTTCATTATTATTGTGTTCACAACTGCAATGTTGAATCCTAGTTGTGTTTATTATTATTGTGTTTGCAACTGCAATATTGAACCCTAGTTGTGTTCATTATTATTGTGTTCAAAACTGCAATGCTGAAGCCTCGTTGTGTTCACAAATCTCGTCTTATTTATTTATTTATTTATATTCATTTGCACGTTTGGCTATTTTTAAGAACATGAAAACGATCTGGGAGTGTACCTTCCTTGACCCAGAATTAATTGATAAATTTCTGACAAACACATCGCACTTCCGACACCATGATAAATTTTCCATCCACTCAGCAGCTAATCGAAATATGTGTGTCTGTATGTGTGTATATTGTGTGCGGTGTGTATGTTGTGTGTGTTTGTAAAAATGATAGATATCATGTTTATTAGATATAACACTTACGTATTTATTTCCTGCTTCCTTTTTCCGTACTCGTAAAATCTGATTTTGCCACGGGTAGAAAATTTAACCATCTGTCGTCCATCCATCATTGGCTGACGCTTGCCGAGTGCCCTTGATTGTTTCAAATGAGAAAAGAAGTTGATCAGCAAGCGACATATACCCCTGGCTTAGTTTGGCATTTTTTTTTACTGGAAAACCACCGCTAGATTTGACACACAATTTAAATTTCTTTTGATATTGCTCGCTTCGGGAAGCTGATTTAATGAAGAGAATAAAAACAATCGCAGTTCCAATAAAGGTTTCAGAGCAAAGTTTAAACCGAAGCAATTCTCTAAAAAATTTTGCTGACTCTGTTAATTTGTTCAGGAACAGAATTTAATATTATTAGTAACATAAAATCTGATTTATGTTTCTCAAGAAAAGGATCGATATTCTGTTTAATTAATTTCCTGTTTTGCTTTCTATTTCCTTATTTCCTTCTAACTAACTAACTAACTAACTATCTATCTATCTATCTATCTATCTATCTATCTATCTATCTATCTATCTATCTATCTATCTATCTATCAGATCCTGTTCATAGCCATATCTATCTATCTATATATCTATCACATCCTCTTCATAGCCATATCTATCTATCTATCTATCTATCTATCTATCTATCTATCTATAATAATTTTATATTGTCATCCACAGACAGACTGTTTCGCTGTATCACAGCTCATCAGTGAGTCTAGACATACGATTGTCTGAAGCCCGGATCGAACCCCAACTGATTTAGTATAACACAGAGATTTTTGCCTAAGCTATCAGCTCCCGGCAGGGAGGAAGTATTCATTTCAAACCTTCATGGGAATACGATCCTTAGCTATGATTAATTAATGACGAAAATGTCATTTTCGTTTATGATCGATAACATCACGTTTCCACTGGTAAGCCTGGCGCGTAATTACTTTACATTCGTAACAAATCTTTAATCTTTAATCATTTAATCTTTAATCATTTAATCTTTAATCATTTAATCTTTAATCATTTCTAAGACACAACGTTTCAAATCTTAATCTAACAAATGGCCGATTTTGCATTTACACGGTTTGAACAATTTTGCTGATACACACGATATATATATATATATATATATATATATATATATATATATATATATATATATATGTATGTGTGTGTGTGTGTGTGTGTGTATCTATCTATCACAGCCTGTTCATGTCCATTCACCTAAGCGGATTGTCAGGGAAGGCCGGCTAACAAGGTAAGAAAGAACGGAAACTTATAGTCAAAAATGGTTATGGCGATTCGCTTAGGTGAAACCTTGGTAGGTTTGTCTGGCTCTCTAGGTTTAACTATATATATATATATATATATATATATATATATATACACATACATAAATAAATATATATATATATATACACACACATACATAGACATTTGAAAATGGCTGCCTCATGAATTGTCTGAAAACAACCTCAAATCTAGAGTTGACATCTGCTCTTCCCTCCATTCTCGCCAACTTGTTTCACCTTTTTTGGATAGACTTGTGACTGGCGACGAAAAATGGATCTTTTATCGAATTGTTAAGCGTCGTAGACAGTGGCTTGGTAAAGGGGAAGGACCCGAGCCACAGCCGAGAAGGGAACTTCATGGGCAAAAGGTTCTTCTTTCAATCTGGTGGGATTGCCAAGGAATAATCCACTTTGAATTCTTACCACCTAGTCCTAATGCAACAATTAATGCTCAAATGTCAGCAATTCGAGCGGTTGAACCAAGCTTTGAGGAAAAAAAAGAATAGTGAATCGAAAACGGCTGATGTTTCATCAGGACAATGCGCGACCACACACAGCAAGAATCACGTCACAAAAGATCGAAGTTGGGAGAAAATTCCTCATCCGCCTTATTCTCCCGACCTTGCTCCTTCAGACTACCATTTGTTTCGTAGCTTACAGAATCATTTGGAAGAAACAGCTTTTGTAACACAGGAAGAGGTTAAAACTGACATTTGTGAGTTCTTCGAATAAAAGCCAAAATAATTTTACAGTAATGGAATTAGTAAGCTTGTTAATAGATGGAAGTAAGTCATAGATAATCAGGGAAAATACATTGTTGACTGAATCTGTAATTAAACGTAACATTTGGTCACTTGTTTTCTTTATTCAAAATTCGGACAGAACTTATGGGATGACCTGATATATATATATATATATATATATATATATATATATATATATATATATGTATATATCTATGTATATATATATATGTATATTTATATATATGTACGTATATTATTTACGTATTTATGTATATATATTAATATATATTTATGCATACATTTTTATATATATATATATGTTTGTATATATATATATATATATATATATATATATATATATGTGTGTGTGTGTGTGTGTGTGTGTGTGTGTGTGTGTGTGTGTGTGTGTGTTATTGTGGACACTGCTAGAGTTTACGGAACAACTGCAATCCCTCCATTACTCATCTATTCACTCAATTCGAAGTTCTGACATCTACACCAGATAAATTAGAATGATTTGCTTGGAAATTCTCTGCGAAGTCAACGCTTGAGTCTTTCGGCGTATCTACACCTGTTTTCCACCTAGAACTGAGGTACTATTGAGTGACATGCGCATGACCCTGTCACTTGTCTCAGACATGATTTTTAAGTTTGGCTTCCATAAGGCAAGCGCTGGTGACGGCCCTCATCGTCAATATATGTTCTTCCGAGCTGACTCCAGTTCTCTTCAAACTACAACTATTGCCTCGTTGCATCCAACTTTCCAGCTTGATGGAAGTCCCCCTTTGTAGTTCCTGTTTTTAAAAACTCTGGAGAATCTTCTGATTTCTCTAACTATCGCCCTATTATCCTCCTACCACTTTTTCGGCAAAGTATTTGAGGTTTTAATAAATGCTGTAGTGGTGAAGCATCTGAGCTCTCACGACCTACTCTCTGACAAAAAAAATATGGTTTCCGTTTTGCAAGGTCTACGGCTGATGTGCTCACGGACGTCACTGAATGTACAGGGTGTCCATAAAGTTTGTGTGCACTTTAAAAAATTTATAACTTTATTTGTATTTGCGATAGAAATAATTTGTAAAAAGGATTAGAAAGAAGTAAATCTATATTTTTTAAGAATTTATTGAGATTTCATTTAAGTTTCAACATGTCCTCCATCATTAGCAATACAAAGGGTAATACGATTTTGCAGTTCACGGAAAACATTTGCCAACTGATTTACAGTAATGCCTGAAATCACATTAGTTATTTTAGCTATATTTAAAAGTAGGTACATTAAACTTTATAACATTTTTTACAGATTATTTCTATCGCAAATACAAATAAATTTATACATTTTTTAAAGTGCACACGAAATTTATGGACACCCTGTATATATATATATATATATATATATATATATATATATATATATATATATATACTTATCGTTATCCACAGATAGACTGTTTCGTTCATCAGTGTGACTAGACATCCGATTGCTTTGGATATATATATATATATATATATATATATATATATATTGTTATATACCGTACCTATGAACACTAATGGGTATGTCGCAATCCTCATAAATAAGTTGGGCACTATTGTAAGTGGCGGTAATATGCTAAGTATTTCAGCACTAGTAGTGGTTTACCTACTTCCCGCCGCTGGCGAGTATTGTATTTTGTTGATGTTATAAAGATTACCATTTCATTTCCAACCCCTGTTTTGGTTATTCCTTATTCAGTAACACTTTCTAGGTTACAGCACATTCTTTCTTTCTTTCTTTCTTTCTTTCTTTCTTCTATATATCTTACCTATGAACACTAATGGGTATGTCCCAATCCTCATAAATACGTTGGACACTATTGTATGTGGGGGTAATATGCTAAGTAGTCCCCCCACAAGCAGTGGTTTACCTACTTCACGCCGCTGGCGAGTATTGTATTTTTTGATGTTATAAAGATTACCATTTCATTTCCAACCTCCTTTTTGTTTATATCTCATTCAGTAACGATTTTTTTTAATGTTACAACATGTATATATAACGTAAATTTGAAAACACTATCAAGAATTTTTTATTGTCAAAAATTCATGAGGTGAATTGATGAGTAAAAATTATAAATGAGACTGTCTTTAGATGTCTATACAGAAATAGCCTTTTCATTTTTTTTTCAAACTCTTTATAGGGAAAATATCCTACTATTTGGTACGCTGCTAGACTTATTCCGTTCATAAATCTTTTTAGACAAAGGTAATTAAAAATCCTTAAATAAAAAATAAAAGAACTTCATTTATATTATTTTTAATATGCAGATTTTCCAATGAAAATTTTGAAACGTTGCCAGCACATATCGTTTGATATTAACTACGCATTTCATTATGCATTTATTTACTGCAGACAACGAAGTTTTTTATATGCAGGTTACATCAGAAATACCTTCCACATTATAATCGTTGACAAAATGACCAAATTAACTATTATAAAAAAAATTATCACTGTTATTTAAACAAAGGGCGACAGTATTTTTCGTTTGCTTTTGAAAATGACATCCTTAAAATGGTAGTCACTATTCGCCATAGACTGTTTTAGACGATTTCTGGAATTCGAGCTCTTTAATGTTTTCCAGGTGGCTTTCTTTTAAGAGTTGAACCAGTTGCCCTGAAATGTTCAGCCCATAGCAGTATCGATTTTCTATCCGGAAGTGCATCATTTCGACGTAACATGAAATGGGCGCAAAACGCTTCCTGTGTTGCAATTAAACACTAACCAGTTTCAAAAAAATCATTTCGACAGCAAACGCCAGGTGTGCGCCGTGTGACAGAGAGAGAGAGAGAGAGAGAGAGAGAGAGAGAGAGAGAGAGTCTGGGAAACACACACACACACACACACACACACACACACACACACACACACACACACACACACACGTATATTTTTTTTTACTGAAATGGGAGTAGATTTGAATAGCAAAATTAGATCAGAGCATTTTGTTTACTGATGGAGAAATCTGATCTAGGGCAGGAGTTGTACCCATTGAATCCGGGTCATTAGAAGACAATGGATATGGTCGAAATAATTTTTATTGATTAAAACTTTGAATAGAGCTGAGTAAGCAAGAAGGGCCTTTAGAATTCACGTGATTTTGGTTGAAGCAGCCAGAACCACGTGATGATCGCGTGCGAGGTGGTGGGGCCGAAGGTCACTTATAATCAGCCGGGTTTTTCTATATAAACGCGTAGTTTAGCTGAAAAAGTGGTAGACGGAAGAGAGAGAGAGAGAGAGAGAGAGAGAGAGAGAGAGAGAGAGAGAGAGAGAGAGAGAGAGAATGAAGAGAGACGGAAGAGGGAGACGGAAGAGGGAGAGACGGGAGAAAAGTCTTGGCGAGACTGGAGAAGACAATTAACCCGGGCAGGATTTGGGCTAGAGACAGTGCAGAGTCGAGTTGGAGACTCGGGGAGAAAAGGAAGTGACGTCAGAGATTTGAACGAAGCGTCCGCTAACATGTACTGTTGATATAAATACCGCTGCTTCTGCTACCACGAATATTACTACTACTGTTACTACTGCTGAGGAGGAATGCCACTATAAACTTTAATCCCCGCACAGAAATCTTTTCGCAAGAGTCGTATATCATTCTGAGACGATTTAACAAGTTAATCATAAACCACTCTCACTCTGTCTAGAATCCAGTGTATGAGTTTATACGTCAAATACTTTTCTTTTCTGGAACCCGTTTCTTTTCTATATTATTCTTTTCTGCTATATAAAAGACATTAACAATTCAACCATTGAATAGTTGTTTGTCCGGCTTTCTGCAGATGTTATTTTTTGGGGGGCATTCTAAATTTCTTAGCACAGACTCTCCAGCCGTGTCTACATCTTCAGTCGACTGTGAATGGATGAACATCACTTCTGCTTTCTGGATCAAACCAATCACAACGTGGGCAGGAAGCAGGATTAAACCAGTGGACCGGTCGAATAATCTACGGATGGTCAGGGGACCTACAGCCACTCCCTTTAGTGTTAGGACCGAGTAGACACCTCAACCCAGAGAGTAAGACGTCGGAGGTTGAGGGACAGGGGCGAAAGTGTTAGAGCCGGTGCAAGCTATGATGGTAACTGATCGTATCTGCAAAAGAAAATAATAAGATATTAGCTAGATGAAGAGACTATTAACACATGCACCACACAGGTGACTGTTTAAAATGTGGGAGGTATTTTTGCCGCACCCTGGAGTTCATTTTCGGTGTAAGGAAATAACTAAACATACGCATGCATTTGTAAACCCACCAGTTTTCTTGTTCTAGCGAATAATTGGATCTGAACCCAGGACGACCGGTTGCAGGTGAACGTGATAACCAAAGAGCGATCTCTGGCTACACCGGAAGAAGTATACAGTGGAAATCGACAGTGCCAATCGACGGTGCGTTTCATTAAAGTTTGTTGGATGCCTGTCACTCCACCGGCGTTACATGACTTACTGGATTTGAAATGATAAGAAAAGATACAAATGTTAAATTCGGAAGGAGGGTGCCCGGTTCCAGGGTAATGGTAGTGGTGGAATTGCTTCCAACGGTAGTAATATATATATATATATATATATATATATATATATATATATATATATATATAAGGGTTTATAATATTTTATCTATCTATCACAGTCTGTCCGTTTCTTTCTTTCTATCTATCTATCTATCTATCTATCTATCTATCTTAACCTGTGATATATAGCCATTTATATTTTATAACTCAGTATCATTTCCGTTTATAGAGTTATCTCTTAGCAGTCATCTATCTATCTATCTATCTATCTATCTATCTATCTATCTATCTATCTATCTATCTATCTCAGTCTGTACGTATCTATTTATCTATCTATCTATCTCAGTCTGTACGTATCTATCTATCTATCTATCTATCTATCTATCTATCTATCTATCTATCTATCTATCTATCTATCTCAGTCTGTACGTATCTATTTATCTATCTATCTATCTCAGTCTGTACGTATCTATTTATCTATCTATCTATCTCAGTCTGTACGTATCTATCTATCTATCTATCTATCTATCTATCTATCTATCTATCTATCTATCTATCTATCTATCTATCTATCTATCCCAGTCTGTACATTATCTATCTATCTATCTATCTATCTATCTATCTATCTATCTATCTCAGTCTGTACGTATCTATTTATCTATCTATCTCAGTCTGTACGTATCTATCTATCTATCTATCTATCTATCTATCTATCTATCTATCTATCTATATATCTATCTATCTATCTCAGTCTGTACGTATCTATTTATCTATCTATCTATCTATCTATCTATCTATCTATCTATCTATCTCAGTCTGTACGTATCTATCTATCTATCTATCTATCTATCTATCTATCTATCTATCTATCTATCTATCTATCTATCTATCCCAGTCTGTACGTTATCTATCTATCTATCTATCTATCTATCTATCTATCTATCTATCTATCTCAGTCTGTACGTTATCTATCTATCTATCTATCTATCTATCTATCTATCTATCTATCTATCTATCTATCTATCTATCTATCTTAAGCTCTAATATATAGCCATTTATATTTTATAACTCAGTATCATTTCCGTTTATATAGTTATCTCTTAGCAGTCATCTATCTATCTATCTATCTATCTATCTATCTATCTATCTATCTATCTATCTATCTATCTATCTATCTCAGTCTGTACGTATCTATTTATCTATCTATCTATCTCAGTCTGTACGTATCTATCTATCTATCTATCTATCTATCTATCTATCTATCTCAGTCTGTACGTATCTATCTATCTATCTATCTATCCCAGTCTGTACGTTATCTATCTATCTATCTATCTATCTATCTATCTATCTATCTATCTATCTATCTATCTATCTATCTATCTCAGTCTGTACGTATCTATCTATCTTAAGCTCTAATATATAGCCATTTATATTTTATAACTCAGTATCATTTCCGTTTATATAGTTATCTCTTAGCAGTCATCTAGCTATCGATAGAGATGTTTTATTTTCAGTGGTCGTAGAAAATACAAACATAATAACCTCATCCACGCGTAAAAAATATTAAAAATAATGGATGCCTTAATAATAAAGAAAGAAAAAGCCAACACTTAATAATATTAACTACGAATACGGCCACAATGTGCTGTGTTCGAAAAGTAAAACATCTCTATAACACTAAAAACATACACGCAATGCACATACTCAATTAAACTGAATAATTAAAATCATCCTTGATAATATAGCCGAAAACGCTCGGAATTATAGAACATTTGGACAGTTTCTACACACTCTGTGTCCCAAAGAGTAATCACTTGTTCGAACGTAAGAAAAATTAAATGAAAGCTTAATCGTGGTGCCTTGTCTCTCGTCTTTAATGAGACATATATATATATATATATATATATATATATATATATATATATATATATATATATATATATATATGTATATATATATATATATATATATATATATATATGTATATATATATATATATATATATATATGTATATATATATATATATATATATATATTTGTGTGTATGTGTGTTTGTGTATGTGAGTGCGTGTTTGTGTTAAGATTGCAATATCTGATTATATTTTGGAGTTTAGCGTTACAGACTACGATAAACGGCGAGATAGGTTATGAGCAAAAAAAAAAAAAAAAATTGAAACACGTTGAACCAAATCTATCTTGATATGGTTTAAGGTGAAAACCTAAGACTTAGTGGAAAGTGGTAGGTAGGTAGGTAGGTAATAGACGCGGTTGATAGCCTGAGAAATTTAACGACGGAATGAGGGGGGAAGGATGCAATAAGGACAGTGGGAACCGATAAAGAAAGATTTGAAGAAGAAAAAAGAGACAAATATTTAAAGCTGAAAAGGGACTCGAAAAGGCAGAAGGAAAGAAGAAATTAGCAAAGAATGAAATAAGAATTTGAGAAAAATTCAAAGAAAGAAAAAGAAAAGAAAATTTATCATGTCGACGTAGCAGTGAAGGAATGTGTACTCAAAGGTGCCTAATGGATGCTGGGATATTTATTTTTATATATATTTATTGAAGGACTTTTTGTATCCCCCTCTCAAGTTTATTAAGATCGCCTCGTTTATTAACATCGCAAGTTTTGTCCCTTTAAATGATTTCCCCTACTGACGCTTTTATTGAGACATTGCCTATTTCTTGCATATCGGGGAAAAACCTCCTTGTAGTAGGCGACTAAGAATAGTGAAAAGAACAGAATAAAAGAATAAAAGAATGTATGAAACATGAAAAACGAACGTCGCAAGAAAGAAAGAAGAAAAGAAAGACGTAAAAATAATAATCAAAGAAAAGAAAGAGAAATATTAATGGAATATTGGAAGAAAAAAAGATAGATATATAGATAATACTGAAGTAGAGAAAGAAAGAAAGAAAAATAATAATAGAAGAATAGAAAAAAAGAAGGAAAGGGAAAGAATAATGAAAGAATAGAAGTAAAGAAAGAAAGAAAGAAAGAGAGAAAGAAAAAAAGAAAGGGAAATAATAGAAAGAATATAAGAACTAAAAGAAAGATAAATAATATTGAAAGAATAGATGAAAAGAAAGAGAGATAGTAATGATGAATAGATGAAAAAAGAAAGGAAGAAAGAAAATTAATAATGAAAGAATAGAGTTAAAGAAAGGAAGAAAGAAAGAAAAAGAGAAAGGAAAAAGAAAGCGAAATAATGAAAGAATAGCAGAAAACAAAGAAAAAAGAACGAAAGAAAAAGAAATCATAACGAAATAGAAGAAAAGGAATAAAGAGAAATAATGATGAAAGAATAGAAGAAAAGAAAGAAATAAAGAAAGAGAGAAAGAAAGAAAAACGAAACAGAAAATATAATGATAAATAGAAGAAAAAAAGAAAGCGAAATAATAATGAAAGAATAGAAGAAAAGAAAGAAAGAAAGAAAGAGAGAAAGAAAGAAAAAAGAAGGCGAAATAATAATGAAAGAATAGAAGAAAAGAAGGAAAGAAAGAAAGAGAAATAATAATGATAAATACACGAAAAGAAAGAAAGGAAGAAAGAAAATTGATAATGAAAGAATAGAGGTAAAGAAAGAAAGAAAGAAAGAAAGAAAAAGGTGAAATAACAATGAAAGCATAGAATAAAACAAAGGAAAAAGAAAGAGAAATAATAATGAAAGAATAGAAGAAAAGAAAGAAAGAGAAATAATAATGATGAATAAAAGAAAAGAAAGAAAGGAAGAAAGAATAGAGGTAAAGAAAGAAAGAAAGACAGAAAGAGATAAAGAAAAAGAAGGCGAAATAATATTGAAAGAATAGAAGAAAAGAAAGAAAGAAAGAAAGAGAAATAATATTGAAAAAATAAAATAAAAGAATGAAAGGAAGAAAGATAAATATTAATGAAAGAATAGAAGAAAAGAAAGATAGAAAGAGAAATAATACTGAAAGAATAGAGGTAAAGAAAGAAAGAAAGAGCGAAAAAAAGCAAATAATAATGAAAGTATAGACGAAAAGAAAAAAGAAAGAAAGAGAAACAATAATGAAAGAATATGAAGAAAAGAAAGGAAGAAAAAGAAATAATAACGAAATAGAATAAACGAGAGAAAGAAAGAAAGATAAATAATAATGAAAGAATATAAGAAAAGAAAGAAAAAAGAAAGAAAGAGACATAATAATGAAAAAATAGAAGAAAAGAAAGAAAGAAAAAGAAATAATAATGAAAGTATAGACGAATAGAAAAAAGAAAGAAAGAGGAATAATAATGAATGAATACAAGAATAGAAAGAATGAAAGAGAAATAATATTGAAAGAATAGAAGAAAAGATAGAAAGAGAAATTATAATGATGAATAGAAGAAAAGAAAGAAAGGAAGACAGAGAATTAATAATGAAAGAATAGGGGTAAAGGAAGAAAGAAAGAACGAAAAACAGCGAAATAATAATGAAAGAATAGAAGAAAAGAAAGAAAAATGAAAGAAAGAAAAAAGAAAGAAAGTAAAAGAAATGATAACAATAGAAAACAAGAAGGAATTAAAGAAAAAAAGAGAAATAATAACGAAATAGAAGGAAAGAAAGAAAAACAATAATGATGAATAGAAGAAAAGAAAGAAAGGAAGAAAGAGAAATAATAATGAAAGAATACAAGTAAAGAAAGGAAGAAAGAGAGAAAGAAAGAAAAACGAAAGAGAAAAAATAATGAAAGTACAGAAGAAAAAAAGAAAGCGAAATAATAATGAAAGACCAGAGGAAAAGAAAGAAAGAAAGAAAGGGAAATAATAATGAAAGAAAAGAAAGAAAGAAAGAAAGAAAGGGAAATAATAATGAAAGAATAGAAGAAAAGAACGAAAAACAGAAAGAATGAGAAATAATAATGAAAGAATAGAAGAAAAGAAAGAAAGAAAGAGAAATAATAATGAAAGAAGAAAAGAAAGAGAAATAATAATGAAAGAATAGAAGAAAAGAAAGAAAGAGATATAATAATGAAAGAATTGAAGAAAAGAATGAAAAAGAAATTATAACGAAATAGAAGAAAAGCAAGAAAGAATGAAAGAAAGAGAAATAATAATGATGAATAGAAGAAAAGAAAGAAGGGGAGAAAGAGAATTATTAATGAAAGAATAAAAGAAAAGAACGAAAAAATGAGTAAAGGGAAATAACAACGAAAGAAAGAACAAAAGAAAGAGAAATAACAAGGAATGAAGTTGAAGAAAAATAAAGAAATCCCGAAATAGAAGGAAGTAGGAAACGAAGAAGAAATGAAAATAATGAAAGAGAAAACATCCAGGAAAATCATGGAAAATGATTGGAGAACGAAGTAGAAAAAAAAAGGAAAGAAAAAAGAAAAAGCTAGTGGTTAAACACTTTAAAAAGCGAGGACGCAAAAAGAAGAATTCGGAACTTCGCGATATCGTAAATAAGTGTAATATCAATCAGTGAATCGAAAGAAGAACGAGTAATGTCCATTTAGCCAATCAGAATCTCTTCTCGCAGGTAAACATTCTCTCGCTTCCGTTTCAAACAGCCGTCTGACCATTTCGCGTATTTTGTTTATCTTATGGAATAAATATCTTCGTGAGAACTGAGAAGAGTAATATTTAATTTTACAGTCCGTAAAGGATCCAAATAGGAACAGGTTGCTGAATACCGAATCGGATGAACTTACAGCGCATCTATAGATACTCTCTTCGGTGAGCTCACTCAGGATGCCGTTAGATATCGCTGAGTGAACACCTTAGAACACTGAGTTTACGTTTGTTTTGACTAGAAACTTGCGCATTCGTTTGCCCAGAATGCGCCGACTGCATCTTCTGCGGAGAGAAAAGGTCACCGTCTCCGTAAAAGAAAAACAAAAAGCACAACTTTCGAATGACCGAAATTGTCTTTCTTTTTTACCATTGTGTAAACCGAAATTATAACTACTTTTTTTTTACTATCGTGTAAACCGAAATTATGTCTACTTTTTTTTACATCGTGTAAACCGAAATTTTATCTACTTTTTTACCATCGTGTAAACCGTAATTATGTCTACTTTATTACCATCGTATAAACCGAAATTATATCTACTTTTTTACCATCGTGTAATCCTAAATTGTCTACTTTTTTTTACCATCGTGTAATCTGAAAGGATATCTACTTTTGTTTTTACCATCGTGTAAAGCGAAATTATGTCTACTTTTTTCCTTCTTATGTCAACCGAAATTTTATCTACTTTTTTTTACCATCGTGTAAACCGTAATTATTCTACTTTTTTACCATCGTGTAAACCGAAATTGTCTACTTTTTTACCATCGTGTAAACCGAAATTATTCTACTTTTTTTCCATCGTGTAAATCGAAATTATGTCTACTTTTTTACCATCGTGTAAACCGAAATTATGTCTACTTTTTTACCATCGTGTAAACCGAAATTGTCTACTTTTTCCATCGTGTAAACCGAAATTATGTCTACTTTTTTCTACCATCGTGTAAATCGAAATTATGTCTACTTTTTTTTTGCCATCGTGTAAACCGAAATTATGTCTACTTTTTTCTTCTATCATGTAAATCGAAATTATGTCTACTTTTTTTACCATCGTGTAAATCGAAATTATGTCTATTTTTTACTACCCTGTCAGCCGAAATTATGTCTAATTTTTTACTATCGTATAATCCGAAACCATGTCTATTTTTTTCTACTCACGTGTAAGCCAAAATTATGTGTACTCTTTTTTACTATAGTGTAAACCGAACCTATGTTTACTTTTTTACTATAATACAAACAAAATCTATGACAACTTTTTTCTTACTAAAGTTTTATCCGAACCTGACTATATTTAACTATGATGTAAAACCAAACTGTTTTTACTATAGTGTAAAGGGAGCCTATGTCTACTTTTTTTTTACTATAGTGTAAACCGAACCTATGTCTAATTTTATGTACTATTTTGTAAACCGAACCATGTCTACTTTCTTTTACTGTAGTACAAACAGAACCTACGGCTACTTTTTTTTAAGTATAGCGTAAACCGACCATGTCTATTTTTTACTGTAGTGTATACCGTCTAGTTTTATTTACTATAGTGTAAAACGAACCCATGTCCAGTTTTTTTTTATTATATTACAAACAGAACCTATGTCTACTTTTCTTTTACTATAATGGAAACTGCACCTATGTTAACCATATTTTTACTATAGTGTAAACCGAACCTATGTCTATTTTTTTGCTATAGGATAAACTAAACCTGTCTAATTTTTTATCATAGTGCAAACCGAATTCATATATATTTTTAACTATAGTGTAAACCGAACCTACGTCTACATTTTTTTTACTACCGGATAAACTAAACCTATGTCTCATTTCATTTACTATAGTGTAAACCGAACCAGCGTCTACTTTCCTTTTTTTTTATTAAATCGTAAATCGAACCTAACGAGCGTATGTAAATGGATGTCAGAACAGGGACTAGTGATGTCGGGAAATAAAAACTTAGAAAGAGCAGGTTGTTGTGGGAAGACATGATTGCATAGTTCCTGAAGGGTATAGAAGAAGAAGACGACAACGACGACTTACAGAATCAGCGATATCCTAGTAGATAAACATCAAGGCGCAATAAGAGATCACTAAAGTTTCGTAGCTTGCATTTTGTGGTAGAATGGAGGCAGATACATGTTTCAAAAGACAAACAAGGGTCAAAGATCAGGTTTTGTTATATTTTCTGTTTTGGCAGAAAGACGCATCCCCCCCCACCCCCAGAAATCCACGAGAATTCGTGAGACGCATGAATATAAACGATTGGTTAATTCGATCAAAACACTACTGACATGGTTGGCTCCGAGTTGTCTGCCCTTGGGAGAAAACGTGTCAATTTTCCAAAAGACGTCACACAATTATAAATATAAAACACGCAGAAGAATAAAACGCGCGCGCACACACACACAAACACATATATATATATAGAGAGAGAGTGACAGAGAGAGAAAGAACAATCAAATGGTTGCTGTTTCAAATCTCAAAGCGGTTGGGTTAAATTGTGTTTTATTGGCTTAATTCAATCTATCACTTGTGATAGAGAAAACTGTGAACGATGTCTACACATGACTTGATCGGAATATTAAGCTTTCTTAATAAATTCGGTCGGAAATATGACAGATGCTTTTATATTTCCTATCGTTTTTTTAATTTTCTGTTTTATTACTTGTCGACATGAGGGCTGATTTATTCACGTCATGCTGTTTGCTGCCTTGTCAAGTCTCGTTGTTTGTCTCATAAGTCTCGGATATCTTATAAACAGTCAGAGTGATTGCGAAGTGAGAAGAAAAAGCGAAGAGTTTAAGACACAGGCCATAATTAAAAAAAAAATCTTTATTTCATCAATACAGTATCCAAACATAAGAGAACAAAAAAAAATAAATAAATAAAACAAAAACAAAAAACAAACAAACAAAAAAACAGATGCTAGCGAAATAAAAACACAAAAATTAACAAAATTATATTAAACAGTTCGGAAAACAATATCCGATTTTCGAATCAAATTTTATTCCTGAATAATTATTTTTTTTAATCCTTTCACAAAAAGAAAGGCAATAAAACCACTAAGACGCAAGAGGTCACTGAGTGTTAGAGAATACGAGAAAGAAATACCGTTTTCAATCATTTCACCCCAAGAAAGGCAATAAAACCACTAAGACGCAAGAGGTCACTGAGTGTTAGAGAATACGAGAAAGAAATACCGTTTTCAATCATTTCACCCCAAGAAAGGCAATAAAACCACTAAGACGCAAGAGGTCACCGAGTGTTAGAGAATACGAGAAAGAAATACCGTTAAGGAGAAAAGATAATAAAAGACACTATAATGAGGCTGATCAGAGCGACAAGGTGAAAATGGCTGCTGACGTACAAAACGACCGTCGTTAACTGGGGTAAAAGAGGACTTGTCAATTTTACCCCCCCCCACGAAACTAAATTTCTCTCCATTAATCATCTGAGAGACTCCTCACTGCCTTCCTTCCGTATGCCCAATGCTATCCTCCAGGAAAGAGGCTTATTGCGCCTTCTCAGGCGAACATTCTCAGCTGACATGAAGTGGAAAGACTACATTGAATCCATCGCTAGATCAGCTGCTAAGAAAGCAGGTTCACTGTTTCGGGCGAGACAATTTTTCTTTCCGGAATCTATCTTGCATATCTATAAGTCTACCATTCGTCCATGCTTAAAATATTGCTGCCATGTATGGTCCAGTGCCCCTGCTATTTACCTTGACTTGCTTGATAAGAATCAAAAAAGAATCAGCAATATTATTGGCCCTGATCTGGCGGCTGGGCTTTAGTCACTTGTCCACCGCCTTTTATTTTTTATAAATACTTTCATGCTAATTTTTCGGATGAGCTCTCTACTGTGGTGCGTAGACTATGAATTTAAGCGCAATACTAGACTGGCGGCCAGATATCCTTAATTTACAGATGAGCTAGCTAAATGTAGCCGTACATTCTATGCTAACAGCTTTTTTTTTCTCGCACTTTTCACTTGTGGAACTCCCTTCCAGCTCCATGCTTTCCGGCCAACTTTAACCTGCAAAAATTCAAATGCAATGTCAATCGCTATCTACTCTCCTCAGGGTTATTTGTTCTCTTTCTACTCGTGTTTTTGTTCCTAATTCCTCCAGACCCTATAACCTTTTGCATGCTAGTGGTTGTACTGGCTTGCTTGGGGTGATACAGATAAAAAAAAAGAACAAGAATTAAGAAGGCAGAAGATAACGATTGACTTTACTTTTAAATTTTTGAAGATAAAAGTTGACTGGGAAACAAGAAGCCGGAAATGATGAGACCTTTCCGCCAATCTAGTACTGCGCTTAATTTCATAAAATCTAGGTACCATAGATCAGAGTAATATTTATTTCTAAAAATATACAAATGTGACACAAGGCCAAAAGTGGGGGATAGGAGAAGACTGGTCTTGAGTCTGTCTTGTCTTAAACTTAGCTAACCACGATTACTGACTCAAAGATACCACATTGTTCCATACACCAAAGCAACACATTCTTACTTATCATTCTTACTACAGCCACCATAATACCTCACAGTCTCTAACTAGTTACTATATGCACATTTTGTCTGTAGGGGAGGGATAAAAATAAGGAAGGTTCATCCTAACAACTGCCATGAAAGTATTTATAGAAAATACACAGGGAAGCTACAATACTGTAATAGGAAAGTGACTGAACCCGAGATGCCAGGTCAGGACTAATAACGTTGCAGATTCTTCTTTGGATTTTATCAAGAACCTCTAAATGTATCGAATTAGCACCAGACTATATGCGGCAGCAATATTCAAAGCATGGCTGAATGGTAGACTTATAAATATGTAAGATAAATTATGGCGAGAAAAATTCACTCCACGACACAGTGAAACAACTTTCTTAGTTTTGAATCACTTACTAGCAGACCTAGTAATTGATTCAATATAATATTTCCACTTCATATCCAGGGAAAATGTTAGCCCGAAAAGGCGCAACGAGTCACTCTCCTGGAGGTTAGTAACAGCTATGATGATGGATGGTAGAAAGGGGTCTCTCAGATGAATGACAGAGAGCCGTATGTATTTAAACAGTGAACATCGGTCAAAATAGGCCATCTTGGTAGAAGGTCATTCATGCCTTTACAATATATCTCTAAAGCAGTGGAGGGCCTACATTTTTAGATCCCTAAAGCTTAAACAAATATGGGGACCCTCCTCGCAATTAGATTCGAGGATCCAACTGCTGAAACGTAGGCTATGAATAAATTTCTGCGGGCTTCACGAGCCCATACCGCTGGGTGGTTTGGGCGATGCAAGCCCCCAAGACAATGCTGAAATTTGACCAATTATCGGGAAATTTTGTGACCATATGAAATGGGTATTAGAGCATATTCCATGGCCAGCATTTGCTGCTTCAATCTATTGACTTATGATTTTATCACTAAAATGGCCTTATTTTAATAATAAAGACTAAAAAAAAACATCCCTTTTATTGAAAAATTCACTCACTAAAAGAAGTTGCTTCAGGGGTCCCTCTGGGATTAGGGGCACCTAAAGCTTAAGCTTCATTAGTTTCATAGTAAATTCGCCACTGTTTTAGTGATTTTGACGTCATGAAATCTTTCAAAGTAGTTTCTGCATATTCTTTTCAAGGAAATGTCTTTCGACATAAAAAAAGTTGTCAAGGTGTTTCAAAAAGTGGTATTAAGTGAGTTTGAGAGATCAGGAGAATATGGTGGATGTGGCAAAGTTTCGTATCCCAAATGGGTCAGTTTCTGTAGTGTCATTCTGGAAACATGTGGCCCGCCATTTTGATGATGCATTATTGGATCTCGCCGATTAACCGGTGCCGGTCGCATTTTCCTTAACTGAATGTGCATTTCATCCAGTTGCTGGCAGTAAACTTCGACAGTGACGCTCTGCTTAGATTCCAGAAAGCTATAATGGATAATGGCAATGCCACCAAACAGTCATCGTAATCTTCTGTTGGTACGATTTGTTTTGAAAACTTTAGAGGCTCCGTCATGAAATAACCACTGAGCCGATCGTTTACGATTGTCACAAAGGATCCATTTCTCATTACAAGTCACTATTTGATGAAGAAATGGATTATTCGAATTTCGCAGATGCAGCATCGAACACACATCAAAATCTTGAACTCGTTGACTGTCATGAGTTCATTGTGGAAACCATATATAAAAAAAAATGAAAAATAAAGAAAAAATAAAAGAGTTACAAGGTTGTTGAAAGATCTGGAAGTCAAGAAATATTTGAATGCAGTTTCTGCATCTTCTTTGCAACGGAATTACTTTTGGTTTAAAAATTGTTAACATGTTTGAAGAGGTGGGCTTCATTGGGCGAGAGATGGGGGGATATAGTGATTGCTGCAAAGTCTCGTATCCCAAGCGGATGAGTCTCTGCAGTGTCATTTTGTAAACATGTAGCCCGCCATTGTGATGAAGCAGAATTGGATCTCGCCGATTAACCAGTGTCGGTCGCATTTTGCTTAACTGAGCGTGCATTTCATCCAGCTGCTGGTAGTAAACTTCGATAGTGAGGCTCTGTTTAGATTCCAGAATGCTGTAATAGATAATGGCGCTGCCACCAGGCAGTCACCATAATTTTCTGTTGGTGAAATTTCGGTTTTGGATAGTGTTTGGGTGTTTCGTCATGATCAAGTCATTGAACCGATTGTTTACGATTGTCATAAAAAGATCCATTTGTCGCCACAATTCACTGTTTGATCAAGAAATGGATGAGTCGAAGTCAAATGCAGCAACGGACACTCTTCAAAAGGCTGAAGGGTTTAACTTTCACCGAGTTCATGTGGAACCCATTTATAGAGTTTCTTCATCTTGTCATTATTCTTGAGATGATCCAATAATGTTGAAAAGCTGATACCCATTTCCGGAGACATTTTCTATGACACTTTCACCTGGGTTTTGTTTGACTGGTTTTATACAGATGTTGTCAATTGCAGATGGACGTCCTCTACTAACTTGAACTTCAAAACTCGTATCCCCACTGCGGAACTCCAGAAACCACAGCCGTACTTCCACAGCATGTTCTATTAATAATGGTAGCAGTTTGAGAAGCATTATGACCAAGCTTGAACAAACGCAAAAAGTAAATTAATAAATTAATAAATAAATAAACGCATTTCGTCATATTCAAGATGACGGGTATATAATTTTTAAAGTTAAATTCTGGAAGAGACTGACATACAATCAAGTTAGAGGACAGTTTTTTAGGAATGAGCAATACAATTTTGTGCAACTATTATATTAATATATTAGAACAGAATTAAGATGTTTATTCTTAAATCGGACATTATTTTCCGAACAACCTAATTTTGAAGGAACACGTTATTATGACTTGAATGCGCCTATCTAACGTAGGTGAAAGGTATTGTCATTAAAAAGCTGTTAGACTTCCTTTCATTTCTCCAGATAAAACTCAATCCATAATACCATTATAGCTCTGAAGAATTGGCTCAAAGGACAAAACGCGCAACGTTTTTTTCATTTTGTCATTTACACACAAACACCCCCCCCCATATATATATATATATATTTATACATGTTTCATTAAATAATATAGACAAGTTTTGCCTATTTATTTTATGTAAATTCTTTTCATATAGTCTGATAAGCTTAATAACATTATCATTAGACGAAGAAAGAAAATCACAATATTGATACATATTTTTTAATCCTATCTAAGCTTTCGGCTTACATAATGTTATGGGAACTTACCCATAATAATAATGGACTATTCCGGACATCATAAATACTGCGCCTCGAGAGGGAGCAGCGTTCAGTCAGTCAGAGTCACAGTCAGAGTCAGTCAGAGACACAGTCGAGTCAGACGATTAGTGTAAGACATTGGAATAGTGATATTGTCGAGACAACATAGTTCACTCTAACCAAATCTGATAGTCATTACTCATACTTCTACTTCTTTGTACATATTTCTGTTTGTAATATATCTGTGTTTTCGAATTATTCTTCATTGGTTCTACCTTGGACCATCACCGTGGTACAAGGAACTTGGACCATAACACATAAGCCATTATCAAAGATGATAATTACATTACAATATATTAAGCAATACACGGACAAAACAATAATGATAGTCTGTTTATATTTACATGGAAGATTTCCAAGCAACGACAAAGTCGTGCATATAAGACGCTGGAAACGAAAATCGCACCGCAGCTCATGACGTCACACATTACCACGCGAGAGTGAAAACGAGAATTATTAAGTATGGGAAGCCGTTGGTATAAACAAATGGCTTCTGTTATCAATTATAGGCATTTAAGAATATTTTAATGAAAAAATGCTACCTAAATACACACACACACACACAATATATATATATATATATATATATATATATATATATATATATATATATATATATATATATATATATATATATATATACATACACGAGGGTCATTCAATAAATAAGGTGAATTTTTCGGTATAAGGACTTCTAATACAGATAGAAGCTTACTTTTTTTCTTATTTTTCAACGTAGTCTCCCAGCATTGTCACACACTTTTCCCATCTGTGCACAAGCTTCCGGATTCCCTCAGAGTAAAAATCTTTGCCAGTCGCTCACAACACTTTTGACTTCATCGTCACTTTTAAATTTCGTGCCTCTCGTGAACGATTTCAAGGGACCAAACAGGTGAAAATCTGAAGGGGCAAGGTCTGGGCTGTAAGGGGGATGAAGGAGCAGTTCCCAACCCAGCTCGTTGATGGTCTGCACCGTTTGGGCTGCTGTGTGAGGCCTTGCGTTGTCATGATGCAAGATGACTCCTTCTGACTGATGACCCCTGCGTTTGTCCCAACAGATAAGTTCAAAGTCTTTGCAGTGTTATCCATTGTCACCCTTCTGTCAGACTGAATGAGGTCATTGACTGATTCAATCACCTCAGGAGACCTCACTTCTGTAGGCCTCCCAGGCCTGTCTTCATCCTCAACACTGCTCCGTCCTTCTTTAAACAATTTAGCCCACTTGTAGACATTTTTTTGACTGAAACATGTGGCACCATCCTCAGTTGACATTCTGCTATGAATTGCAACTGCTTTGCACCCTTCAGCAACCAAAACCTTGATAACTAACCGCTGTTCAATCCTGGAGCATGCCTCTTGGTCGGCCATCTTTGTTAATCGCCAAAACTCTCAAAGTTTTTTTTAATCTGCAAAAGAAATTAAATCCATGTGAAAAAGAAGTAAAACAAAAAAAATAAAATAAAAAAGAGTAAGCTTCTATCTGTATTAGAAGTCCTTATACCGAAAAATTCACCTCATCGTATATATACATATATATATATTAAAAACGACTGACAAGGTGCTTTTATTTAGTTTTTTATATAATTTCTCGTGCGATCTAATAAAGTTTTTCTTTTCAGAGGATAAATTATATAAAAATTGTCCGAATGTTCTTTTCCGAGTGCTTTCGGCTATACTTTTAGCCATTATCAAGGATTGTATTTCAACTGTTAGAATTAGAAATAGTTTGTGTGTGTTTTATAAAGTGATTCATTGTTTTTTGTTTCAAAACACGGTCAAGATATTATGTCCATGTTCAAAGTTAATATTATTAAGGGTTGGTTTGTTTAATTTTATAAGTAAGGCTTCCATTATTTTTAGCCTTTTTTTGCAAGTGGATGATGCTATTATATTAGTGTTGTCGACAAGTATATTCCGAATAGTGTCCGGTAGGTCTCCATGAATATTTAAATGAGATCTAATTGAACATGGACATAATATCTTGACCGTGTTTTGAAACAAAAAAAAAATGAATCACTTTATAAAACACACACAAACTATTTCTAATTCTAACAGTTGAAATACAATCCTTGATAATGGCTAAAAGTATAGCCGAAAGCGCTCGGAAAAGAACATTCGGACAATTTTTATATAATTTATCCTCTGAAAAGAAAAACTTTATTAGATCGCACGAGAAATTATATAAAAAACTAAATAAAAGCACCTTGTCAGTCGTTTTCAATGAAATGTGCTTGAAAGAAGGATTGCTGCCTAAATACACAAATATATATATATATATATATATATATATATATATATATATATAAAGAAATATAGTCTTAAAGTGTGCTATATTTATGGGATAAAGTGCTCAATATCAGAGATAGAGCGTGTGTAAATATAAAAGTGGACATGGAATTCAGCACTTAGAGGCGACAGTCTGTTTCATGCTAGTGCAATCGTCAGGCGACTAGTGCTGTTATTTTTCTCGGCTATTTATATATAAGGGTCAGTGGTGCATTATGGGTAGTCTATTTAAACGGTAATTTTCCCTTAAACGGTAATTGTTTACAAAACAACGTAATCTACCAAGCCACGATAAAATCAGCCGATAATGAAGAAAAAGTATACATAGGACTAACCGAAGGACCATGGAAACAAAGAAATTATGTACAGAAAATGTCTTTCACAAATAGTAAATATGCGAACAGCACAATGCTTTCTAAGTATATCTGGGAAATAAAAAACAAAACACACACCACACCAAAAATATCTTGGAAAATAAGGAAAAAATCATCAGCCTACAACAACCTATCAAAAACTTGCAAACTTTGCTTGGAGGAAAAAATAGCTATCATTACCTTCCCAGATCAAAATAAATTA
Source organism: Acanthosepion esculentum (assembly GCA_964036315.1). NCBI lineage: Eukaryota > Metazoa > Mollusca > Cephalopoda > Sepiida > Sepiidae > Acanthosepion > Acanthosepion esculentum. The sequence continues at coordinate 23,274,926 of OZ038488.1, forward strand.
TTAAATAAAAGATCCGAGCTAATCTCAAAATGCAGACATGAAAACAAATTTTTACTACGTAACTTAAAATAATAAAATAAATAAATATATAAACAAACAAACAACAATAAAATAAGCAAAATAAATTGCTCCAAACAAATTATAAAACCACACCTGTTAGAATATACGAAATAAAATCAAAACAAAAGAACGGACGAAAGTTATAACTGTTATATAACGATAAAAAATTAATAAAAGATAATATACTACGTTACATAAAAATCGAAAGCCAAAAATATATAGTGTATCAAATAAATAACAACAAGTATAATAAATTGATCTAAATACATCCAAATATATAAATAAACTAACAACCGATTACGATAAACTAGCCGTTTAGAAAAAACAAATAAAGATAATCAACCCAAATAGATAAATTAAAAACTGTTCCGACCAAAATAATAGTAAGAACAAACCACAACATCCCACCCCAAAATTCAACAAATAGATTTAATCAATGACAAATAAACAAATATATAAGATAAAAAATAAAAAATAAAATAAATAAAAACAAGCAAAACAATTTGATCCAAATAAATAAGCAAACAAGCGACTTCCGGTAAATGGCCGCCATAATAGACTACCAACAATAAACTATATAAACAAATTTTTACTACGTTAACAAAAAACACCGATCTAAATAAAAAATAAATAAATAAATATATAAGATAAAAATTAAAAATAAAATAAAAACAAACAAAAAAACAAGCAAAATAATTTGACATAAATAAATAAACAAATAAGCGAATTCCGGTAAAAGTAACCGCCAAAATAGACTACCCATAATGCACCACTGACCCTTATATATAGATAGCCGAGAAAAATAACAGCACTAGTCGCCTGACGATTGCACTAGCATGAAACAGACTGTCGCCTCTAAGTGCTGACTTCCATGTCCACTTTTATATTCTTATATATATATATATATATATATATATATATACATATACGAGGGTCATATATATATATATATATATATATATATATATATATATCGAGAAAGACAGAGAATTTATTTCTAATAGACATTATGTGAGATGAAAAATAAAAAATAAGTATTGAAACATTCACTAAACAGACCAACCGGTTTCGTTCCCTAGCTTATCAAGGTCAACGGGGAACATTTATTTTATAATAAATAACTATTAATGACGCAAACAATCTTCATACAATTAAAACATTAAAAGTGAAAACGAATAATCTGTATGAAGGAAAAAACAAAAACAAAAAAATTATTCTTCAACCGAATATCGCAATTTTCCGCCAAAAAAAAAATTATATATAGCAGGAAAATAGAGATGGAAGAAGTGGGGGATAGGAATAAGGAACACTAGAGCGTAATAATATGGAGACCAAGGAGGCAGTCTCTTTGCTTGCAAAGAGACGGTCCCCTTGCTCGTATATACAATGATTCAAGCGCTCTTAGGTGAAAAAGAGAGTGCTAACTGGCCAGCACAGCGAACAAGTTCGAACTAAAATTGAAATACGCACACTCTGCTATTTATCAGGTGTTCGGTAATGGCTGAACCGGAAATATTCACCAGTTGGCTCCCACTGGCTTCCGGATTCAGGACTCTTAAAGGGACATGCTGCCTGATCCTACAATCCAATCGCTGGGTCGTTCTTCCTATGTAGTTGCTACCACAACTACATTTAAATGTGTAAATCACAGAAGAGGCATGATGGGGAGGAAGACGATCCTTGCGCATAGACGGGAAGGCAGCACGATGAATTCTCAATTGAGCCGAGAAATAACAAATTTGGACAGTAGACAAGATACGTTTAGCCAAAAGCTCACCCCGTGAACCAATAAAGGGAAGACGTAAATAGACAGGACATTTTTGTACTTCATCCTGTTTTTCCTTCCGAAATTTAATGATTTTATCCCGCATGACATTATGTAAGGTATCGCTAGGATAACCATTTTTTAAGAGGGTACAACGGATAAAATTTAATTCCTCATCAAGATACTGTTCACTACAAATCATCAGGGCCCTGTGAGTTAGGGTCCCGATGAGATTGATCTTACGTTTTTTGGGACAAAATGAGTCCCAACGAGTGTACAAACCGGAAAAAGTTGGCTTGCGATACACAGAGGTAAGAAATTGAGAGGGAGTCCGATGCACAAGGACATCTAAAAAGGAGATACAAGAATTAGACTCCTTCTCAATAGTGAATGACAAGGACGGATGAAGTTGATTCATTACAACTAGGAAGGAATCGGCTTCGGGTTCACTATTGAAGAGACAAAACGTATCGTCGACATACCGATGGTACATGGTTGGAGCGTTGTCATGGGTGAGGAGTGAAGCCTCATAAAAGCCCACAAAAATGTTGGCTAAAGAAGGACCTAAAGAGGAGCCCATCGCAAGCCCATCAACCTGTCTGTACATGAAGTTATTGAAACTAAACTCCACAGACATAGTCGCAAATTGCATCAACTCAATGAAGACATTTTCAGGTATATCAGGAGGAGACAAGTGACTACGATATAACATGTCACAGCAAATCTCGATGGTTTCCATTACTGGGACACAGGTAAAAAGGGAACACATGTCAAAGGAACACATGAATTTATCCTTGGAAGGAGTTTCCTGTATAATTCTAACAAAAGAGAACCAATCCTTAATAGTATATGAGCTAAAATGCTCAACGACCGGTTGAAGGAGATCTGAGAGGAAACCAGCCACCCTGTGTTGGGACGAGCCAGACATTGACAAAATGGGTCGAAGGGGTACATTATCTTTATGAGTCTTTGGTAGACCATACATACGTGGTCGAATAGATCCGACAGGTCTAATATCGTCACTAATCTCACGAGTGAGAAAGCCCCGTTTAACCCAAGACAAAAGTGTCTTCTGAAATTTAATCTCAATAGGTATAGTGCGGTCATGTGTCTCTGCTGGACCCAGAGGAAGAAATTTTGTTGTCACTCAAAATGGTTTGCATTTTGGAGACATAGTCCGAATGGTCCAGTAGGACAATACCGGCACCTTTATCAGGAAGAGTAATAACTAAGTTGTTATTAGCTTTAATAGTCCTGACCACAGAACGCTGCTGTTGACCCCACTTGGACTCAGAAAGAGCTGCAGGAGTTGCAGCATATGTATGCGCTAAGTCATTTAGTGTGGCCTTTAAGCTCGAAAGCGAGTCAGACGAGCGAGGCACCAGTCGACATAACTGTGCAGATCGCACCTCAAATTCTGAAAAGATTTTTTCAGCATCGGAAACCCTAGGTGGAATACAATAATCCAGGCCATAAGAAAGTATTCTGGATTCCAAATCAGATAGCTCATAGGTGGATAGGTTAAGAATAACCCCCGAAACTGGTTCAACATGTCCAAACCGTTTACTAACAAGGTGCTGCAATTTCGTTTGCATGTCGCACGCTAATTTCTTTACGGACTTAAGATGAATAGAACCCGTATGACGGGAGAACCTAATTCTATCAAAAAAGGACAAACGTGAAAGACATTCTCTACGGTGAATAGTTAGATCACGCGTTAATTGAAGGATTCTATTTTTACAGAGTTGAATAGAATCCTTCATAAAGATCTCCTCAATTTTCAAGCCTGGCTGAAGCTTAGCACTCCTGATTCTGAATAAAAATGAGGAGGGACAAACATGATTCTCAATACAGGCTTGGAGAAAGTTATTTCTTAATTTTCTCAGTCTAGCCTTAGTTAGAAGCAACTTATCAAGTATTTTGATAGTATCATTGGAGTACCTACGTCTAAAATATTTAAATAGATTGTGGGAGGTACAAAACTGGAAAATAGCGAGAAAGACAGAGAATTTATTTCTAATAGGCATTATGTGAGATGAAAAATAAAAAATAAGAATTGAAACATTTACTAAACAGACCAACGGGGAACATTTATTTCATAATAAATAACTATTAATGACGCAAACAATCTTCATACAATTAAAACATTAATGTGTATATATATATATATATATATATATATATATATATATATATATATATATATACAAAAGGAACATCTTTCTTAGCCGACGCGTTTCGCCTTCGGTTGACATTCTTAAAGAAAATGTAAGGAATTTATTTTGCATCAAGTATTTATAGACAGAAGTAAAAATGGTAGTTTTTCAGAATTTTTAAATTCAAGAACTCTCATAACTGAATGTCAGGGTAAACTGTAGATCCTAGCTCATGTAATTTGATGTCTAATAAACGAAAGCGAGTAAATGTTATTTATATTTTTATCATGTAATTACCGTATATCTCCGTGTATAAGATGAGCTTTAAATTAAAAAAAATCACCCTTAAAAATTGCGGGTCGTCTTATACTACAGTTCTAAAAAAGAAACCTTAAATTCTGAGTGATGTTTGACGGTAGGCTAACCTCGGTCTCGGTGAGAAATCCAATAACGTTCATGAAAAGACTCACATTATCAAATAAACTGATAATAACAGTAATAAACATCATATATTGCTGGCATAAACTTCATAATAAGCTGCCAATTCGAAGAATAATTCCATATCAATGAAATCAACTGATATCCATGCAAACTCAGCTGAAAATGTGTAAACATCGAATTATGATTGCGTTCACACCAATGGAATGTACTATTATCGTACTGTTATTAGCGATATTTTGTAATTTTCTATGAAGTACAATGTTGTTGACTCACCTGATTTTTTTTTTACTAAATGTTCTCTTCTCCGATGAAACAAAAGTTGAGCTAAATTCAAATGATAAGCGATCTAAAATCCGAAGAAGAAGCTTTGAAAGCTCTTTGAATTTAGCAGTAAGTACTGTCAAGTATCCGTTCAGTATAATGTTCTGGGGATGCTTTTCTTTTCATGGAACTGGTTTCTTAAAACCTATTTAAAAGACCCTCAGGAGCGAGCAGTACAAGAGAATTTTAGAGACTTGTCTGCTCCCTTCTGCTGAAAGGTTGCAAATCGACCCCACCAAGCTCATTTTTATGCAGGATAATGCTCCCCGTCACAAATCTAAATTGATGAAGGAATACTTTGATGAGAAGCAGGTGAGTGTTATGACATGGCCGCCCCAATCTCCTGACCTCAACCCCATAGAAAACTTATGGAGAATTATAAAGTACAGGCTCTCGAGAGGATTTGATTGTGAATTTCATATCCGAATGGGATTCAATGCTTGGAGATGAGATTTGCCCGAACCTAATCAAGTCAATGCCAAAAAGGGTTGAAAAGGTTATTCAAAATAAAGGAGGACCCATAGATTATTAAATATTTCGAACTATATTACCTATTATAAATAAATTATACCTCTATTATTCTTTATTTAAAGCTGATCGGTTATGTTTCTATTGATTACTAGTTGCAGGAAATAAGTGAGTCACTTTTTTTGCATAGAGTTTTTCCCTAAATCTCATTTATATCCAAAATTATAATTATCAATAGAATACCTTCGGGTGAGTAAACTTTTTTACTAGGTGGTCGGGAAGGGGTCTTTATATTAGTAAGATTAAAAATTAGTTTGACCCCAAAAACAATAGGCGAAAAAAACTTTAAGTAAAAAAAATCAGGTGAGTCACTTTTATCGAACAGCACTGTATAAGTAAATTGCCATTAGTACACCAGGCTGTTTGTAAGCGTTTTTATAAGAAAAGAAGAGGAAGAAGAAGAATTATTATCCGCAAGAGATGACGTGATGAAACATAAACAGGACAATGGTTTCCCTTATAGGGGACATGTGTAGGGAAACATGACATGTATAGGGAAAATTGGTTCGTTATATCGGTTATTTTGAATTTCTAAAGATACAGTTAGTAACAGCATTTCCGATAACATCGTCATTATAGAATCAATAAACAATCGTCTTATACTAAAGGTATAGGATAAATTCATAAACATTTGATATATTTTTACTTCGTCTTATCTAAAGGTCGCCTTATACGCGGAAATACACGGTATTTATTTTAGTTTAGTCTGAGAAATTAATTTATGCATTTGTATATTTTATATAATAAAAAAATTTGAATGTAACTTTTTTTTTAAATTTAAAATTTTTTTATAGTCATATACAGTGGAGGAACCAAATATTCGTACACATACAGATTTTTGATTTATTGTATTTCCAACTAATGAATAAACATATTCTTCATATAATTAACTGTACACGGATGCATAATCACTAAATATGCATAGAAAACAGACAAAATTGATTTAATAGAAATAAATCCCATTTATCCATTTCAATGCGTGAAAATTATTTGTAAAATGCAAATTTCAAATATTCACAGTATTTTGTAATAAAACATATAAATTTCATTTTATGAAAAGTTTTCCTCCCTTTTACTGACACGAGAGTCACTGTCACCAAGGTAAGAGAGATCATCCATACAATAAATTAAACCAAAAAGCAAATGAAGAAAAATAATAATTGCTCCCAGGGCAATAAATATGGCGGCAGACTTCCAATTGAACAAGTAATTTATCTTTGATAGCCATGTAAAAAAATAAAATGAAGTGTGTGTATATTGATTCGAAGTAAATGTTTCTGATTTTTTGTTTTGCAATAATATGGAAAACTTGGTAACGATATGAATTGTTGTTAACGTGATAGGAATATGGTGTGACAGAGAAACACATGGATGCATTCAAATTGGAAGAAGCAGACGATTATGATCAACTTTTGTCAGATCTGAAAGATGTCTGAGTTATGAGAACACATTTGTTTTATTTCTACATTTTCTTTTTTGAAAAAGGCGTTATTATAATTGTTTCATTTTTTTTTTCGCTACGGGCAAAGTTTTATGATTCGTCGCTAATCGGGATTTTAGAATGATCAAAATCAGCAAATACAATAGGACATATTTGAATCATTTAGTTTAAGTAAAATCATGTAAATTAGCTTGATAATAAACTTATATAATTTTGTATTAATATTTTTCAATTCTGACAAATGTTGGGCATTGGGGACGGTCTAATGAATGCTAATCAATTTTAAAAAGTTAAACGAAAATATTCCTAATTTTAACGAACAGACAAGTCAATTTAAATAGTGAAACACTCATATGAACACATAGTTCTCTTAGTTGGTCACGTCATTTTCTTTAACCATCTAATATTCCTCCAGACTTTGATCGTGCCAACCATCACACTCATTGGCCAATCTACGCTTATCAATATTATTATATAGGCACCGCCAAAAATTTTCTTCAAAAGAGCACGATGAAAAAAGTCCTCAAACCTGATAAAAACAAAGTTTTATCATCAAAATGTTTGTTATTATTAAGACGAAAGACCAAAGTATTTTTTGATTATTTTATTAAATTTTTAAATCCTTTTTAGCACTTTCGACATTTTGGTTAAAAATCTTGTTTATCATGAGTTAGTTGGTGGGCCAAAGATTACGATAGGGATTTTTTTACGTTTTCTTTTTTTTGCGATAAAAAAAACTTTGTTTTGAAAATTATTGAAAAAATCAAATAATTGTCGGATTTTAATTAAATTTTTAGGACTTATTCACAAATGAATTAAATTAGTTCTGAAATATATTTTTGAGAAAATCTTGGTAAAAATGTTTTTACAACTATTATCCCCGCCAACCACCATACACATTTAATCTTATAAAATATCGAAAAATTAAAATTTCGGGATCTCCGTATTTTTATTAGTTAAAAGCTGGATTTCTTGGAAAACTTTAATCATCAATTAGATTTTGTCAAGCAGAAACATATTTTACCGAAAATCAGCTCTAAATCGTAAAATTAAAATACACTAAAACTATAACATTTAATTTTCTAATAAAACAATATCATAATTTTATTGCTTTAATTGCTTTTATAAATAAGATATTAATTAAGAATACTATTGTCTTAAGAAAAACAAATTTTTCGATGAATAATACATTTTTACAAGAATTGTTTTCAGTTTTTAACATTTTTAATTAGAATAATTTATTAAGTTTTAAATCTTTTAAAATTCGCTATTAATTTCAGCGGTTTTGATGATATTAATATTAATTGAAAAATATATTTATTGATCATGAATGGAGAAGCTTAATACAAATCATCAAACACCATTATTTTAAAAAAGAATTTTTAATTTTTTTTGTAAGTACGGGTGACCATACACAACATTATCGGAAAATATGATCGATGACTATAGTAAATTTAAAGCCAAAAATATTTAAAATTCAATAAAACATTAGCTTACGGAGAATATATTTTTTATTTACTGTATACTTAAAATTATATATAAAAATCGTCCAATTAATTCACTTATTACTTTTGAAACGTCTAAAGTCCCAATAGAACAACATTACATAAATATAAATTTATCACCAACTGTCAAACCCGTGAAATAACGCCTTAATTAAACAGCTACTGTCGGGTTAAAAATGTATTTCTGTGATGTTTTAAACTTAAGTTAAATAATAGTTCTTTCAAATAAGATTAATTATATTTCAAATCACCTAATATTCCGCTCGTAAAGTTTCAGGAAAGTATATTTTACTTTTGGAAGATTTTTTGATAAAGATAATTACATTGCCACGAAAGACGACTAAAAATGGCGTTAATCAGCTATTTTAGCAAAAATACAAATCTTCCATTCAGTTTAAATTTGCTTTGAAATACAGTAAAGTATTTTCATTATTGGAAATGTTAAATTAAATCTATTAGCTTGAAATTATAACTAAAATAAAGTCTCAAACAAACAGCTTTCATTTTGAAAAAATAATTTTAAACCTTAGATATCGCGTTTTTTGTGGAGGTCACTAATTATTATAATATCGCCTTATGTTCTATCTTCATTTGGGTTTCATCCATACCGTTTCTTTCCTGCCTAATTTGAAAGAGAGGTACGCCTATCCGTTCGTAAAACTTACCTTTTTTTTATTACACTTCTTGGTTTTCCCTTAGCGTGACGGAGGATCCTACCCCTTGACCCAAACAAGCTTTTTATTCTCAATCAGCCCTAACAATGTCTCACTTCTCTAGGCATCTGCAATCTCTACTCCCGGGAAAATATTTGCTGGATTCTAAGCATGTGCTAACAACGTGACGACCCCTGTTTTACAACATGCCAGTCGCGATGAGCATATGCTGGGTTGCTAACAAGGGTGGCGAACATTAGAAGTGAATACGGAAAAAAGAGGGGGCATTAGGATCTATGTGAAAAAAAATCTGGCTTCCTGCGCAGCGTAACGATCGAGAGTGGCGAATAGCTATAAAAGTCAATCTAAAATGAACATGATGATATGTACATACTGGCAAAGGGACGTGGATATTTTTAAAGTAGGATAAAATAGCTTTTTGGTAATTAACACTTTTACTGCGGCATTGTTATCACGTTGTTGTTGATCTCTGTTGACCCCTTTTTTGGGGAAAGATAGAAAATTATCATTAATCTGAAATAAAGGACTATAAAGACGTGGACGGCGAATTCGCATGGGCGCCGCCATTTAGGTCCGGATAGGATCATCTGAAGTGCATACAAGAGCAAACGACACGCCCAACACATAATATAATGATAATAAAAGAGGATGTACATTATTACATATCTACGCTTGCTTGGAAATAAGTATAACAGCTAGTTTATAAAAGAAATCCTAGAGCCCAAAATTAGACAACATCTGTGTGTGTAGCGATTTTCCAAGCGTAGCTGCAGCACAAGGCTGAAAGCATGGGACACCCAGTGAGGATCGAACTCACTACTGATTCACAATCGTGCTACCGAGATAAGCTTGCTAACCATTACACCACCCCAGGGTGCCCATGAGTGCGCGTGTGTATGTATATACATAGACATATATATATATATATTTTAGCGCCAAAACTTTGTGTGTATATATATATATATATATATACACACACACACACACACACACATATATATATATATATATATATATATATATATATATATATATATATATATATATATATATATATATATATATATATATATATAGTCTTAAAGTGTGCTATATTTATGGGATAAAGTGCTCAATATCAGAGATAGAGCGTGTGTAAATATAAAAGTGTACATGGAAGTCCGCACTTCGAGGCGACAGTCTGTTTCATGCTAGTCGCCTGAGGATTGCACTAGCATGAAACAGACTGTCGCCTCTCTCTCTCTCTATATATATATATACATATATGCATATATATATATATATATATATATATATATATTTTAGCGCCAAAACTTTGAGGAGGAATTTACTCATTCAAATGCAGGAATTTTCAGACTGAATACAATACCTCAAGAAGTTTTAACAAAATCTAAATGGATACAAAAGGAACATTTTAAATAACAAAACGCAAAACGCATTGGTTGGTCACTGTAATAAAACGGACCACAATTGTGACATAGAGAATGCTACTTTGATATATATATATATATATATATATATATATATATATATATATATATATATATATATATATGTGTGTGTGTGTGTGTGTGTGTGTGTATCTATATATATATATATATATATATATATATATGTGTGTGTGTGTGTGTGTGTGTGTTTATCTATATATATATATATGTATGTATGTATGTATAGAAAAATATAGTTTTAAGGTATGCTACATTTGTTGGTTAAATTATTCAATATCAGGGATAGAGCATATGTAAATATAAGAGTGGACATTGAAGTCAACACATACGCACTCTCTCTCTATCTCTTCCTCTCTCTCTCTCTCTCACACACACACACACACACACACAGACACACACACACAGAGACACATATATATGTATATATATATATGTCGTTTGGATATGTTTTTGTAACCCTGTATTTCAGGTTTTGCGATCATCAAATTGATTTATTTTTTTAAATTAGATCTGTTGCTTGTTTGATTATGTTTGATGGCGGGAGGGGGAATCTGCTTATATATTTACATATCTATTACACACACACACACACACACACACACACACACACACACACACACACACATATATATATATATATATATATATATATATATATATATATATATATATATATTAGTTTTTCTCAAAAATGTACCAACTCTTTAAATGACTATAAATTCAGTTGATATTGACTTACTTTCAATATATATGTAGCGGTTGCATTTAAGTATTTCAACAATAAATTCATGTGGTCGGGGACCAGGGAAAAAACCCTTGTCAGAGCAATTGCCATGAAAATTATTGCAGAAAAGACAGAGATAAGTTACGTCACGTCGGTGAGAAAGTGACTGCAGTCGAGATTCCTGGACAGGATCGATTATATTGCATATGCTTCTATCGATATTTTCAAGAACCTCGAGATGTACAACAGTCGCACTAGACCAGATATGACAACAGTATTCAATATGCGAACGAATTGCAGATTTTTAAATGTGCAAGATGGATTATGACGTGTTAAATTTTCTGGCACAATACAGTGAATCAACTGTCATTGGAGCCTGGGCCCAGTGAAACGGTTTAGTGGAGGGGTGTTACTTCTATGTATTTTTACAGTCAGAGTATTCTAACAGCTGACGACAGGACAATTTGAATTCGAAATGGGGGTAAGAGCTTTTCTCCAACCCCCACACCCTATTTCTGTTGCAATTGTGCTTTCTGGTGACATTTAAGGCAAAATAGTGCAATGGCTTGCCAGTTCTTTTGCACCAGGGATGTTGAGCTTACACCGTCTTTCTTCTCAGAAGATCCTCCGCCTACCAGTAAAGCGGTTCACCTCGGAGGCGCAGTTCCTACACCCAGTCTAGCGACTGGCCAATGAACGCTTGGCAGAGGCGAGTTGGGGAGAGACGTTATCCTTCACCGGTCGGATCTGGATCCCTTTCGACTACAATCACACAGTTGCCGTTGACCAGGATGTGGCCGTCGCCTATTCATGCGACTGCCTTGATCCATGTATGAGAGTTGAATGTAGGCTGTGAATCAGTACATTTCAGAATCTCTATCGAATTGTGCAAAACAGGGTCAACCGATTCGCTGCAACGCATTGCCACTGACGATACACCGCATACCCATAAAATTACGGCACCAACAATTAATAAATTATCATTTCATGTCATTTTTACACCCAATGCAAGTCGTTTTCAGACAGCGGTAAATCTATGAATGTCTCATATTCAGTGGCCTAAGAAAAGTTTTTAGCCAGGAGAAATAAACTACATCCAATTTCAAAATTTAATTACGTTATCCAAACTCAACATAAACAAACAGTATTTGGAACTATTATAGAGTAGGTCCTCCATTTGCTAGTTTCAGTGTTTGTATTCGATTTTTCATGGATTTGATCAAGTTATCAACAATCGTCTGATCCATATTTTGTCACTCCTTTAGCAATGTTTCTTTAAGGGTTGCCACTGACGTGATTTTGGTTGCAGGCTCTCGAAGTTTTCCGTCAAGGTGCTCCCAAACATTCTCTATTGGATTAATTTCAGGATTTTGGGCTACCCATGTCAGTGACCTGATTCCTTGCGATTCCTTCCAGTCTTTTGCTACTTTGCTTGTATGACATGGCGCTCCATCTTCTTGAATAAGTTCGACATTCTTGTCAATCTGATTGGTTTCAAACAGTGAGAGTCGCCCTTTCTCTAATATTTGACAGTATTTTGAGCCATTCAACCGCTCGTCAACAAGAATCAGCTCAGATTTCCCTCCAAAACAGACAGCGCCCCACACCATTACTCCAATCCCTCCATGTTTCACGGTCGCCTACAGACATTCAGTGTTCAAAGTCTCATTCTGATTTCTCCAAACATCAACCTGTCTCAAATTCAAATATTGGCAGAATTTACTTTCATCTGACCAAATTACAGACCGCCAAAATTAATAATCTTTGCTCTCGAATTTTCTCGCCCAGTCCATATGATGGTTCCTGTTAACCTCTGAAATCTAGGGTTTCTTTCTTGCAACTCTTCTTTGATAGCCTAGCTCTGTCAGAGTCTTTCTCACTGCCTATGGCGACATTTCCATGCTGTTGGCACCATCTTTGATGCTCTGACGACGGTTTCTGATGTCTTCCCTCTTCAACGTCCTTTTCGTTCGCTCAGACACGATGTTTGGCCTTCCTGGACGTTGTTCCACACGACAAGGGCCTTCTTCATTAAATTTCTTGACAATAGTATTAAGTGTTTGATGATTAACCTGGAAAAAGCTATCAATTTTTCTATTTGACTTGCCACACTGATGCCATCCTATTATTTGCCCTCGTTGAAATTCACTAATTTCCTTACTTCCACGAACTTTCATTGCAAGATATAAGTTAACTATTGTTCATAGATGAGAGTAGCTTGTTACTAACACGGTATTGTCTGAAAAGAAGAGACGTTATTAAACAAGCCAATATTGTTGTAATCAAGGATGGCAAAAAAATTATCATAGCCCACAGTATAACACAGAATAACATGGGACAACGCAATAACAAATCTTAAATGTTTACTTCTTTGGTATTAAAATTAAACATTGCTTAACCTCGAAGTCTTTTTCGCTGTTGTTATTTTTTTTATCAAATTGCGTAGAGCGTTAATGTAGCAGTGATAAAATGATTTATAATAATTCGTGTTCTGCTTACATCATGTACAGATATTTCCTTTGATTGATAACAAACATTAACGCTATTTAGTAAGAGCGAAGCCGGCTGGCACTGTGTCAGGAATTTTTTTCATGTAGTAAATGATCACAGCGGCCGCACATTTAGGAGATCATACTATCAGAGGTTTTATGCTTCTGATAAAAACCGTGTGCAGATTTAAGTAAGCTAACAAATGTCTGCAGCCCCCCCCACCAAAAAAAAAATCACGCACACACAGACATAAAATCTATATGTACACAGACGGAAAAGTATGTGTATCCTGAGTAATATTAGTCATTTTGAAATGTGAGTAGGTTTTAGGAGCGTCCAAGATATAAAAAAACAACACCTTTATTAAAAAGGCAGTGTGCATGAAACAGGTTTAGACAAGTAATTAAATATAAAAAATATGAATATTCAAAATCGTTTCTACTCGTACATTATTTACATTTTACACGGACTATTTTCCTCATCTTTGTCGCCATATTTATCACAACGTTTCGGCCGTTGTACGCCCCGGCCTTCTTCAGGTGGTTGGAATATCAAACTGAACCCTTTATTTTGCTCACTGGGGTAGACTGTTCTAGTTCCACGTGCCATGTTTAATGGATGTCAGTTATCAGTTATCTCCTAATAATTTCCCTATGAAAGTTCTTCACTGCCTTAACCGGGTATTGAACTCACACTCTTTGTTGTCCTGTCACTGTGACATGTGTACTCGTATTTAAAGTTGAGCATTCTTATATAAGTATGAAAATGTACAACCAAATAATATATATATATATATATATATGTATTATGTATATTTCGGCAGCAATGTTTCATTAATGCATGTTTCATTAAATAATATAGACAAGTTTTGTCTATTTATTTTAAGTAAGTTCCTTTCGTATTGTCTGATAAGCTTAATCACATTATCGTTGAAAGACGAAAGGAAAACACCATATTGACACATGTTTGAATCCAATCTAAGCTTTCGGCTTACATCAGCCATTATCAAAGATGACAATTTTAATAAATCAAACAACACATATACGAAACCACAATAATGTCCCGTTATTGCCATTAACATAGTGTACAAATTCAAGTGCCCTTTGGGAGATTGTATCACCAATGGATTAAATAATATTTATTTTGGTCACACCACAAATTCGATTTCAAGACGCTTAACTCTACATTTGAATGATAATTCTAACATTTTTAGACATTTAAAACAACATGCCTGCCCGCGTAGTCAATTCCGGAAAATCTTTGTTGACAACACAATTATACTTAAACATGAAAATAATGAACAAAAAAGAAGCAGTATTATGTACTATTTGCTTAGTATTGAGATTTCTAAGAAAGCATCTTATTGTTCATCAACTATATAGTTTGGAAAGCTATTATTAATAAGTGTTTGTTTTATATTCTTTAGTTTACTGTAAAAAATCTGTTTTGTGGATGAATTAGTTTCTGCATGATGCATTAGATTTTTTATAATTGCTATTTTGTAGTAATATGGGCATTGGCTCTTGTAGTTAAGTGCACATAAATTTATACAAGTAGTTTTTTTGTATGGCGAAATAGTAAATTTGTTATTATTTGTGTTTATCGATATGTCAAGGAAGGGAATTTTATTAGTAGTATTGAGTTCATTTAAGGACAGAATTATTTTGGAAACGTTTTTGAAGTTGAAGTATTTCATCTGTATTTTTAACTAATATAAGGATATCATCAACATATCTTAGGTAGATGGATGTTTTTTTTTCGAGGTTCGACATGTAGAAATTGCTAAATGTCGGACCAAATATTGAATCCATTGAGACACGTGTATTGCTTAATATATTGTAATATGTATAATAATAATATATTGTAATATGTATAATGTGTATTGCTTAACATATTGTAATGTAATTGTCATCTTTGATATGTACAAAGAAGTAGAAGTATGAGTAATGACTATCAGGTTTGGTTAGAGTGAACTATGTTGTCTCGACAAGTATCACTATTCCAATGTCTTACAGTAATCGTCTGACTCGACTCTGTCTCTGACTGACTCTGACTGTGACTCTGACTGACTGAGGCGCAGTATTTATGATGTCTGGAATAGTCCATTATTATTATGGTTAAGTTCCCATAACATTATGTAAGCCGAAAGCTTAGCTAGGATTAAAAATACGTATCAATATTGTGATTTTCTTTCTTCGTTTAATGATAATTTTATTAAGCTTATCAGACGATATGAAAAGAATCTACATAAAATAAATAGTCAACACTGGTCTATATTATTTAATGAAACATGCATCAATATATATATATGTATATATGAAAAAGTTCACTTTTTGTTTCGTCCACTGATGGAGTTTATTAAGGCAAATGTTAGGTTTTTATTCGGCAACAATATTTGTAAACAAAAGTAAAATTTCTAATTTTAAGAGACGATCATGAATACTAATCAGGTAAACCTTTCTCAAACCAACTTACAGGATTATAAAAATGTTCAAAAATGATAAGAAAACGGTTAAATTCATAACCTCCTGTAATTTAAAATATACAATGCATAAATTTATTCCATACTAAAATAATTCAAATATTAATTGCAAAAAAAGAAAGAAAAAAAATCAACAACATTTACTCACTTTCGTTTATTAAATACTAGCTGACAATTCCAGGGAAAGCGGGTTAACCGGAAGTAACAGTTCAAAGAAAGTCTCACGGAAAATGGCTTTTGTGTGCTCACATGGAATACCCAACCGCCGCTATTGGAATTTTTTAAGGAAATACGAATAAGTCATGAATTCCAAAATAGGCTTATTCAATAACAAGTAAATCGGTTATCCGAAAGTAACAATTCAAAGTTGTCTTGAAAAGGGCGTTCACAGAGAATATAGCCCTTAGGAGGGCTAGTGTTAAAATACATCTGCAATAGATGTAGAAATAAACTGACATATAATTTCACAACAGACTTGCGAATAGATTTATATATAGATTTACAAATAGATTAACATATAGATTAACAAAAATATTTACAACACTGACAAACAGTACAGTTAAATAATAAACACCCGATGATTGGGTGTTTCTTATCAAGTTTGCAGAGATAAACAACATTTTTGGTCTTTCCGTGTATGGTATAAATAAACAAATGTTTGGGATTGCCGACTCTTGAATATGCCACATAATGTTGGCTATGGGAGGAAACCTGTTCTGCAAAGTTAAGGTCTACCACATCCAAGGACTGTCCATGAGCTTTTTTAATGCTGATTGTAAAACTCGGTTTCACCAGGAAATGCAACCCCTTGAACTTGAGGGAATAATTGGAATTTTAGGAATAAATACAGCCTCGCCGCTTGCTTTGCTAGTCAGCATTGTCGCCTCCAAGACTGTTAGCATCATTTTCTTAATTGTAAGTTGTGTGCCATTGCAAAGCTTCGGTGGATACCGGTTTCTTAGCAGCCTCACTGGTGCTCCAATCTTGAGGTGTAAATTGTGAGGTGCGAGGCCTGCTGGTGTTAGGCTATTAAAACATTCAACTGGATAATTCACAGCTTCATCGGCGTTTAGTACAGCCTCAATGGAATTGTAGCTGCGACGCTCACCTGGCAACTGTTCCAGAAGGTTGATGTTCAAATCATCAACTGCCACATGGTTCTCAGCCAGTTGTGTTCTGTGAAGCACCCTAGTCATTAGTTCCTTTAAATCAGATACCATATGTCAAAAAAGCAAACTGATCCGCCAACCAAAGTGCCATTACCAGGATCCAATATTTGCTTAGAAAAAAGTACCAGCTTTCTTATCACTGGGCTGCACTCTCATGTTGGTTGCGAGTCTCAGTCTTTTTCGCACTGCTCGATAGGTGGGAAGACTTTATACTGGCGTTTAACTTGTCCCTTTCGGGATCACCGGAAGGGTTTGTCTAAAGTCTCTCGCAAGCAAGACAGTTTTACCTCCCATGAGCCATGTGTTGTGTTTCAGATCCTGAAGTGCCGTGTTAAAAGCCTTGATAGAACCCTTATAGCTCATCGCCTCGTCTCAGATGATCAATTTGAAATCACTGAGGACTTTGCTTTTTATAGAACCACGACTGATGTTGCAGGGTGGCTTCTTTTTCTTAGACAGGTCCGAAGGAGTTTGAAGCACGAATGAGCTGTGTGGGCACCACTTAGCACAATTGCAGCTATTCCACTTGACGTCACTGCTAGTGAAATATGTTTCATTTGGAGCGGTTTCGCTATAAGTAGGTTGATGATAAATGTCATACCAGTTCCACCTGGGGCAGCGAGGAAGAATAGATCTCCTCTTTCGCCTTCAATGCTCGAAATAATCGTGTTATATACACCTAATTGGTCCTCCATCAGTTTGTGTTCGTTATCAGTTATATATGCCGTTATTTTCTTGGTGTCATAGCTGATCTCCTGCATGTACTCAATTGCAAGATTGTTTCCTGCCTGCACAGGTTGAGGTAGGCCAATGCACCAATTCATTGGCCTCCCGTAGCTTTCATTTGGGTATCCAAGTCAACTAATGCCGCATTGTAAATGGTATCATTGAACAATTTCCGCTAAGGTATGCCTTTGTTTCCTTCATAGGATGTCCACTGGCATGATGGAAAATATCTAGACTAGATGCTCTGCTGACTGCTGCCCCCCAGTGTTTGCTCCCAGTGGACATCGCCCTCCAGTAGTCCAGATCTGGCGCAGGCTTCTCTGTAGTTCATTTAGACTTCGCCATTATATCTTCACCGGTCTGTGAATGATGTAGGACTTCTGACCGTGTGCAGCAGCAGGCGCAGAAAGAAGGACTCGTACTGACTGGGGTGCACAGTGTATACCCACTCAATGGTCCCGCTTCTGAAGACAGCATTTTCTTCTCAGCCCTTGAGATGTGGTGTCCCTTGCTTGCGCCTGCTCTATCTATTGTGTGCCCAAGTGTAGTAGACGGGAACCTCCACATACAACAATTTTCGGACAAAGAGGTCACTTTGGGATCATTTGAAGAAAGCTGTCAAAGTGGTCTCTCGTGTATTCTCAATTGAGTTTCGAGAAGTATCGCCTGTGAAATATACACGCTGGCCATTTTGAAGATGAACAGCTAGATTCACCAATGTTAGATGCCGCTCGTGGATTTCGAAGTTCAGGTTTCGGCACATTGCTTCGTTGAAGGAAATATATCTACCCAACTGATAAATTATATTAGAAGGACTATACATGCGCACAGCAGTTGGGTGCTGTGAATTTCAGAATTGTTTTTATCAGCCGAATTCATTTAGAGTATTTTTATTTTCATTACTTTTGTAAGTAGATATTCCACAGTGTTCATTCCTGGCAAATCTTCTAATAACACAGTGTGAAATTCCTACTGACAAAAGTGATGGAACCAAAAGTTAATTCACGGATTTAAAATCTTCTAGGTCTGTGAATGATGTCGGACTTCCGAGAGTATGCAGCAGTAGACGTAGAAAGAAACACTCCTGTTGATTGGGGTTCACAGTGTACACCCACTCGATGGTCTCGTTTCTGAAGACAGCATCTTCTTTGCAACCCTCAAATTGTGCTCTTTGTTTGCGCCTGTTCCCTCTATATTGTGCTCAGGTGTAGTTGACGGGAACCTCAACATACAGCAGGGTTCGGGAAAACAGGGCACTTTGGCATAATTTGAAGATAACTATCAAAGTGGTTTCTAGTGTATTCTCAACTACGTTTCGAGCACTATCTTCTGTGAACTATACACGCTGGCCATTTTCCAGATGAACAGCTAGATTCGCCAATGTTAGATGCCGCTCGTGGATTTCGAAGTTCAAGATGCGGCACATTGCCTCGTCGAAGGAAATTTCCGCTGAGTTTTGCCTTTGAATCCTTCGTAAGATCTCCTCTACCGTGCTGGTTTTGTGGGTCGCGCAAAACTTAAGAGTCTCGCCCAAGCCACATGTCATCAACATGATGGAAAATAGCTGGTGCATTTGACTTGATGCTCTACTGACTGCTGCCTCCTCCCGTGTCTGGTCCCAGTGGGTATAGTCCTCCAGTAGTCCATGTTTGGCACAGGCTTCTCTGTAGGTCGTACAGACTTCTCCATTACTTTTTCGCAAGTCTGTGAATGATGTTGGACTTCCGACATTATGCAGCAGTAGACGTAGAAAGAAACACGCCTGCTGATTGGTGTTCACAGTGTACACCCGCCCGATGGTCCCGCTTTTGAAGACAGCATTTTCTTCCCCACCCCAAACTTGTCTCCCTTGCTTGCACCTGTTCTATCAATTGTGTGCTCAGGTGTAGTTGACGGGAACCCGAACATACAGGCAAAAGAAGTCACTTTGGCATAATTTGAAGAAGACTGTCAAAGTTGTTTCTGGTTTATTCTCATCTACGTTTCGAGAACTGTCTTCTGTGAACTGTACACGCTGGCCATTTTCGTGATGAACAGCTGTTGGATTTCGTGGATTTCGAAGCCCAGTATTCTCCACATTGCCTCGTTACAGGAAATATACCTGGTGGCCAACTGATAGATTACGTATATAGATTTCAATATTGTATGGAGTGAAAGGTTTAAATAACAATTCTTTATTAACATGTTCATTTCAGTTTTGCTTTTCGTCGCCATTCGAATTGACATCGTCTAATTAAACCGCCATGATTAAAAGTAAAGTTTAACGGGGAAGGGTATGTGGCTCATGCTGATTAAAGACGTTTGGAGTTTTGAGAAAGATGTCTATTTCCACAGCTAGATTTCTTTTTTTTTTTTTTACCTCGACGGTATATTGCCCGAAAATGTCCTTCAAGCAGGCTGTTATTCCACAGAGAACAACAACCACAGGCACGATATGCCCATTTAAGGGTATGTTGAAATATGAGCTTAGGTAAAGTGCAGGTTGAAATATGAGCTTAGGTAAGGTTTCTATTCGCAAATAAGTTCAATTTAAATGCTATTTTCCGTTTAAATGACCGAATGGATCGAGCCTATTTCTTTGGTTTTAATAAATTCGAATCTGGCGAATTTAATGATGCACATGGCGAAATTTGAAACGAATTTTTTTGCATTGTAAACACACCACGGAGATTGTATTTAAAAAAAGATTATGCTAACTTAATTTATTTTAAAGCGTTTCACCCCAAGCAAGGCGGGAAACCACTAGCACGCAAAGGGTCACAGAGAATTGGAGTGAGACCAAATAGGTGTGATAGAGGAAAGGATGAAGAGAAGGATAGGGGATAGATCAAGGCATCCGGAGACGTCGATTGACATTACATTTGAATTGTTGGAGATTATAGCTATCAGTTAAATAGGAAAAAGGTAGGGAGTTCCACAGACGAGAGGTGCGAGACATGAATCTATTGAAGTAGAAGAGACGTCTACATTTAACAGTTTCAACAGTGAAAGGGTGTGAGCGAGATGCCAGCCTAGTAGAACGCTTAAATTCATGAAGTCTGGGAACCAGCGAAAGCAGCTCATTGGAGCA
This sequence comes from Acanthosepion esculentum, assembly GCA_964036315.1. Taxonomy (NCBI): domain Eukaryota; kingdom Metazoa; phylum Mollusca; class Cephalopoda; order Sepiida; family Sepiidae; genus Acanthosepion; species Acanthosepion esculentum. Next base: position 23,295,929 of record OZ038488.1, read on the forward strand.
GTTACCGTGAAAGTATTTGTAAAAAAAAGACAGAGGGAGGCGACGGCGCGTCTGTGAGAGAGAGACTGCAGATGAGATGCCAGATCAGGGCCAATTACATTGCATATCCGTCTCTGGATCTTATCAAGAACCCCGAGGCAAACAGAAGGGGCTCCAGACCATATATGGCAGCAATACTCCATGCAAGGGCGAATAGTTGATTTGTAGATTTGAAGGATAGACTCCGGCGAGAAAAATTTACTGGCGCGGCACAGGGAGCCAATTTTCCTTGCGGTGGACGAAGCTATTGACACAATGTATTTGTTCCATCTCAGGTCAGTAGTCAATGTGAGACCGAGTAGTCGCAAAGACGAACATTCGTTCAGATGTTGTTTCCTATTTAAAAAAAAAATTAAACAAAGATCTATATCTGTCTGGAAATTTAAATTTTATATGAGTTATTATTTTGCAATACGTGCATCTTAATTTCTAAAAAAGTTTGCGAGAACAATTATCTCCCTTGTTTAAACACATTTAAATAGCGTTACGCGTCGACTCGGCGGCGAGCTGAAATCTAGATGCCTTAACGGTCCCATTAAAGATGTTTATGAAAATGCAATTAGCCTAGAAACAAACTGGATGTTAGTTTAACATGCATGCGAAATTTCATCAATATCTGTTCACGGGTTTAGGCGGCAACTTGATTCAGAGAGACAGACAGGAATTGCGATTTATATATATATATATATATATATATATATATATATATATATATATATATATATATATATATGGGTGACTATATTCGTGTCGAAAAACCTTCGAATTCTTGATTTAACACTAGCCAAATCAATCTCGAAGGGAATAAAAGGTTTTTAAAAAAGAAAGAGCCAGGAACATGAAAGTCTGTCGAAAATAATCGCACAGATACAGGTTCAAAGCCCAAAGAAAAAATCCCGATACGAGTAAACAACTAACTAACTAAAGAGCTCGATACAAACGTATATACTACCTATATATATATTATATATATATATATATATATTGGTAGTATATATATATATATATATATATATATATATATATATATATATATGTAGTAATCCGTTGGTATAATCCAGGCGAGTTCTATTAACACAATATAGAATTTGAAATATGTTAAAACTGACTCACAAAGAGCGCTCAACAAAGACGGTGCCTTATGCCATATCTCCCATCATGTCCCTTTTAACGCCCTCCCTTTCTTTTCGCTCCCCAACTAGCCGGTATCCGACTACAAATTGATATCGTAAACAGCTTGTCAAATCCTGCGAATTTTAAAATTAAAATTCATATGTGGAAATGGTCATTAACTAAAGGTATCTACATTCCAACTGTAAAGAGTATATATATATATATATATATATATATATATATATATAGAGAGAGAGAGAGAGAGAGAGAGAGAGATTAAATTACGTCTCTTAACATACTCCATAATTTATTTACCTTCACTTTTCAGTTAACTTGTTGAATATTTGTAAGCGTCTCTTGAATTTCAAAATTTTGAAAAGCTAACATTTTTAATTTTGTTCATAAGCACACGTTTCAAATAAAATCCTTATATTTGTCTTAATAAAGCCCATCAGAGGACGAAACGCGTAGGCTAATGTAAGTTTTACTGTTGTCTTTATTCATATTGTCCTTATACAGATATTTTAGTTATATCTTAAATGTTTACTAACACACACACACACACACACACACACACACACACACACACACACACACACACACACACACAGACACAGTGTTGTTCGATAAAAGTGACTCACCTGATATTTTTTTAATAAATGTTCTCTTCTCCGATGAAACGAAAGTTGAGCTAAATTCAAAGGATAAGCGATCTAAAATCCGAAGAAGACGCTTTGAAAGCTCTTTGAATTTAGCAGTAAGTACTGTCAAGCATCCATTCAGTATAATGTTCTGGGGATGCTTTTCTTTTCATGGAACTGGTTTCTTAAAACCTATTGAAAAGACCCTCAGGAGCGAGCAGTACAAGAGAATTTTAGAGTCTTGTCTGCTCCCTTCTGCTGGAAGGGTGCAAATCGACCCCACCAAGCTCATTTTTATGCAGGATAAGGCTACCTGTCACAAATCAAAATTGATGAAGGAATACTTTGATGAGAAGCAGGTGAGTGTTATGACATGGCCGCCACAATCTCCTGACCTCAGCCTCATAGAAAACTTATGGGGCATTATAAAGTACAGGCTCTCGGGAAAGCAGTTGTGCAACAAAGAGGATTTGATTGTGAATTTCATATCCAAATAGAATTCAATACTTGGAAATGAGATTTGCCAGAACCTAATCAAGTCAATGCTGAAAAGGGTTGAAAAGATTATTTAAAATAAAGGACCCATAGATTATTAAATATTTCGAACTATATTACCTATTAGAAATAAATTATACCGCTATTATTCTTTATTTAAAGCTGTTCGGTTATGTTTCTATTGATTACTAGTTGCAGGAAATAAGAGTTTTTCCCTAAATCTCATTTATATCCAAAATTATAATTATCAATAGAATACCTTCGGGTGAGTAAACTTTTTTTACTAGGTGGTCGGGAAGGGGTCTTTATATTAGTAAGATTAAAAATTAGTTTGACCCCCCAAAACAATAGGCGAAAAAATTTTTAAGTAAAAATATCAGGTGAGTTACTTTTATCGAACAGCACTATATATATATATATATATATATATATATATATATATATATATATATATATATATATATATATATATATATATATATTCGAGAACTTTTCAGCGCTCGCTTTTATTAAGTGCTTAGGCAAGTCAGCTATCACTTAGATGTTTATATTGAAGTGTTTTGAATTTATTAGATCCTTTTACTTTTGGCTGGGCCTTTACACTTGAGTTTTAGCACATCGTGTTCGTTCTTAGCGTTTGTGGGTGCTTGAATTATAGTGTTAAGTTTTAAGTGCAAGAAGCTCGTGGTATGTCATGTTTAGAGTTGTTTGTTTTTCTTCTTTTTTTTAAAGTGGGCCAATTTGATGCTGCGAGCGAGAATGCTTCACGTTTCTGATCATCGCAGAGCAGATAAAAATGCTTTCAATATTCTATGATGGAAAAGTATCTATTTGTGTAACGTTTTTTTTTACTCCATTTAAGTGTTCTAATATTAATCTCTGTTTTATTCTATCCGTTTTCGTTTACATTTTTTTCTCTAAGTCTGTTCGTGTAGTTATTCAAAAAGAGTGAAGGTGAAAATTGTTTATTATCAAACCCACTGTCTTCCCAAATGGTGATCAATGGTGAGAGGAAGAAACCATTCAGACTTTCAGTAATGGTACCACAATTCATACCCTTCAAAGTCCATTCAAGAACCATGAAGAGAACTGTGAATAAGTTTTAAAAAGAAGAAACAGTAGAGAGGAAAACTGGATCAGGAACTCACAACAAGAGGGATCATCATTTCAACGTAATGCCAAAGAGATCAATTAGAAAAGATCCAACTCAATTCATAAGACACGCGCGAGAAAGTCCAGGGAGCAGTGAAAAAAGACTTGAAATGAAATCGTTCGTGAAACCTGTGTGGCATCGAGTTTCTCCAAGACAGAATGTTAGCGAGTGCGAGGGGGGGGGGGTCATCTTGAATAAGTTGGAAAATGATCCTGAAATAAAATGTATATGTATATATATATTTTTTTTGTCATCCACAGACAGACTGTTTCGCAGCTCATCAGTGTGGCTAGACGTCCGGTTGTCTCTAGCTAGGATCGAAACCCGACTGAATTGGCGTCAGTCGGAAGTTCTACCACTAAGCCGTCGACGTACGGCAGGGATGAAGGTGAATTTTAGCGTGTTTATTTTTAGATTTTAGATAAACACATAGTGACTGACAGTGACTCAATTCTGCCGAAGAGTCATGCTATATTAGCTTAAATAGTCACTGTTTACAAACTCACACCTCAAACCAAAATGAGCTCAACCGAAATTAATTTTTCAGGAGCCAATATTTTTGTCATCCACAGACAGACTGTTTCGCTGTTTCACAGCTCATCAGTGTGGCTAGACGTCCGGTTGTCTCTAGATAGGATCGAAACCCGACTGAATTGGCGTATATATATATATATATATATATATATATATATATATATATATATATATATATATATATATATATATATATATATATATATAGTTTTTATCATAAATATAGGTTGGGGTTCGTAACAGCTCCTCACCGAAAGAAAGAAAAAGGCTATGGATATATCCATTGCATTATTCTAATCTTAAAAGGGTTTACATTTTGATAATTGCCAATTTTCTCAATTAATTCATCATGTTGATATAAGCCTTAGTAAGAAGGATACTATGAAGTAATGCTTATCATAAATGTTATCATATAGAATTGTTCTTGTACTAACTAACAACTCCCGCCCCGACACTTTCATCAATGAATTGAGGGAATAACAATTTCAAAAGTTCTCATTTCAATCGAACATTAAATTCAGTGAAACATGCGGACTCTTTTTTTCTTTTTCTTTTTGTTTCTAAAACACATTACGAGATTCTCTCAAAAGAAAATATAACCTTTTAACAAATAGTTTAATTTTTCTTTTGTATTTCATTGCCCACCATCACATCGCATTTAAATGTCAAACCGACCACTTTATATTGGAGCCTGATGTAGTCCTCATTCCGTTACCAGTGGCGTTTCTAAAGAATTTCAAAATTCATTATGATCTCACTTTGACACCCGACACAGGGATTTAACGTACGATCCTCTCATCCTCCATCCACCAGGCCACACTTATATATATATATAAGTAACGAAAATCTTGGTAATCCATGTGGATAATCCCATGGAGGATGAAATCCTGGGAGCTCAATATTAATTCAGAGCGAATAATTTAATTTAAAGAAAAACAGACCACTTTAAGGCTCCATTTGTAATAATTTATTTCACTAGAGAATTTTATTTTTCTCTGGATCTTCAGACTTCATTTTCAAAAGGTCAAACGAAAAATGAAATTAAAAATTTACACTCTTAACATGCAGTATTAAGCTTATATAAGTTGACATAGAAGGTGGTGAGGCATGGTATGAGAGACATGGTCGAGTTTAGAGAGGGAAGGGAGAGTTTTAAAATTTATTTTTATAATCTTTTTATTATAATACTTAATATTGAGAAAGGAGGGGGTAAGGATAAGACATTGACCTATTTATTCGGTTAACTCAACGGAAATGATATGGGAAAAGGAAAAAGGAGAAAAAATGGAAAAAGAAAAAGGGGGAAGTAAAGAGATAAGAGATGTACGTAAGGTTTTTGGAGGAAGAAGAGGGGTGATATAGATTTAGCAATTTATTTATATATATATATATATATATATATATATATATAAAACATTTTTGATATGTTTAACGTTCTTTTTATAGATACAAGCATTTGCTTAAATACTTGTATCTATAAAAAGAACGTTAAACATATCAAAATGGCGTTAAATAAATTGTCGGACTCTGTCCAATTCAAATATATATATATATATATATATATATATATATATATATATTAGGTACCTTCATGAGCGCGTGTTTTTTTTTTTTTTAATTTTCTTTTTTAATGGGAGCCGTTAATTTTGAAAATCTTGTAAAAATAAAAATAATTGTCGGATTTTCATGAAACTTTCAGTAACTATTCACAAATGATGGAAATTATTATAAATGTCTTTATTTTTTTTTTTAAATCATGGTAATTTTTTTATTTTATTTATTACACCCCCCCATAAGTAATTTCATGAAAACTCATGAAATTCTAAGGTGTTCCAATTTAGCGACTAATTAGTTAAAAGCACAAGGCTTTGACCAAAGCAAATCCATTTTACTTTTTTTTTTATTTCGGACCCGTCTACTTTAAAATCAGCTCTGAATTGTAACATACAAAACTCAATAAAACAAAGATATTATTTAATTTCAAAAACTTTTAGTTGCTTTTACTTATTTGTATGACTATGAATAACATTTCCTGAAAGCAAAAAATATTTTCGATGAAAAATAAGTTTTTACAACAATTATTTGTTATTTCTTATTGTTAAATTTATGTTTATTGCTTAAAGTTGTTAAATATTTTAAAATTGATCAAAATGGTGTTGCAGTTAGTCAATGTATTATTAAGTAGATACTATCATTTACAGATTATAAAATAAACCTGGTTACAATCAGAAAGTTGCTTTTAGGTAAAAATCTAATATAACATGTTTTTTTTTGTGTCAAAAATAGCTTAAATTCAAATATACGGAAGACCGGAAACGAAACATCATGAAAACAAAAGAAAGCCACGTGGTTTGCATGACTAAATGTTGTTCTCCACTGTCAGTTAGCCTTTCCATTTCAAAATTAATAAAATGAAGGGAAATACAAATAATACCATGAAATAAAATATAATAAATGTATATATTTATATTCTACACTTAGCCTTTCATAAGAAAGATACCTAATTAAAGTAATTACAGTGTAACCCTGACATAAGAGAGTTGTCGGGGCCCGGAGACGAATTCTCTTCCAGGTTTCTCTTATCCGGGTTTGATCTATTTTGTTTAGGTAAGTATGGCTCTAATTTGGGACCACATAAAATCTCTCTTATATCCGTGTTTCTCTTATACCCGGGTCTCATATCTGAGTTACACTGTAATTAAATTATATTAATTTGTATGCACCTTTATGAAATATTTTCTGTCAACAGTCTTAGTTAAAAAATTTTCATAAAGCATCGTACACGTAAAGATGGAAAGCTTTATTTTCATAAAGCATCGTACACGTAAAGATGGAACGCTAAGAAACAATTAAAAATTAAAACGCTGTAATTTTCCCTTAATAACTGGTTACGTAATTCGGTTCAATAAAAAGCTAAATTATTTCCCTTTTGTCCATCCGTACGATGAAATTAGGTCTCGTAAGCTGTCAATTCTTGATGACAGCATCAATCAACACATCGAAAGTGTCGCTACTGTTCACACCTTCTGTCTTTTTTTTTTAAAGTACACTTTTCAGCGCGTAAAGTAAGTAATGTTTTCTTTCAAAATATGTTAAATAAGCATTTAAATTTTAAATTTTGTAAAAATAAATTTTTTTAAAAGTGTAACTATTTCTTGGCAGAATTTTAAACGGAAAAATTTAACTTTTTTTTACAAAATTTTAAAAATTTAAAGAAATTGAAGACAATCGAAAAAAAAAAAAAACATGATTTTAAACGACAAATTTGAACGTGCTCGAAATGATAAAAAAAATTTAAAAAATAATCAAAAAATACTTTGATCTTTCCTCTTGATTATAATATAAACAGTTAGACAAATAAAAATTATTTTCGTCAAGTTTAAGGCCATTTTTATCATGCTATGCTCATTTTCTGGCAATCTCATGAAGGTACCTAATATATATAATTTCAAACCTTCATGAGCTTCCGATTCTTAGCTATGATTAATTAATAATGAACATGTCATTATCGTTTATGATCGATTTCATAACGATTCTTCTGTTAAGCTTGGAGAGTAATTATACATTATTATTAATCAAAGTAGAGGCCAATAGTGCTATAAAAAGTTCGGATAATTCCAGTAAAATATCATTCACCATTCTAAAGTGGCATTGGTTCAGAGCATAATCGAAGAATTTGATTTTTTTTCTGTTGCACGCTCTGAACAAATTTGCATCTCTGTTATTACTCTAAAATCATTCTGAAAATATGGAATACAACGATTGAGGAAAATGGTGAAGACTGGATCTGAAATCTTGAGAGTTTTTTTTTTTACTCATTTCTGTATACTTTGACTCATCTTTTACAATTAAAGAAAAGCACATATACTTTTTACACTCGTCTTATGATTCTTTCTTGTAAATATAAATCATCCTGGATTTTTTGTTTTGTTTTGTTTCGTAAATTTACTTTTACGGTGAAACCAATTTATTATATTACGTGTGCTGGAACAAATCTGTCCGATTATGTTACTCGCGAAAGATAATCACCCGTCGGCCAACCCTTGACACAAAAAGAGATTCACCTTCATAATTCGTTGAAAAAGATCTAACTCTACCAAACTATGTTCTTTATCTTTCTTGCAGTCAGCCCAGGCAAACCAGTAGTCCGAATTTTATCAAATCTGAGACGTTTCTTGCTAATCTGACGCCGTGAAAGATTCAAGTGTTCCTGTTAGTTGTTTTCTTACAAATTATTTCGCCAGATGTCAGACTTTTCTACTACCCGGCCTCCATTGCAACATTTAAGTTTCCATCTGGATGCGTAAGAGCGTTTTTAGCTTTCTTTTTATCTAATTCATTCTTCCCATAATGCCTTTCTACTGGTGGCTTCTAACTTTCAACACAGCAGCTCTTTGGAGATAAACTTTTCTATGCTCCATATTTCTTTGTTTTTATCATGCTTTTGGTATGGGAATCAAAATCGTTGTGGTTTCGTTTTTGGAAATGTTATACTGTCGAGTCTGCTGATGAGGTATTTTGGTTTTAAGACCTTATGGAACGGTGGAGAGAAAGAAGAGAAGAGAGGAT
>OZ038488.1:23309472-23386972 GCA_964036315.1 Acanthosepion esculentum
AGAAAGCAGACTCACAGTACCTTCAATGCCTCTAGCTTCCATATAAATTATGCCTTTTCTTCCAGAAAACACACACACACATATACACAGAGGCACGAGGGGTAAATTGTCGCCATTTTATATTTTTAATTTCGCGCATGCCCGTTGTTTGTTTTTGATTTTGTCGACTGCACAGTGTAGTAGGGTCAGTTGGGCACCGCTTGTGTGAAAAAGGGCACCATGATGCAATTTACTCCGCCAGAAATTAGGAAATGGCATGCTGTTCTGCTTGGCAGTACGAACATTTCAGAGTGTTCTAGGTGTTAATCTGAGGAGAGTGCAAAGCATTCGGAAAGCGTTGGATAATATATCCAGTCATCATCATGGTGTTTGGAGTGATCACTAGTGATGGCAACGTTATGCCGCCATTCATCTTCCCACGGAGCCTCAGACCCAACATGGAGGCCTACAAGTGCTTTGAGGAGATAGTGTTGTCCTGGCTCAAGAGGGTGGCTACTGGAAGACCCTATGTCTGGCAACAGCGTCGTACAAACTGGCGCCGTATGGAAGTTCACATCCTGTCACGCAAGACAAAGTATTTAATCACGCATACTCGAGATCTCTCCCCGTTTTACCAAACGAGGTTAAATTTATGAACTTTAAAATCTTAATATTTTTCCTACGTTATCTCTGGCACGTTTTCATCCATGAATTTATATATAGCTCGAAAAATTATATTCGAAAGCAAAAACTATTACGTACATACACGTACACACACACACACACTCACACTTACGAACGCATACACACATATATACAGGCTGCGATGGGGAAATTGTCGCCATTTTATATTTTTAATTTCGCGCATGCCCGTTGTTTGTTTTTGATTTTGCCGACTGCACAGTGTAGTAGGGTCAGTTGGGCATCGTCTGTGAGAAAGAGAGCATCACGAAATTTGGAAACGGCATCCTGTCCTGCTTGGCATACACGTTGGAATCTTCAATACGAACATTTCAGGCTGTTTGGGTGTTAGTCCGAGGACAGTGCAGACGATCCAAAAAGAGTTGGATGATATATCCAGTCAACATCATGGTGTTTGGAGTGATCACTAGTGCTTTGAGAGGGCAGTGCTGCCCTGGGTCAAGCGGGTAGCTGTTGGAATACCTTACATCTGGAAACCAGACTCTGCACCATGACACACAGGCAGGAGAACCAGTCATGGCTGTCAAAAAACTTTTGCGATCACATTACCCCTTACGTCTGGGCACCTAACTCAGCAATCAGCAATTCCCCTTGACTATAATGTGTGGGGCGTAGTTGTGGTGGACCACCAAACTCTTTGTATCACCAAAGGTGAACTGAAGGCAAGGGTTATGGCAACATTCACCGACTGAAACAAGGAGACCATCCATAAGAGATGCAGGTGATTCCGAAGTTGTCTGGAGGCCGTGGTTGAAGCCAATGGCAATTTTACTGAATACATTTACTCTTCAATATTTCAAGATATTTTTTGTATAATTTTGGTAAATATATCTGTTAAAATGAGATGTCAGTTTTTTGCGTAATTTAGAAGTGTTCCATCCGAAACAAACTAGTAGAAAATACAAACAAAATAACCTCATCCACATGTAAAAAAAAATGATTAAAAATAATGGAAGACTTAATAATAATAATAAAAAGAAAAAGACAACAATCATTAATATTAACTATGAACACGGCCACAATGTGCTGAGTGTGTTCGGAAAATAAAACATTCCTGTAAACCTAGAAGCATACACACAACCCACACATTCAGTCAAAAAGTAAAATTAAATCATCTTTGATAATGGCTAAAAGTATAGCTGAAAGCGCTTGGAATTACAGAACGTTTGGGCACTTTCTACACACTCTGAGTTCAGAAAAGAAAACACTTGTTTGAACATAAGAAAAATTAAATAAAAATCTTAATCGCAGTACATTGTCTGCGTCTTTAATGAAACATGTATAAATGAAAGATTGCTGCCTAAGTACACAATATATATACATACATTTAATGTTCATTACTTATTGAGGGCCGATTCAGTTCCATAATTCTTAGCGCGACTCGACAAGTCGAGTGATTGAAAAATTATAAACCTCTGAGTCGGCATTCGATAAATATTGAAAGTTATTAAATCTTATTCAATAATAATTATCTCTCTAGGTTATTGAGTAGGTTGATGGTATGTATAAGTTTTATTTTTGTTTCTATTTTCTCTAAAACTTTGTCGTTGCTCGCATATTCGGTCCATGGTATCCTCAGCATCCTTCTGTAGAACCACATTTCTGTTGCTTCAAAACTCTTCTTCATCTTTGAAGAGATAGTCCAGTATTCACTGCCATACAGCAGGACAGATATCACATAACTTTTCAGTACGATTTTCTTTGTGCATAACGAAGTTTTTCTTTTTCTTAATAGGATGCTTAGTTTCTGGCTATCCTAATGTGCCTTCGGATTTCAGTGTCACACTTTTCCTTAAGCACTTAAATATTTAAATTTTTGTACTTTAGTATCTCCAATTTGTAACTGTTATGATAACTTATCCACGCACGCATAGAATTTCCCAGCTAAAAATAGGAGCAGGTACTGCCTTTTGGAGAGGGAAGTTTCCAGAAGTCAGCTCTGACAATCGGACCAAACATTCTTGCTGTAACACTCTCGTTTGTATATGTTTGTATTACTGTTGCTGTTAATATATTTGTTTAACTAAATTCCTCTCTGGTGTATTTATTTTTGGCCCTAACAAGGCCACAACATTAACTTGCATTTTGGTCTCATCCTTTTTTTTTAATCAATAATCCTTTCTGTCTTTTTCCAATTGATGTTTAGTTCTTTCTTGCATTTCCTCCTTACCTTCTGGAAAAGTTTTTTTTTGTAGTTTGTTTACTGTGTCTGATATCAACACTGTGTCATCTGCATATCTTATGTTATTAAGACTTCCGCCGCCAATAATAAATCCTGGTAGGACTTCTAGTTCCCTTAGAATCGTCTCGTTGAATATGTTGAACAGATCCGACTGTTTTACCTGTCATTAATTTTCACCGACGATCATGGCTCTCTTCAATTTCCTCTCATTTTAGATCTAAGCAATCCTTTCCAGTTTCTGTTCTGTAATCCACTAAGGCAAACTCGTTAGACATATTACTAGATGTTTTCCTCTGTCACTCTTGCCTTCAGTAAGTCCCGTGAGTGTCAAATTCTCCAGGTACTCTTTCACCCATTATTCAGTCGTAATGGATCTGTTAAAATTATGTTTTAAGCGTAGCTTAAATGTGGCCAACGGCCGAAAGTGTGGCGCACACAGTGAGGATTGAACTCGATACTAGTTTTAATTGATCTAGCGAGGCAATCTTAGTAAACATTACACCACGTCGAAGCGCACATTATATATATATATATATATATATATATATATATATATATATATATATATATATATATATATATATATATATATATATATATATATATAAATATATATGTATGTGTGTGTGTGTATATATATATATATATATATATATATATATATATATATATATATATAATATTTTCTGTTTATTTTTATAGATATAATTTATTTAAGAAAATGGTCTGTTTTTTTTTAATTAAACACTATTAATTACACTTACCGGCTTGAATTTAATTAAAAAAACAGAGCATTTACTTAAATAAGTTATATCTACAGAAATAACGTATAAACAGAAAATACATTAAATAATTGTTGGTCTTAATCCATTTCATAATATATATATATATATATATATATATATATATATATATATATATCTGTCACTTCTGTGCCATGCGTGATAAACGCTTAGGCGATTATGTATCTCTCTCTCTCTCTCTCTCTCTCTCTCTCTATATATATATATATATATATATATATATATATATATATATATACATATATATATATATATATATATATATATATAAGATAACCAAAAAAGTTTTTAAAGGGAAAAAAGAAAACGCTTCACAGTATGTGTAACTTATATTTAGTCTTCAAAGTAATCGCCATCGGCATCCAGCACCTTCTGCCAACGTGTCTCCAGCTGTTCAATGCCCTTGCGGTAGAACTTGGGGTGGGTTGACGCAAAGAAGTCCGTGAGGGCTTTGGGCAAGTCTGCTTCATTGGTGAAGGATTTCCCACGAAGATGATTATCCAGGGAGTGGAAGAGGTGGTAATCGGATGGCGCAAGGTCAGGTGAATAAGGTGGATGGCACAAAGTCTCCGATCCAAGTTGCTGTATGGTATCCCTGACCACTAGCGCAGCATGCGGCCTGGCATTGTCATGGAGGAAAAGCACACCTTTGCGATTCACCAGTGCAGGCTCCTTCTGGCGCAATGCCTATTGCACACGTTTCAATTGCTGCGAGTATAGGTCTCCAGTGACCGTTTGGCCCGTTGGTAGCAGTTCATAATGGACCACTTGACGACCTGTTCACCAGACACAAAGCATAATCTTGCGTGGGTGCATAGGCGGTCTTGCGGTGTGAGGGACAGCATCCTGAGGAGACAATCAATGTCTGGAACGCTTGGGAGTTTCGTACAGAACCCACTTTTCATCACTTGTAAGCACTCGATTGAATAAGGATGTGGTACGGTGGCGAGAAAGCAGCGCTATGCAGGCTGCCACTCGTTGTCCCTTGTGGACCTCCAACAGCGTTTGCGGAACCCACTTGCTCAGTTTGTACGTCTCACCTAGGCGGTGCAGGTGAAGTCTAACTGTTTCATCGGAAACGTTGAACTGTCTTGCAAGTTCACCACACGTTAGACTACTGTCCTCTTTAATGGCCGCCTACAGGACTCCGTCATTCAAGACCCGTGGTCGTCGACTGCGAGGCTCATCATTGAGAGACAAATCTCCCGACTTGAATTTTCGAAACCAATGCCTTGCAGTACGTTCATCCACAGCACTATCCCCAAACGCTTGACATATGCGGCGACTTGATGCAGCTGTTGATAAGCCCACTTTGAAGTCGTAAAGCAAACAGCCCCGAACGAGATCTCTAGACACTTCCATCCTTCTCACAGCTGTCCGGCTTATAACTGATGGCCGGGCACCGTGCGCGTATTTTTTATAACGTCTGATGTTCCTAATTCCGGCTGTCCGAATTTGAAAAGAATTACTACACGCATTTCGTATATATTTCAACTTCATTCAATGTCTAATCAAAAAACGCGTATTTTTTATAACGTCTGATGTTCCTAATTCCGGCTGTCCGAATTTGAAAAGAATTACTACACGCATTTCGTATATATTTCAACTTCATTCAATGTCTAATCAAAAAACGGACAGAACTTTTTTGGTTATCTTATATATATATATATATATATATATATATATATATGTGTGTATTCCTTTAAATAATATGTGGAAATAACCATTATTTGCCTGATGAAGATCACAAGACTCGAAACACGTGAAGAAAAAATATGTGAAAATAATGTATAATATATCAACAAATCCACATTATAATCAAAAACATTTTCGGCTTCTCTTTTGTCTTTAAAATATACATTTTTCTTGCGTTGGAACAATATAATCTCTTTCTCTCTTATATATATATATATTCCTCTGTCTCTCTTCTCTTCAATACGTTCTGTTTCTTAATTAATTGCATTAATTAATCATCTCTGACTATATTTTATTGATGCTCCATCTTTGGTCCTGATTTGTTTTTGATTTTCATTACCAAGTTGAGGGGTGATGCTATCTCCCCGATGGCATCACCCCTCAACTCAGTATTTACACTGATGACACAACCATTTACTCCTGTCACAATAGTTTGTCTGATCAGCTTCATAGGGTCAAACTTGTAGCTGTTATCCGAAACGACCTTTAATTGCTAACGTGGTGGCATGTTAATTTTAACGCTTCCAACACTAAACTACTCCCTATTAATATTCCAAGAGAAATCTCTCTACCTTCGATGGCTGATGCTGACTTCCAGAAGAGTGACTCATTGCGCCTTCTTGGACTAATGCTCTCGGCTGACATGAAGTGAAAAGACTACATTGAATCCATTACAAGATCATCTACTAGGAGGCTTAGTTCACTGTATCGTGCTAGACGCTTTTACTCTCCGACGTCTATCATACATATCTACAAGTTTACTATTCATTCAACATTAGATTATAGCTGCCACATATGGTCCGATGCTCCTGCTATCTATGTAGAACTCCTTGATAAAATCCGAAGACGAATCTGCAATATTATTGGCCTCGATCTGGCGTCTCGACTTCAGTCACTTTCCAACCGCCCGTCATGTTGTCTCCCTGTGTGTTTTCTATAAATACTTCCATGGTAATTTTTCGGATGAGGTCTTCGCAGTGATGCCTAGACTCTGCGGATTTAAGCGCCGTACTAGACTGACTGCGATGTGTCACCGATTTAGAGTTGAACTGGTTAGATGTAGCCGTAAGTTCTATGCTAACAGTTTCTTTTTTCGCATTTTTTGCTTGTGGAACTCCATTCCATCTCCATGTTTTTCAGCCAACTTTAATTATCAACAATTTAAATGCAATGTGTTACGGCTGGCGCAACACAAAAATAAGATGAAACAAATTCTTAGAAATTAAAGTTGAAAGAAAAGATTACATGTAATAACGAAAAGTGGGTTTTATTTAACATGTAATAAAATGTTTTTTATAAACACTGGGGCTGAGGTTTAAACAATATACGTTGGGAAATGCTAACAGTTTATAAGCGTGTGAGAGCCCAGAAAGTAGTTGGCTTAACGTGATTAATATGAGGAAGTCGGAGAGGAAATCCTTATACAGTTAAGATTAAGGCGACGGATGAGAATTCGTCGCTAGTCAAAGAATATTATTATTTTCTTCTTAGAATAATAGTTGGATATTCACATGTATATACAATAATGAAATAAAGGAGTTTGGTCAATGATGTCAAGGAATAAAAAGGTTAAGTATTTACCGATAGCCTTTTCTTTTTGGGGACTGTCGGAACTTAGATTCTTTCGGTCGAAGCTTTGTTCATGAATCAAACAGACCGGAGTCGACCTCAGTAGCCGTGGCTGTGGGTTCAGGAGACCAACTGGCTAGTTGGTACGAACTCATGTTTATATATGTTTTTTGTACTCTCTAGAACCCGGTAGAAGTTTCTAGAGACTTCTAGAAGGTTCCATTCTATTATTATGAAATCTAAAAGGTTTGGTGAATGGGAGCTTTTTGTAAGGTAAAAAGGACATCTAGTAGCTACAAATGTAAGTCATGATTTTAAGCTAGATTTTGTATTTTAGTGTGTAAGTGTAAAGAGGTAGTGCAAAATGGGACCTCGTAACAAATGTCAATCGTTATCTAGTGTCCTCCTGAATATGCTTCCTCTGTTCTCGATCTTTAGAAGTATTCCTGTTTTTAAATTTTCCATACCCAGTAACCCCTTTTGTTTCGGTGGCTTTACTAATTTACTTGGGGTGAACGATTAAAAAAAATAAATAAAAGTATATTTTTTGAAGAGTGTCCAGCTTGAACAACCGATGTTTTGTATACCACCCAATTGTAATTTCCTCAGGTTAACTTTTTTGGGTGCAGAAGGTTTCAATCTGAGTGAGGATTGAACTTACTACTCTGCAGTGATTGTCGATCACATCCGCTCACTAATCTCACTTATCCCATCCCGAAGCACAGTTTTTGATACCACGTGGCTTTTAAACACTTTTATGACTATGCGCAAAGTGTAAAATATGGTCGGATGTAACACATATGCGACAGTCTTAAAGTAATAAATAGTAGATTTATTTAGCGAACAGCTTTAGTTCTGAGACGAAGTCAATGAGTTTAAACGAGCAAAAAATGTCCAGAAGAGATTGTAAAAATGCAATAAAATTATCATACAATAAAATTATCATAAACTCGTAACATCTAACATAACACGAGAAAACGAATTTGATGCCAGTCAATTCTGCTAAATTTTATTCGCCATAAAAATGAAGTTATTACCACTGTGCTATTGAAAGAATGGAATGGGTTTGTTTCTCATCAATATTCGCAGACGAGTTTCCTCCAGAGACCGTTTACTTGTGCGTCATCCAAAACGCTTATAAAAGCAACGGGAGGATGACAAAAAAAAAAAAAAAACCACGTTTCCGGAAGGGGATAACTTCCGGCTGGATACGGGCTGACTTCATTATAAATTTCTCACTCAAATGTAATGTTATATATGATTAAAATGTCGCCGCCGACACTTGAGTTTGAACATAGATTGCCAGTGAGCGATCCCATTATTGAAATAAGTAGACCACGTGACAATAGAGGAAACGTATGTATGGGAGGTAGTGTGTGTCTAATTAAACGCTATTCCTATTCTATCCTATGTTCTATACGATCACTATTTCTACTCTATCCTCTATTACTATGAGGACCGCTATCCTCTATACTATTTCTCTACTTAGATAACTATACGGGTTACTTGTCGAGCGAGTATTATCGAGCAAGTACTATTAGCATGAATTCTGTACTAAGGCATCTGTTCAACAGCGTTACTCTAGTTTAATCTGCGATTACAAAGGCTCTACTACAATGAGCATTACGAAAGTGACAACGAGTATTCGTTGACATCAGTCAAAGTGTTAACGAGTGTTCGTTGACATCACAAAATGTAATCATATAGTAAGGGTGAAATAGAAGTTTCTTATACGGAAACATTTGACATTCATTAAAAAAAACAACTTTATCTCCAACAGTTTTTCAGGAACATGGGTTTCTCAAATACAGTAACTGTTATCGCACTTTCAACATTGAAGTTTTTTTTTATAGCTAATAAACCTTTTGAATGTAAGTTAAATGAAGAAAATATTTTAGATTGTGAGGATCTTTTGAAAATAATAATAATTTACAGACACTTTGGTTGCTCACCGTAATGAGACTAATTACAATTTATCTATTCCTGTCGGAGGATGAATATTTTCTATGAAAATTTCTCGGACATTCAGGCCGGTAAATGTTGTTAATACTGTTTTATTATAAACAGAGCATTTACTTAAATATTTGTATCTATAAAAAGAATGTATAAACATAAAAATGACTTAACATATATATATATATATATATATATATATATATATATATATATATATATATATATATATATATATATAATATATATATATATATATACATATATATATACATATACATATATATATACATATATATATACATATATATATACATATACATATATATATACATATACATATATATATACATATACATATATATATATACATATATATATACATATATATATACATATACATATATATATATACATATACATATATACATATACATATATATATATACATATATATATACATATACATATATACATATATATATATACATATATATATACATATATATATACATATATATATATATACATATATATATATACATATACATATACATATACATATATATATACATATACATATACATATATATATATATATATAATTGTGTATTTGGGCAACAATGCCTCTTTTATGCAAATTTCGTTAAAAACGACTGACAATGTGGTGTGGTTAAGGTTTTATATCAGTTTTCGTGTTATAATTTTTTCTTTTCTGGACATAAATAATATAAGAATTGACTAAATGCTTTATATATCCAAGCGCTTTCGGGCATACCTTTAGCCATTATCAAGGTTGAACCTTATTTTACTTTTAAGTGAACATATGAATTGTTTTATGTATGTATCTAGAGTTATAGGCATAACTTAATAATTTCCCCGCAAGGGAATAAAAGTGAAAGAGGAGACTGCGACTGGATAAAGTATGAACGGGTTGACGTTGAATTGAAATATTTGAAGATTGTAATTATCAGGGAAGCAAGAAAACGGATGGAGTTCCACATGTTGGAAGTGCGAGAATAGAAATTGTTGTAGTAGAGGTGGCGTTTGCATCTCGCAATTTCAGCCGTAAAGGGGTGTGACCTAAATGACAATCTGGTAGCACGCTTACAATCATGTATGAGGAACACCAGGGAAAATTCTTTTACCAGAGCAGTTGCCATAAAATATTTTTAGAAAAGACAGAGGGAAGCCACATCACGTCGATCAAAAAACGTAAATTATCAATTGATCTATTTTCCCACCAACTATGGTTTAATTATTAAGATTTGTATCATTATTATCTTGATAAATTATCATATCATAATTATTGAGACTTGTGTCATTATTATCTTGATAAATTATCATATCATAATTATTAAAAAAATTATTACCAGCAATACATTTTGTGATAAAATATTACCAAAAATACATTTTGAAAAAATATATTAACAGCAATAAAAATTCTTGTTGGCATTAAATAACCCATTAAGTCTGATATGCCGTAAAACATACCAAACCAAACTAAAAAAAAAAAAAAATCTGCCCTCATCCCCCTTCTTTTCTGATAACCATATATTCGGTTTTCTTATCGTTAATATTCCTTTCTTCTTGCCTTCCTTTACTACCTCATCTAAGAATTCTTTCAGATCCCTTTATGATACAGTCATCAACGCCATCTCATCCGCATATCTTTTTAAAAATCATAATACCCAATACAAGGCTGTAAAGCCACTAAGAGGCAAAGGGTTGCAAAAAAGAGACGCTTTAGAACAATAGAAGAGTAATCAGGAAGGCAGTAGATAACGGTTGACATTGCATTTAAATTTTCGAAGATCAAATTTGACTGTAAACCCAGAAGAGAGTTGCAGAAATGAAAAAAGAAAGTATTAGCATAGTACTTACGATTACATTGAGCCAATTCAACTGTGAATTGATGTGGCATTGGTGCCATTTTAGTACTGCGTTTAAATTCATAAAGTCTAAATACTATAGCTAAAAGTTCATACGAACAATTACCATGAAAGTATTGATAGAAAATGCACAGGCAAGCTACACTACGGCGGTGGGAAAGTGACTGAAGCCGAGACGCCGGGTCAGTGTAATAGGTTCCAGCACGAATGTCTTTCATGACGTTGCTCGGCCCGAAGGCCTGGATTAGGGTGTAGTATCTGTTTGCAGATCGCTCTCTTTGTCGGCCTTTTGGCTGAGTGCGTCACTTGATACTTACCTGGTGTCGGGATTCGTCCCTGCCTGGACCAGCTATGACAAGCCAAGACTAGCTATGACCAGCTTGGACAAGCTATGACCAGCACTGACCAGCCAAGACCAGCGGCCCGGGTGAAAACACTCGGGTCCCCACGTTAAAAACCGACCTTGTGTCACAACCTGACTCAGTGGGGAGGTCAAGTTAATACCTGAATGTCTTTCATGAGGATCTACTATATAAGTAACACCGGTTCACCGGACGTGTTCTTCTTAGCTTGCTCACTCGGTAGTACGGTGTGGCTGGTTTGAACGCAGATAAAAACATGTATTCTAACATTATCTTCTATTAATAAAAATAATTTAAAGTTACGCCAGTATCCTGGAATCTTATTCAGTCAGGACCAATAATATTGCTGATTCTCCTTTGGATTTTATCAACAAATCTCTAGATATACAACAGGAGCACAGGACCAGATATGGCAGCAATATTCAAGGCATAGGCGAATGGTAGACTTATCAATATGCAAGATAGATATCTTGCATATTGACAAGTCTATCATTCTGAAGAGAAAATATGAGAGACAATGAACCGACATTCTTAGAAGCAGACCTAGCAATGAATTCAATATAGTCATACCACTTCATATCAGCCAAGAACCTTTAGACCAAGAAGGCGAAACGAATCACTATCATGGAGGTTAGTATCAGATTCCCGCCGAAAATATATCATGGTAGGTCTTCTAGTTATCTTAGGATCGTCTCACTGGAAAGATTAAATCCATCCGGTGAGAAAACAGGATTTTCTCTTATTCCATTTTTTGTGTAATCGTTCTCCGTTCTTTGTCGCCTTTAAAGGCTATACTTTAACAGATCCAGTAGGGAACGAAAATAATTAAAAGGAATAATATATAATACAGTAAATCAAACAAGTGAATTACAGGAATATCAAGTGTCGAATGAAAAGAATTTATTCGTCAGCGCGCCCTGGGTATGACGATAAACTACACCCACGTCCTGGGTATGACGATAAACTACATCCACGTCCTGGATAAGAGGATAAACTACGTCCAACAGCAAGGCCTCTTATCAAGTGTTTTTGAGGAGCGTGGAACCACCTCTTAATTGCTGGTGTTTCCAGGTCCACCCAAACCCGGGGTGGTAGTACCTGTTAGGGTCCCAGCAAATAGTTAACCCCCAAACTGGGGTCAAAACATTATGAAAGTGTAAAAATAGATATTAATACCAGAAATACTTTTTCTAGAAATTTATGACCAGCAATATGTTTTTGAAGAAAAAAATATTACCAAAAATAGATTTATGAAAAAAAAAAAAAAATTACCCGCAACAAAAATTCTGTTGGCATTAAATACCCCATTGAGGTTGATATGCCATAAAACAAACCAAACCAAACCAAAGCCCACGTCTTTACCGAGTGTAACACAAGGTTGAGATTTAAAGTCGGTTTAACGGTAATACCGTGGGAAAAATACCCAAACCCTGTCAGCATTTCTATTTTTTCGGGATGCCCCAGTCGCTGGGAAATAATCCCTGGCCCCTCCTGAAGGAGAGGTATTGCACTCCCGGTTAAATATTTTTATACTTCCGCGGCATCTGCCAGGTAAGATAATGCAAAGAGGAATTCGTTTGTTCTAACCCTCTGAATGTTTTTTTCGTTTGAGTTATGAAATAAAGTATATCCGTGTACCGTAATAAGAATATCGTCGTAGGCGTGAAACCTCTATTGACACTTGCCGTTTTTAGAGAATGATCAAGATGCTGCCTAGAACTAGTCCTATAACCGTCTTTGGTTTTCCTTGTCCGAAGACAGATTGAAGATTGGAAGCAAGTTATCTCGATTGGACAAAGTAAATTAGTTCAATCAAATTGGTTTATTCCGGTGGAAAAAAGTGAGATGAGGTCGTATTTTTTTAAGGTGAAGAGCTATGAGGATTTGTATCCAGGTTCGTGTAAAAGTTAGTTCTTTCTGTATAATATTACAGACTCAGCTGACTCATATAGCTCGTGTTTCGAGATAACAGAGGGACATAATCAGGAAGACAAACTCGTAGGTAAGTAATAAAATAGAAGGTTTACTACTCGAAGGTACACTTACCAATTGACCTAATGCTATTTCGGTATTTAACCAAGCACCCCACAGAGCGGGATGTAGCACAAAGCCGATTTAACGTGGTTTTTTTCCGAACCTGTAGACCCGGGCAAAAATTCCCCGTAGACCCCGTAATAATGGAGTTAGGTTTGCCTACCTCCCCAGACGAGACTCTGCCTTTTGGTATAGCGTCATCTAGGTTCCTCTCTACCCGAATGCGGAGAGCCGACAAGCAGAGTTACCTAAAGCTAACTCTACTCAACTCCGCTTAACTCCGCTTATTTGGCTTGTCTTGTTCGAAGAAAAACACCTGACTCCTACTGTCGTAATCTCTCTTCATAAGAATCAGATCAGACCAAAAGGTAGCAGTGCATCGCTATCAGGGCTAGCGCTGCCCAGTCCTCACTGTCCAGACATTACAGTGTCCAGAAGCGTTTACGCGACCTTGCTGGTGATGAATTATCTTCCACCGTGTAACCCTTTCCCCACTGACGAAACGCTGCCAGCCTCTCACTATTTTATCGCTATTTCTATGACAAATATTAAAACGAGCTACATTCGTTAGTTTCATAAGAACTTCACATCAAGTACTCGCCATACAGCGTCAGATCATCCTTATCCCATCTTGGTATTCCATTAGTGAGGAGGAAGTTCCATTCAGACAGCTTCTTCCTCAGAGGGATAGCTCTGGGGAACAAACTCCCAAGGGAATGTTTAACCAATCACTACAGTCTTAAACGCTTCAAGTACAGGCTGTACTCAAATCTATCCTACATATCCTCACAATATTCACCATTTGCTCCTCCTCTCTACCCTTACGGTAGTTTTATTCGGCATTCGCTATCTTGAGTGGTTCTTGGGCTTGTATTGAATTAATTATAGCAAAAGAAAAACCTGGAATAGAGTGAGCTTGCAAGTGGCTGTAGAAGAATCAACGTAGCCAACTTTTCGACAAATACAAACACTTTATTGATTTGTGACGAATTAGAGTTGAATCAAACAGTCGCCAACTTTAACGGAAATTGACGGATGATTCCAAATTTTGTGTCCTGAATTCCGATATTGAATTGATCGGACTCTTTTCTAACCTAGCGGAAAACATGTCGGACTTAAAATTTATGAACCAGGAATGTTTTTTATAATCTTTTCAGTGAGTTCTATCAAAATGTCTTGGGGATAAAGTTTACCTTATTCCAAATGAATCAAAATTTTGACATTTCAAATAATCCTGCCTGACGAGAGGTTTTGGTAGAATTCATCGGCGAGCAATCAATTTTATCGCTTTTTTTTACTTCTTCTCTTATTTTGTACTGCTGATGCGAGCCGTCTCCTTCGGCCTATTCCCCGGGCGTGTTGCCCGCCGAACAGATAGATTAGATAGTAACATTTCCAAAAATCATGGAGTTGATTATATCTTAGAAAATCTGTTGAAAGACTTGCGATAATTCTCTTTGACAACTAGGCAACTAAAATTATTGCAGGAACATAACAAAAATATTGCATTTGGGAAAGCGTATCAGTGAAGCAAAAATTCGATGGTGGGATTTTTCAATATTTTTTTGTGGGTGGAGTGTTTACAGGCGGAAATTAACTTTTTGTAAAAAGCCATCGAAAAGATTAGAAAGAAAAAGATTTTCATTTCAATGACATATTCAAATTTCTGGACTACGTTTCTTAAGTTATTTGATTTGTTTTTTACGACTTATCAACCCTTTGCAGGCTATTTAAAGCGAAGAATATTTTTACATTATAATTTGTTTTAGGAGATAATGATTTACTGATACAAATCGTACTAATTAACCCATAGCTGGGGAGAAAAAGTGAAGTCATTAATTTCCCACGGTAATTTGTGGGAAAGTGAATATAATGAACTCGAACGGAATTTGAACTCGGTTCTTCGTTTTATAATTCCGAGCTGTTACCCATTACGCTATACGCACGTCTTGTCTTGCAGCACCTGGTATTTTCAAGTTTTATGTTGCTTAACTACGTGAACCGGTGTTTCAACGTGATATAGGCGTAAGCCAGTTCTAATAAGTACAATATTATATTTATAACTTAGGGCAACATACGATTGATTTTGACGCCCCCAAAACGTATTTTGGGCTGTACTCAAACTGGGACATCCTTTTTTTTCTATCTGTGTATGTAGGTATAGATGTCCACTCGTATTTGAG
Organism: Acanthosepion esculentum; assembly: GCA_964036315.1. Classification (NCBI taxonomy): domain Eukaryota; kingdom Metazoa; phylum Mollusca; class Cephalopoda; order Sepiida; family Sepiidae; genus Acanthosepion; species Acanthosepion esculentum. Next base: position 23,324,827 of record OZ038488.1, read on the forward strand.
GACACCTGTCTACTAGGGCGGCTCATTTTGTGTTTGTTCAACACCCACAGAGCCCACCTGTGGTTTATATTGCAGCTATGCTGAGCAGACCTTAGTTCCAGTTTCTGGAAAAGAGCGTGTTATCTAGCGTGACCCACAATTTGAACAAGGCGACCACGCTCAAGCCCGCGGTCACGATGAATTGTGACTTCGTGCTAGCTCAGCTATCGACGGCACCCAGGAGTTCTGTCTATCCAATTTCACTCACAAGGCTTGGGTCAACCCGTGGTATGGTTTTCAGGCACTTTCCAAAGGTGCCGCACGCTGGGATCGACCTCTCTAGTCCGATAACATCAATAAGTCGCCTTCCCGACAAATCGACTATAGTGAGATTCGAACTCGGGTTTCATTGTCAGAATACAAACCACTCGGCCACGTGCCTATTCTACCTAATAACAAATGACTGAAAGTGTGACTCAGAAATACGAAGACGGATATGCATAACAGAAGAAGCCTTTTCGAAACTAAGCAATGTAAAAAGAGATGTTACTTAATATATAATCTCCTGCATGACAGTAAATGCTGAGCTTTCTTTTCGCAGATGTAGAAGAGACATGGAGCCGCAAAGGTGTGGTTCTACCAAAGAAAACTGAGAAGACACCAATTTTGATAATCATTTTAGAATTTTGCCCAGTACTCGGATTGCTTAAATGACGCAAGCCATAGCATACAATTTAAAAAAAAATGTTTTTGCTTGGTCTAATAATTAGAAAAGAAAGACATTTCAATGTAACTGAGTTATTTGAATTGGTAGAATACTTGACTATATAAGAAAATAACGTATTTAGCAACGCTTTTTATTCAACTTTACGTTTGAATTTTTATTTATTTTTTATTTTGGCGTCGCTTAAACAACACTGACGTCACTATTCAAATTTGAGTAAAGTTGCTTAGAAAAAAATCTGTTTAGCCTCAAACAATTGACGCCCGAACGATATTGAACTCTAAAGTGATATTAATCTGGGAAACCATCCAACTAACCTTTTCTCCATACATTTATACCATGGTATTTACAAAGACTACTGAGCTGTTACGTAATATCAGTCCTCCTGTAAGACAATCGATAATAAAATCTATAATAAATTTCCCAATTTGAAAGAAGATTATGGGATTATTTTTAAAAAATCTGTAATAAATTTTCCAAATTCAAATCTATAATAAATGATATCTTTAATAAAACTATAATAATTTGAAAGATGATTATGGGATTATTTTAATAAATCTATAATAAATTCCCAATTTGTAAATGTATAATAAACAATTAACTATAGTAAATCCTATAATAAATTTCCCAATTTGAAAATCTATAATAAATGATGAATTTAATAAAACTATAATAATTTGAAAGATGATTATGGGATTATTTTAATAAATCTATAATAAATTCCCAATTTGTAAATGTATAATAAAATCCTATAATAAATTTCCCAATTTGAAAGATGATTATGGGATTATCTTTAAGGATCTATAATAACTTCCCAATGTGAAATCTATAATAAATGATAACTTTAATAAAACTATAATAATTTGAAAGATGATTATGGGATTATTTTAATAAATCTATAATAAATTCCCAATATAATAAACAATTAACTATAGTAAATCCTATAATAAATTTCCCAATTTGAAAGATGATTATGGGATTATCTTTAAGGATCTATAATAATTTCCCAATGTGAAATCTATAATAAATGATAACTTTAATAAAACTGTAATACATTTCCCAATTTAGGATTATATTAGTTTTTAAAACTATAAATTATAAGTTAAATAATATTAAAAAAACACCTTTTCTATGAGCTCTCATAGAAACAAATATCGTAATATAAAATATATGCACCAAGTTAAATGGAACCAACTCTACAACAGTAATTCTAATCTTTCATGAGGAACAGATCCTTCACAACGATGATTTATCTTGTCGGAAACATTATTCAAAACCAAGTCCCAATTTCTGCACGTAATGAATCCAGTATTAATCATAGGAAGAAGACCGATTCTTCACCCCAAAATATCGGTGAAATAGGATCGCAAATTAGAAAACTTTGCCTCATCTTCGTCCGCATCTTCCACAGATAAAGGTACCCCAAAGATAACCGTTTCTTTAATTTAATAAGACTTGAAGCAAAAAGCGATAAAAAAAAACAGCTGTCGAAAATACCTTTAAGGTCTTTGGCGGGTTGAAGACAGCAGTTACATCATATAGAGAGATCTAATCATTTTTGACATTGGCGTTTCAAATAATTTTCATTTCAATTTTTAATGTTGGTTGCAAACTAATTTATTCAGTCTTAAAACAGAATCACATTAACCAAGTCAAAAACCATGCCAGTAATTTTTCGTCATCACGAAGGAAACCTTGTGTTTTTTTTCCTGTCATTTTGAATGGTCGTATTCGGAATGACGCTCCTTACACGGATCGTCTATTGCGGCTCAAGTTCACACGAGATCTCGTATATATGATCTATCCCTAAACTGTTCTAGGTTCGACTTAACCTTGCTGATCGTACGGGAACCGGTGTTTTAACGTGATGTGGCCGTAGGTTAAATCTCTTATTAATTAAAGGTTCATATTTTTTTTTACCTCAGGCAAGGCAGTAAAGCCAGTAATGACACAAAGGGTTACGAAGTATGGTAGAATTAGGAATAGAAACATTAATAATGAACGGAAAGAGAAAAAAAAAGTATTCAGGAAGAGAGTAGATAGCGATTGATATTGCATTTAAATTTTTACAGATGAAAGTTCGCTGTAAAGCATGCAGCCAGAATGGAGTTCCACAAGCGAGAAGTGCAAGAAAAGAAACTGTTAGCCTAGAACTTATGGTTACATCTATCCAGATCAACTGTAAATTGATGAGATCTCGACGCCAGTCTAGTACTGCGATTAAATTTAAAAAATCGAGGCACCATAGCGAAGAACTCATCCGAACAATTACCGTGAAAGTATTTGTAGAAAATATACAGAGCCGCAGCCTTGTGGCGCTGAAAAAGTGACTGAAGCCGAGCCACCATGACAGGACCGATAATATTGCTGATTCTTCTATGGATTCTATCAAGGATCTCAAGGTAAATAGTAGGGACACCGGACCATATGTGGCAGCAGTATTCTAAGCATGGACGAATTGTAGACTTAGAGATATGTAAGATAGATTCTGGAGAGAAAAAAATTGTCGCACCGTTAAGGAAAATGAGACAGGAGGTATTAATATATATTATATACATATATACATACATACATATATACATACATACATATATATATATATATATATATATATATATATATATATATATATATATATATATATATATATATACATACATACATACATACATATATATGTATATATATATATATATTTATGTATGTATTAAATCAAATATGTGGTGCAGTTCAATTTATATTACAAAGAATCATTCATACAAAAAGTAAAAATAGTAAAGTTAATGATATAAAATGACGAAATCCCTTCGCAAACAAAAGTTTAAAGTTGCATTAACCTACGAACCACTCGATGAATGTTATGATCCTTGTTTTTAATAACTACAAGCTGTATAAGGTCTTTTTTTAATCTGCTAGTACTTTCAACTGTACATACAGTCATCCTCAGGCAAGGAAATCATTTTGTTTTTAGTAAATCCAGGTAGCATCAGAGACGAAAGATTAAATGCGAATCGAAATATGTTTTTTTTTTAAATGTGTTATTGTTAACGGATAAAAAAGCTTTTGGAGCGTGCAGTCGCAACGCTAAGGTAGAATTTTTTGAAAGTAATTCAACTTTAGTTTATATATATATATAATACGCTTTGCTGTAGAGCGGGGATCCCAAACACGCAGTCTGCGGGCAGCATTCGGCCTGGTTTATAAAGTGGGAACCATTTTCGTGAACAATATTTTCCTCAAAATCTGATAAGTTTAATAAATTTTTCCCCTTGCCTCTTCCATACTGTTTTTCATAAACAGTACTGAGATAAACCGTCACATCAAGTGCCAACAGTCAATTAATTTTAAGGTCAGTGAGGTCTGTTCTAGTTCCTTACAAGAGGAGGGAAGGGAACTTGATTTTGAATCTGAAGGACGTAACCTGCATTAAATGATGAGGGCACGGTTTTTTGCCTTGCATTTAGACAATCTTTGATGAATTAAAAGATAAAAAATATAATTTTGATTTTTTTAAAACGATCGACTTAATAAACTGTTGTAATACGCGGGAAATCTGGTCTGCCTGTCTCCATCTCTCAGCCCCACCTTCTCTTTCATTTTCACAGTTCCTATCACGCAAATAAATAAATAAAAAATAACAAACTTAATTTAATTTATCTTTCTGAGTCCGTGGAACCTTGGTTGGGAAAATGTCCCTAATGGAATCTGAGGATCCCATGCTTGGGAAATCAACAAAGTCTGCAGTTCTCTGGTTGGGAAATTGATGCCCTTACCATTCGTAATGCCCTAGCTACAGGCCTGTTTCTGTGTTGCTGCACCTGATCTCTCCCTCAAAACGTAATTGGCCTTTGGAGTCTTAGACTTTAAGCCTCCTGTCCTTACGTTACGAGTAGCCAGTGTGTTTCGCCGAAGATTCCAACTGAAGTGAGTTTGATCCTCCTGGCTTGATCTGTTGTTCTGAGCCGAGATCAGAAAATATCATTACAAACTATTAGCAACGTCATCCTGCAGACAGTTACCACTAAACTGATTTGCTGATTTGTTTGTTTAACGGCACATCAACTCCTTCATGGGTCATTTAATGCCGAAATTTAATTTTCTTGACAGCTCTGAAATGATTAAAATATGATAAATGTTATTCTGCTGTGACAATTACATATATGGCAGATGATACTCTGATTTTTTGTTTGTGTGGACATAATTACTAGAGGCGGTGGTGTGTTTTACGGTTTGGTTAGGTTTATTTTGTTTTACGGCATATCAAACTTAATGGGTTATTTAATGCCGACAACATTTTTAGGATATATTCGTATGAATAGAATATGTATTCTTTGCTTAGACTGGTTTGGTTTATTTTGTTTTACGGCATATCAACCTCAATGGGTTATTTAATGCCGGCAACATTTTTAGGATAGATTCGTATGAATAGAATATGCATTATTTGGTTTAGATTGGTTTGGTTTATTTTATTTAACGGCATATCAATCTCAATGGGTTATTTAATGCCGACAACATTTTTAGGAAAGATCGTATGAATAGAATATGTATTCTTTGGTTTAGATTGGTTTGGTTTATTTTGTTTTACGGCATATCAACCTCAATGGGTCATTTAATGCCGACAACATTTTTAGGAAAGATTCGTATGAATAGAATATGTATTCTTTGGTTTAGATTGGTTTGGTTTATTTTGTTTTACGGCATATCAACATCAATGGGTTATTTAATGCCGACAACATTTTTAGGAAAGATCGTATGAATAGAATATGTATTCTTTGGTTTAGATTGGTTTGGTTTATTTTGTTTTACGGCATATCAACCTCAATGGGTTATTTAATGCCGACAACATTTTTAGGAAAGATTCGTATGAATAGAATATGCATTCTTTGGTTTAGATTGGTTTGCTTTATTTTGTTTTACGGCATATCAACCTCAATGGGTCATTTAATGCCGACAACATTTTTAGGAAAGATCGTATGAATAGAATATGTATTCTTTGGTTTAGATTGGTTTGGTTTATTTTGTTTTACGGCATATCAACCTCAATGGGTAATTTAATGCCGACAACATTTTTAGGAAAGATCGTATGAATAGAATATGCATTCTTTGGTTTAGATGGGTTTGGTTTATTTTGTTTTACGGCATATCAACCTCAATGGGTTATTTAATGCCGACAACATTTTTAGGAAAGATTCGTATGAATAGAATATGTATTCTTTGGTTTAGATTGGTTTGGTTTATTTTGGTTTACGGCATATCAACCTCAATGGGTTATTTAATGCCGACAACATTTTTAGGAAAGATTCGTATGAATAGAATATGCATTCTTTGGTTTAGATTGGTTTGGTTTATTTTGTTTTACGGCATATCAACCTCAATGGGTCATTTAATGCCGACAACATTTTTAGGAAAGATTCGTATGAATAGAATATGCATTCTTTGGTTTAGATTGGTTTGGTTTATTTTGTTTTACGGCATATCAACCTCAATGGGTTATTTAATGCCGACAACATTTTTAGGAAAGATTCGTATGAATAGAATATGCATTCTTTGGTTTAGATTGGTTTGGTTTATTTTGTTTTACGGCATATCAACCTCAATGGGTTATTTAATGCCGACAACATTTTTAGGAAAGATTCGTATGAATAGAATATGCATTCTTTGGTTTAGATTGGTTTGGTTTATTTTGTTTTACGGCATATCAACCTCAATGGGTCATTTAATGCCGACAACTTTTTTTAGGAAAGATTCGTATGAATAGAATATGTATTCTTTGGTTTAGATTGGTTTGGTTTATTTTGTTTTACGGCATATCAACCTCAATGGGTTATTTAATGCCGACAACATTTTTAGGATAGATTCGTATGAATAGAATATGTATTCTTTGGTTTAGATTGGTTTGGTTTATTTTGTTTTACGGCATATCAACCTCAATGGTTTATTTAATGCCAACAACATTTTTTATTGCTGGTAATATTTTGTTTTGTCAAAAATCTGTTTCTGATAATACTTTTTCTTCAAAATTGTATTACTGGCAATAATTTTTTTCAAAAAGTATTGCTGGTAATAGTTAACTATTTGCCCATAGCTGAGACCCTAACAGGTGCTACCAACCCGGGTGAGAGTGGATCTGGGAACACCAACAATTAAGAGGTGGTTCCACGCTCCTCAAAACCTCCTGATCAGAGGCCTTGCTGCTGGACGTAGTTTAACGTCTTACCCAGGACGGGTGTTTTATGTTGTAGTTTTGTTGAAGTTATATTTTTTAATACAGTTTGATTTCTTTAAGAAATTATTGGATATCATATGAATTAATGTCACGAAAGAATTCTTTCATGTTAGTTGTTTCTTTGATTTTTTTTTAGTGGCATATCAACCTCTATAGGTTATTTAATGATAATTTACTTTATTATTGAAGACAGTTTTATGGATTTAACTAAATATATTTTGAACGCGATTGTCTGCCTTCAATTGCAGATAAAATGTTTCGTTGGTCATTTTGCTATGAAATGTATTGTTAGTATTTCTACTATGAAATGTATTGTTGGTCATTTTGCTTTAGAAATGTATTGGTCAGTTTACTATGAAAATGTATTTTTATACTTTCGTAGTGTTTGTTTTTTCTTTGGAGTTCACTATTTGCCCATAGCTGGGGCCCTAACAATTACTATCACACCGGGTCAGGGTGGACGGGAATAACAGAAATTAAGAGGTGGTCCCATGCTTCTCAAAACCTCCCGATCAGAGGTCTTGCTGCCGGGTTTATTTTATCATAATAGCAAGGACTAGCGACTAAATTGAATGCGTTAGTTAACAAGATCATCTTTCAAATCAGAAGCAAAAACTGAAATTAAGTCCTAGTGAACGGCTTTTCTCGAGAAATACTCTTTAAAATTATAGAGGATTTACGTTTACCGACTCTTGTCGCATCTTTCACGCATGTTCGAAACTGTTCTCTATTAATCATCTGATAGACCCCGTCTCTGCCATCCATCGACATATTTGATGCTCATCTCCAGGAGAGTGACTCGTTGCGCTTTCTCCGGCCAACGTTCTCGGCTGACATGAAGTGGAAACCCTATATTGAATCCATTGTTAGGTCAGGAACATCTTATGTCGCATCTTAGATAATCCCACCAAATGATTACTAATAACACTGAACCTAAAAAAATCGTTCATTATTATAAAATAATGCTGTTTATAAATTCTTTGGGAGATTGTATTGCTAACACTAATAAACCTAAAATATTAAATTTTTACATTGGTCACATAACTACCATACTGTCTCATAGCTCAATTTGTCACTTATGAAAACTTAGTGTAATTTGCAAATATATTGATCAACAATTCACCCTAGGCCACAACATGACATAACATTAGACAAATGGTAGTAGAAAATATTAAATACTATATAGTGTATTAATTGTAAATAAAAATGTAAAATACTTGAAAGTTCTTACTGCACAAAAGAAACGACCCACATTAAACAAGATCTTTCATCTGAGGAGAAGGGGTTTTAAAGTATGTTTAATATTTTAATTTTATATCTTGGTCCTTAGGTCCTGTCAAAATTTATGACTCAACAGATCATATTTAAATGTACCAGGTGTGACAGCAACATTGTCCATTTGTTAGATTAAGCTTTGAACCATTGTATCTTAGAAATGATTAAAGATATCTTACTGGAATTTTCTTAAGGTTTTTATAACACCAATGGACTCTACTTTGAGCAACAATTATGTATAATTACTTTCCGGTGAAACTGTTAGATGTAGACGTCTCTTCTACTCCAATAGCTTCATGTCTCGCACATCTCGCCTGTGGAACTCCCTTACTTATTCCTGTTTCCCTGACAAATATAATCTCCAACTATTTATGTGTAACGTCAATCGACATCTCCAGTTGCCTTGATCTATCCAATTCCCTTCTCCACATCCTTTCACCTTTCATTCCTATCTGCTCTCGCTCCAAATCTTCTGTAACCCCCCTTCCCTTGATCGATCCACTATCTTTCTCCACATCCTCTCCTTTACCACTCCTATATGCTCTTCCTCCAAACCTTCTGTAACCCCTTGCGTGCTAGTCGCCTCCAGCCTTGCTTAGGGTGATAAGCTTAAAAAATAAAATCACTGTTACACACCGTTATTTGAATATATGTTCGGCCCAGCAGACCAAATATGGCAGCCATATTTAATGCATCGACCAATAGTAGATTTATAATTGCTCAAGAGGTCTTCGTATGAGAAGAATTGTCTGGCATGACACACCGAACCAACATTCCTACCAGTAGTCCTAGCAATAGATTCAATATAATTACTCCTCTTCATGCCAGTGGAATGTGAGCCGAAGATGGCTCAAAATTTGGCTCTTTTTGAGTTTAGCATGAGCCATACTGTTGCAAGGCAGTACAGGTTCTCTGTGGTGATTAGATGAAAGTAGTTTTGTTTTGGTTAAATAAAATATTTAAAAAATGTTATTACTGGTACCTATAATCGAAAAAAAATATGTATTAATATTTCATGCTCACTGTAACATATACTTCGCTGTGGAAGTTCAAAATTTTACAAGTCATTACAGCATATCAATGCAATAAGTAGTCCAGCCAAAGCGGAGTACGTAATCGAATCACATGACCTGTGCGTACGTGGGATTAGGTAGATTCTAAAAAATTACTAGTTAGAGGTGTCAGCAAAGAGAAAGTTCCCAACTAATGATCGGTCACTGGTTGGAGAAATTGAAACATTCAACTTTCTTTCAGCTAAATCTCCCTCTCTCGCTGTCTCTATCTGAAAACTGGAACAGAACGACACATCAAAATACGAATAGGGTGAAAATCAAAGAATAGAATGAAACAGCAAAAAAAAAACAAAAAAAAACAGATGAGACATCAAAAATATAGTGTAAGACATCAAAGAAAAATAGAACGAAACATCAAAAGTATAGAGTAAGATATCCAAAAAATAGTGTGAGACATCAAAATAATAGAGTGAGACATCAAAAAGAGAATAGAGTAAGAAGTCAAACATAGAATGATACATCAAAAAGTATAGAGTAAGATATCCAAAAAATAGTGTGAGACATCAAAATAATAGAGACAGACATCAAAAAATAAGTGAGACCTCAAAATTAAGAATAGTGTGAGACATCAAAAAGAATAGACTGAAACACAAAATAAGAATAGAGTTGGATGTGAAAAAAGAATTGTGTGAAATCGCAAATACAAGAATAGTGTGATATCTGAAAAAAGAATAGAGACATCAAAAGTGATAAAGCGATACATCAAAATAATAAAAGTGCGAGGCACCAAAAAAGAGTGAGACATCGAAAAAAAGAAGAGAGACATCAACAATAAGGATTGTGTCAGACATCAAAGGACAAAAGAGTGAGACTTCAAAAAGAGAATAGAGTAAATGTTGTGGTGTCTTCCCTCTAATGATGCTATTGTGGACTCTTCCACTTACTATGAAGTAGTAGGAAAGAAAGTCCCGGTCGAACGGTGATATAGACTGTTCTACTGAGGCTGTCCGCAGCTCCTGTCGAACTCTGCCTTTGGCAGAGAAGAACCCGGACGAGACTTTGCCGAAGGGCAGAGTTTCGTCCGGGGAGGTAGACGGACCAGAACCCGTTTATGCGAGTTCTACTGGGACTTTTTGGCCGATCCAACGGGCTCCGATGACCCACGTTAAACTCGGCCTTGTGCCACATATATCCCTCGTGAGGAGGGGGCTGTTAAATATTAACAGTGATATAGACTGTTCTACCGAGGCTGTGACTGTTCGCAACTCCTGTCTTGAGCAGAGAGGAACCCGGACGAGGCTGTGCCGAAGTGCAGAGTCTCGTCCGGGGAGGTAGACAGACCCAAATCCGTTTATGCAGGTTCTACGGTGATATTTCGGCCGAGCCTACGGGATTGGATGATTCACGTTTAACTCGGCCTTGTGCCACACGTACCCACGTTAGGGTGGGGCTACTCAATATCAACAGTGATATGGACTGAACGCTGATCAACCGACACACTCTCCCAAGTCGTGCAACACACTTCTGTTGTATTTACTGTTCAATTCACTATTCATCAGCAATCTCTTGTTTTGTTATTTCTTATTACTTGGTCACAAATAAGAATACTGTGTGACATCAAAATAATAGACTGAGACACCAAAAAAGAAGTGAAACATCAAAATTAAGAATACTGTGTGACATCAAAAACAAGATTAGTGTGAGAAATCAGAATAGTGTGAGACATCAAAAAATTAATAGAGTCAGACACGAAGAAGAATAGAATGAGAAATCAAAAAAGAATAGAATCAGACAACTAAAATAAAAATAATGAGACATCAAAAAAGAATAAGATGAGAGATCAAAAGCGTATAGAGTGAGTTATCAAAAATAAAAATAGAGTATGACTTCAAAAAAGTATTGAGTGAGATATTGAAAAATAGCGTGAGATATCAACAACTAAAAACAAACGATGTCTGGAGTTTATATCCACGGTCCTCTCTAGGTAAAGAAAAAAGTTTCTGGATACCAATTTTGATTTGATTTGTTTTCTTTTAAGGATTATCAACCTATTTATGTTATTTAAAAGCGAAACATATTTTGGATATTAAAAATAATTCTTTTTTTTTTTAGAATATCAATGAACTTTCCAATTATAAATCCTACTATTTAATCCAAAACTAGGGGGAGGAAATGGATTCATATCTTTCCCAAGAATATTTGCGTGTAAGTGAATGTAACGAAATCGAGTAGAATTCGAAATCGGCACTCCAATTTCTCATTTTCAGACGCTATCTATTGCACCATCAGCACATCCTGGCAAACAAGAACTGAGGTAGATTTTTACAATGTTTCGATACTTTCTGTTTATTACCATTTTCGATGGCGATTTAGAGCCATTTACCCTGGCCAAATATAAGACTTCTTCAAATAACTTGGAACGAGATCTAATAGGACATATAGATAAATTGCCAATCATATCCGATGTATCATTCTAATTCACATTTAATATTCTCTACTCAAATGGGCGAGAGGGTTCTTATATGTACGATGGTTCCACCAAACACGGCACTCTGCTGTCAAGTTGATATGCTTGCAACTAGTATAAGTGGTTATCTGTTATAGTAAACCGAAATAATTTCAGCTCTCACCAAATAATTTTTCAATAATTAGTTTTCACTGCAACCACCTCCTCTCGAGATTCACTTCATCTTTATAAAACGGGCCCCAGAGTTGATACACAACTGTCACTTTCTGTAAGGGGTTCATTTGTAGAGGTCACTGACGTATTTATCTTGACACAAATTACCACAAGATATGAAACAATAAGAAGAAACATTCAACAAGAAATGTTGCATAAGTAAATAAAATTTATATGCATAACAACAATTGTATAGAAACTAATGCAGTTGTGTTTGAAATGCTGAAATTCACTTATACTTGGAATTTTGAGTGAGGAAGATATACTTGTTGATAAACTATGCTGTTTATTAAAAGGTGTGTGAGTTTGGAGAACTTTAGTAAGATGTATTGTTACTCGTAAGAGAATTCAACAGTTTTTCTTTTACTCACAATGTTATGTTAAGTTTTTTTTGTAGTTGAAAATTCCATGTTTAAATATAGCAGGAGATATTTAATTTTAACTGCTAGTTGAATTGTTTAAGGTAAGTTAGAAAAAATTGTTGAGTGAGAAAAAATTATTCTTCGCTTGAAAATCAAGAAGTAATATTTGGTACTAAAAATGTAATTTTTTATTTTAACACTTCGAGGTGAAAATATGTATAAATATAGTGAAGTGTCTTGCCGCTCAAATTCGTTCACCGAAGAGGGAGGAAATCGGCTGAGATGAATTGTCGAAAGTCATACGTGGTCAGGCAGCGTGCTGTTTGTTGATGAAAATCTCATTGTTAGAAATTGGTAAGTTTCTTTGTCATTGAAGATGTGCGTACGTACGTGCGGGCATGTTATGGCGTCTCATAGCTTTTTCCCCTAAAGGGACAACCGCGATTTCCCCACGGAGCTACATCTTGTATGTGAGAGAAGGCAAGAGAGGAAGAGTGAAAATGTGTCAAGTGTAATGTGAATCACGTGATAGGCTCGCGAACAGATTTTGGTGGTAAATTGACTATGAACACTTGTGCGTGGGCGTTGTAATGTTTTTCGAATATATTAGCCAATCGGAAGTTGGAGAATTATTCAAGGCCTCTGTAATCCACTTTGGTGTTTATTTTGTACAAAGATTGCCGTCGAAATCAAGTGGTAGCAGAATACTAAGCATCTTCACATATTTATGTTAACGGGTTTATCACCAGATACAAACTTTGACGTCGTCTTCAATCGTCTTTTGCAGTTACATTCATCCGAATTTTTTCATGCCACAGCCCTGACACTTGTGCTGACGCATTCACCTTTGAAGCTGTGACAAACTCAAGTGTAGTTTTTATTACAGCAAACAAGTGAGAAGCGTTGCAATGAGTGTCACCACTAGAATCTAGTAGACTATTGGTAGTTCCTCAGCTTTGGGCCACAATGTTGCATCATAGATTAAATCAAGGACATAATTTTCTTGAGGTTTCTCTTCTTTTTTACTCGCTGTATTACACACTATTAGGCATCGTTTGGAGGAAACGAGGAGGAGAGGTTAATAGAGAAAATGGGTGCCTAGAGATCGCTTAGCCATCTATCATCTCCACGTGGTGATTTTTTCCACGCTGAAACTACGTTAGGCAAAAGGGAGGAAAGGCTCGATGGAGTAGCAAAGCTCGTGACTGCTCTACTGTCGCAACCGTAGTGTTTTTCCCCCCGCTCGGTTTTGATATTCTATAAAAGAAAAAAAAAATAAAGACAGTTCATCATTGTCAGGATTCCACCCAATGCCTTCCAAACCATCTCAACTCAGTTTGGGCCGTCAAAGATCTGACTTGTACACTTTTTCCTTTTTTTTTTTTGACAAGTCTACGCATCCTGTAAAATAGAGAGAGCTAATTGATCTTAAAGCATTTATGACGGCTGGAATATTTGTATAAATCTACCTCCCCAAATATTTCGACAATTAAATCAGAAAGTGATCGGTTTATATTTCACGGCCGTAGCATATATTCGAGAATAACATTTTCCCCATTGTTTTGTTTGTTTAAAGGACGTCTCCGGAAGGACAGGTTTAACAAACAAAACTATTCTCTTCTTGGCGGTTCACAGATATAGATGCAAGGATTAAAACATCTACAATTTTAAGCAATAGAAAATTAAAAGGCAATAAAGCAATTAAAAAAGTAATAAAACAATTAAACAATACGACAAGAAATTAAAAATTAAAAACAATGAAACAAGCAATAAAACAATTAAGCAATAATGCAATTAAGCAATAAAGCAATTACAAAACAATAAAATAATTAAACAATAAGACAATTAAGAATTAAACCAATTAAAAACAATGAAGCAAGCTATAAAACAACTAAGCAATAAATCAATTAAGCAATAAAACAACTAAGCAATAAATCAATTAAGCAATAAAACAATCAAGAAGCAATAATAAATTAAACAATAAGACAATTAAGGAATGAAACAATTAAAAGCAATAAAACAACTAAGCAATAAATCAATTAAGCAATAAAATAAGTAAAAAGCAATAAACTAATTAAATAACAAGACAATTAAGAGATAAAACAATTAAAAAGAATGAAACAAGCAATAAAACAACTAAACAATGAATCAATTAAACAATAAAACAAGTAAAAATCAATAAAACAATTAAACAACAAAACAATTAAAAAGCAATAAAAGACCAAAACTTTTAAGCAATAAAACAATTAAACAATTAAAAGCAATAAAAGACCAAAACAATTAAGCAATAAAACAATTAAACAATAACACAATTAAAAAGTAATAAAAGACCAAAACAATTAAGCAATAAAAATATTTAAAATATTCGGTCGATAACGAGTGTCTGAAAAACAAAAAACAAATCCATGACACTTCTACACCAATTAATTGTTTTAAAACGTGCCTCTTTATGCATCGGAAATATGTAAACAAACCTATTTTGATTTTTGATCCGTATCTTGTATGAGCGGTGGAATGAAGTTTCAGCTCACTAACCAGTCGGCTCATATTTTCCACACGTGAATTTTCACATGGGTGTGTCTTGCAATGTTGTTGCCTTCTGGAAAAAACATTCGGCTCTGTTTATGTTGGTATTTGATTTGTGCAGAGTTCTATCCTAACACATGACGAGTAATCTTACTAACTGACAGATACATAGATAGGACAAAAAAAAAAAAAAAAGAAAGACAGAAACGGGGTAAGCAAGTCTCTCGCTACCTCTTACCCCACCTATTTTTATGTCTTTAGGAGTTGAGCGGAGGTGAGGGTGGTGTATCGTATAACCACGCCGGAATTGGAAGCTGTGAGACGAGTTCATATTCCGGGTTAGCCGTTGCGTTCACTTTAAAACAAACACTATTCGGAAAGGCATGAATCCATCTCTTCTGCGTCGTGGGTATGACAATAAATTACATTGACAGCAAGACTTCCGATCGAGATGTTTCAAGAGCGTGGAACCACATCTTAATTGCCGTTGTTCCCAGGTTCAAACTGACCCGGGATGGTATCAATTGTTAATTAACTCCCAAACTGGCGTCAAAATATATGTATAAAAAGTCTCATTGTAAGAATACCAAATTTTTACAGTGAAAAAAATTACCAGCGATATATTTTCGTTAAGAAAAAAATGGAACCAGCAATAAATTTTTATAAAAACAACAAATATATATGTATTGCTGGTATACACACAATTTAAATTACATGATCCAGCAGCCCTCCAAACTATCAACAGTTGGAATTATAAATGTAGTCTTGTGAAAAGGCAAATTGAAATAGCCAAGGAAAAATTGAACACCTTTGACAGCAAAAAACAGGACATCTGATCGTTGCTTGGAAATCATCCATGTAAACAGAAACAGACTATCATCACTGTCTTGTCCGTGTATTGCTTAATATATTGTAATATAATTGTCATCTTTGATAATGGCTTATGTAAGGCGAAAGCTTAGATTGGATTAAAAAATATGTATCAATATTGTGACTTTCTTTCTTCTTTTAATGATAATCTTATTAAACTTATCAGACGATATGAAAAGAATTTACATAAAATAAATAGACAGCACTTGTCTATATTATTTAATGAAACATGTATGAATATATATATATATATATATATATATATATATAATAAAATAGGCAGCATATAATTTTATATTACAAAGAGTTAATCATATTAATATTAATATATATATATATATATATATATATATATATATATATATATATATATATGTATATGTTAGATTAGGCCATTGTTCTGTTTTAATTGATAGGTTACAAAACTAGTAAGAAATTTAAAATAAATAGTACAAGATAACTTTGTAATGAACGGTTTCATATAGGGTTAGACTTAAAGATTGTTATAGAATAGTAAGAATTATTGAGGTTTTTTTTTTTTTTTTTTTTTTTTTTGGCGGGGGGTAACGTAAGTGGTAGTTAAGTTATTGAATTAGTAATTAATGAAATGTAAAACATTGGATTGAACCTCGCAAGAACGAGTCCAGCTTACCTCGATACGAATTCCAGGAAATGGCGCAAAAAAAACCGGATGTAGCAAAATGCAAGACTATATATAGGAGGGAAGGGGGGAAAGTCCTTATTTCATTGGCTGATGTTGACTGACGTATGTCAATAAGAACGGTCGGAATCCTAGCCATATTTTATTTATCTTTTTTGCAATGTCGAAGTGCGTAGCAAAACGCTATCAAGGAGGCGGCCTGAATCTTGTGGAATTAGGTCGGGGTTGCTGTTGGAGCCGATATGATGCAAAACCCGAAATCGGCTATGAAGACAGTGCATCACTGAAGACCTTCCTTGTTGCATCTGAAATGTATTACTCTTCATATATATATATATATATATATATATATATATATAGATCAGCAATACATTCTTTTGTAAAAGAAATTATTTATGCTGCCAAGAAAATTAAATCTCGGCATTAAATGACCCACAAGGAGTTGATATGCCGTAAAACAAAGCAAACCTAACCAAACCGTCTCTTCTGCACCTCCGTTGAATCTGTAAAATCTGAATACCAAACCGTGGAGAATTCAATGTGAAAATGCATTATTATCTAACACAAGGAGCCATGCCCATTCACGGGTAATGAACCCCTTACAATCTGAAAAGGTCTTCTTCGCCGTGTCACTTCATGATGTGGACGATCATAGTTCTTCCCGACTTCCTACTCTTTGTAGTTCTTAGCAAAGATTTTCGGTATGCTATCCCCACCATTCCTTGTTCTGTCATCCATTTACACAAGCTAGTTAAATACACGAACATGGTCCTCCACAGACTGTTTGTCTATTCTTTAATATCTGCAAATTGCAATGTCTTCTTGGGGGAAAAAACAAACAAACAGTAGATTTGTTTTCAGTTGTCTTCTGTTTTGAAATCATGGTAAACCTTCTCTTAGATTGGCTTCCATCCGAGGCTAGAGAACCCTGTCTACCCTGCTATTTAACCCATAGAGCTGAGGCTGAGTGGAGAAGAGATGGATTCACGCCCTTTCCAAGTGCAATAGTGCAAATAGTGAACTGTACAGTTTCGACCGCAGCTTGAACCTGGATAAAAGAAAAAACATTTTGTTGAAAGGATCTGGTATACTTTATAAATATAGAAATTGTTAAATAGAAATTATAAAAATATGGTAATCACAGATAAGCAATATCCCACTAGTACTAGGAGCACCAGGATGTATGAAGAATGGTTTGGTTGCTTATTTTGTTTTATGGCATATCAAAACCTCAGTGGGTCATTTAATGCCAACAAAATTTTGAAATAGATTCATAGTGATAGTTTGGTAAAAACGGTGTGTATGTATACATATATATTTGAACCATTTTTCAATCATTCTTATTTTTGAGTAAAATCCAACTTCTGTTAGGAAATTTGTAATCTTGGATGGTTTTATTTTCGTAAAGGTCTATGACCTTTTCAGTCCACCCTCGTACCTGGAAAGAATCAATGTGGTTATTAATAAGAAGAGTTGAGATGAATTCATGCAAGATTTCACATCTCTAACATTATTCCTTCATAGTTAAACTATGAACTTTTCAGCCCCGTACCTGTGAATAAACAATGCAGTTATTAATAAGAAGTTCTTTTATATTAAAGCGTGCATGATTTCACAGCTCTATTTTCAGCCCACCCTTGACAATATTAAAAATAAATAACCTACCAAACGAACGAATGTCTTGTCACCCATACATAATATAATTTTCTATTTCACATGGCTGATACGAGCTCCTACTGTTTGGAAGAGAGACTGCTTGCAAGTGTATGCCTTGAAAATGATGTTGTTCATAAGGACCTTCTTGATGTGTGACAGCATCAATGAAAGTGAATAAACTGTATCCAGTACATGCGTTTTTTATTACGTGTATTACTTGTTCTTCTATTGTTGTCATGACAAGACTTTCGGACCACCCTGTATAATTCGTAGTAAGGATCATACAGTCTTCATTGCAATTGGTTTCGAAGAAACGGAAATTACTTCTGACTCAACCTAATCAATTGGGTTTCTTATTACCTCTGCCTGATGGTTATCGTCTCACAGTCTTCTCACATTATATTTTTTATCGTTTGTCTCCTGTTGTTGTTGTTGTTCTTGTTGTTGTTGATCTTGTTCTTGTTCTTCTCATTATTATTATAATTTATTTCTTCCTTTCTTTCTTTCTTTCTTTGAACTTCCTTTTTCGCATTTGTCTCGACAGTAGGTACGACAAATTCATTTCACACACACACACACACACACACACACACACACACACACACACACACACATATATATATATATATATATATATATATATATATATATATATATATATATATATATGTATATCTTTACTTTATCTGGGATGTGGTTTGTTTGTTTACCCAGACTCCGTATCCAGCAGATGCGTCCTGTGTAGCAACGGGCTGTTTTTTTTGTTTTTTTTTAATTTTGATTCCATTTCGCTTTTTTTTTTTTTTACATTTTTTTTCTTTTTGTTCTATATATGTGTTTCTTCTTCTTCTTTTTCTTCTTCTTCTTCTTCTTCTTCTTCTTCTTCTTCTTGGTCCAACTTTCTTGTCTTATCTTTTATTAAGTTAAAAGTGAATCGCACATCTGTGAGCGCGAATCGCTGTAACACAGAAATAAGGAAGAAAAAAGTAAAATCGAGATGACTTTGCAGAGAGAGAGAGAGATAGAGATAGATAAATATATATAGAGATAGAGAGATAGAGAGAGAGAGAGAGAGAGTGAGGTGAGGAAGGTGGGGGTCGGTCCGACGCCCAGTGCGCCTTGCACGTGGCCGACTTCGCTGGATTCAGAAACTATTCAGACATTACGTATCCTCTTCAACGTCGTTGTCTCCTTATTCTCAGACTTAAACAAACAAAAGATATTCTCAGTTATTTTTTTTTCGATATTGGCTACGCACGACAATAGATTCCTTCTTCTATCTGCCGTGTCCTTTCAGAACTTTGGGGATCATGACCCTCCACTATTTCCTGTCCTTTGTGGCTCTTGAGAAGATTTTGTCGTTTTTTATTATCTCTCCTAAACCCTGTTCTGCCATCTATTTACTCAAGCTTGCTACTTAGGTAATGCATTGTTTTCCTCTGTCACTCACGCATTCTATCCTCTGAGCATTCATTTTTGCTAGCCAACTTTTCTCATTATGTGAACTTGAATTCTCAACTGTCACTTTTTAATGTTAAGTCATTCATGCCATCTTAATTTCCGTTTTCTTAAAAAAAAATTAGTCGTTGCTCACATTTTCGATCGATGGCATTCTCAGTATCCTTCAGTAGATTCACATTTCTGTTTCTTCAAGTTTCTTCGTCATCTGTGAGGAGATTCGCTGCCTTATAGAAGCGCTGGTATTACATCACAGTTCATTAATCTTTTCTTTGTTTCTGTTGTATAAGAGTAAGTGTCGTTGCCGACGGTGAGCATCACGGCATTTCCATTATTAAGTAGATCATGTAATCAAAAGGGAAGTGAATAAATAGGAAGTAGCGTGATGACTATACGATCACTGTTCACTCTTCTTTCCAATCCACTATCGTTATACGTTCACTCTCTCTACTACTATATTCTCTTCTGATCATTATACTATTTGGCGATTACTACTTGAACAAGTATTACTAGTGCAGATATTATGGGAAGACGTTACTACTAGTTCCGGCGTTTACAAGTCTCGTATACAACGAACATCTTTTGAAGTGATAACGAACTTTCGCTTGACATAACAAAATTGACACGCGAACCTATCCAACATTACAAAATAACGTTTTTCTTTTTTCGTATTCTTTCACATTCAGAAATCCTTTGTGTCTTAGTGGAAGTAGCGTGATTACTATACGTTCACTGTTCACTCTTCTTGTCTATCCACTATCGTTTTACGTTTCCTCTCCCTACTCTACTACTATACGCATTACGGTTCTCTTCTGATCATTATACTATTTGGCGATTACTACTTGAACAAGTATTACTAGTGCGGCTACTATGGGAAGCTGTTACTACTAATACCGGCGTTTACGAAGTCTTGAATATGACAAGCATTTTTGGAAGTGATAACGGGCTTTCGCTTGACATAGCAAATGTGACAAGCGAAGCCGTCCAATATCACAAAAGTCTTCAAATTTATACTCAGAACACTCTAAATACATTTATTACATCAATAAATTTCATCACTTAGCGTCCTCCATAGTTTAGCGTTCGTTGGCCTCCATTGTAGTTGTGAATTCTTTACTTCCGCTTTACTGAATTTCAAACGCTCCATCTTTGATATCGAGCACTTTATCCCATAAATATAGCATACCTTAAGACTATATTTCTTCATATATATATATGTTTATATGTTTTTATGCTTATATACGTATATGCTTATATATATGTTTACATATATATGTTTATATATACATGTTTAATTCTATATATATATTTATATATATATATATATATATATATATATATATATATATATATATATATATATAGAGAGAGAGAGAGAGAGAGAGAGAGATAGGTAGCTAGAGAAGAAAGACAGTGGGAGCTAGATCGTTAAGTCTTCGTTGTATCTGAGTAAGTGTCGTTGCCGAAACTGTGGTTTGAAACTAGATCGCCAGTGAGTAACACGAGCGAAACCATTATTAAGTAGATCACGTGATCATAAATAAAGTGAATAAATACGAAGTAGCGTAATGGTGACTGTTCACTCTTCTTTCCAATCCACTATCGTTATACGTTCACTCTCTCTACTACTATACTATTCTCTTCTGATCATTATACTATTTGGCGATTACTACTTGAACAAGTATTACTAGTGCGGATATTATTGGTAGGCGTTACTACTAGTTCCGGCGTTTACAAGTCTCGTCTACAACGAGCATTTTTTGAAGTGATAACGAGATTTCGCTTGACATGGCAATAGTGAAAAGCGAAGCCGTCACAAAAATCATAACGATTTTTTTAAATCAAAATTTAAAAGAGATAGGAAGAAAGATGGAATGTACTACAAATATGGGAAAAGGCATTTAAAAGGGAGATAGAGAGAGAACAAAGGGGGAAGTAAAAACCAAAGTAGTGAGGGTGATACAAGAAAAGGGGAGGACACAGGATGACTAGATATACATCCAAAAACGGTTGAAAAGTAATATTGACATATTGAAGATTAACTCTGACTCAAATAGGAAAAAAATACACACCTAAGCTACACCTAAAAATCATGAAGGGCACCTTGAGGCGGTGTAGGGGATACAAAGAACAGTTACGACTGAGTAGTGAGTCGTTCCTCACTGAGTGCCCCCTACTTTCGGCCTTGAGCCACATCTAAGCTAAGCTTAGAAAATCGCTATATATATATATATATATATATATATATATATATATATATATATATATATATATAAAGAGAGAGAGAGAGAGAGACAGACAGACAGACAGACAGACAGGAAAGAAAGTGGGAGTGAGATCGTGAAGTCTTCGTTGTACATGAGTAAGTGTCGTTGTTGACATTGCGGTTTGAAACAAGATCGCTATTATTTATATCAACGTTCATAACTTCGTAGCAACCATTCTTGTACTCCGATAATAAATTTAAGCAATTATCTAAATAAGTCAAAATAATGTTTAAATAGATTTTAATAAAAATGTATGGCATTATTTAAACAAGTAGAAAAGTAGCAAGTTTGCTGAATTCATCATCATCATCATTATTATTATTATTTTTATTTCCTTTGATATCTGGCGTTTACACATTTCTTTCCGGGTCCCGCCCAGGGACCTAAGGTTAGAAATGGCATCATGACACTTTCCACTGCAAAAAAAAAAAAAATAAAATAAAATAAAAAAGATAATTACATAGATAAAGCCCTTCGTAAAGTGTGGGCTGTACTTGTCAGAATAATTTTTTGTATCTCTTTGAGGCATGGACTTCCAGGGATCCCTTCCATCAGCCTACTGGAATCTTTTCCATCCAGTCCAAGGGCTCCACCTACAACAGGAATTGTTGATGTTCCCATGTGCCACATTTTTGAGATTTCTATTTCAAGGTCCTTGTATTTTGACAGTTTTTCGAATATCTTCAAAGATACATTGCAGTCTGCAGGGACTGCCATATCAATAAGGAGGCACTTGCGAGTACAACTTTTTGCATTCCTTTAAGACATGGGTTAACGGGAAACAATTCAATGAGTCTATCGAACCCTTTCCCAATCAATCCGAGAGATCAAACTACAACTTGAATTATTGATGTCCTCATGTATCAATTATTATTATTATTATTATTATTATTATTATTATTATTATTATTATTATTATTATTATTATTATTATCTCTTTGGTTTCTGTTGTATACTTTTTTTCCTGGTAATACTTTTGTTTTGTCAAAAATCTATTTCTGTTATCATTTTTTTCCTCAAAAATGCATAGCTGGTAATATTATTTTTTCAAAAATATGTAGCTGGTAATATTATTTTTTCAAAAATATTTAGCTGGTAATATTATTTTTTCAAAAACGTATACCTGGTTTTTTCAAAAACGTATAGTCAGCAACATTATTCTTAAAAAAAATAAATAAACGTACAGCTGGTAATATTTTTTTTTAAAACGTACAGCTGGCAACATTATTTTTACAAAAACGTATTATCAGAGGCCTTGCTGTTGGACGTAGTTTATCGTCATACCCAGGAGGTGGATGTAGACAGGGTGTTAACTATTTGCCCATAGCTGGGACCCTAACAGGTGCAACCACTCCGGGTCAGGGTGGATCTGGGAACACCAGCAATTAAGAGGTGGTTCCACGTTCCACAGAACCACCTGATCAGAGGCCTTGCTGCTGGACGTAGTTGATCGTCATACCCAGGACGCGGATGTTGTTTATCGTCATACCCAGTACGGACACAACTTGATAAACAAACTGGAAATTATAATCTGGATTAAAATTGGAGGCTCAATTACACATTAAAATCATTATATAAACTGATCCCTCACTTTGTGGCTAATGTAGTTTCTATACATTTATATTGCAGAGAATGTAAATAAATCTAAAATACCTGCCTGTGCTGCTAATTTATTTTTGATAAAAAATTATAATGTGGATATAGAGAGGGGGAGAAATTCTTTATTACAATCAATATATAAACTGAACCCTCACTTTGTGGCCACAAAAATTTCTGTAGATTTATATTGCAGAGAATGCAAATAAATCTAAAATGCCTGCCTGCGTTGCTAATCAGTATCTGATTGGTTTGTTTTCTACGGTTTATCAACCCTTTGCAGCCAGTAAATATTTTTCGATTGTAAGAATTTCTTTAGGGGAGAACTAAAAAGGATTTAGTGATACAAGTCTTACTAATTAACCTATAGCTGGGGAGAAGAGATAGATTCATACTTTACCCAAGGGTATTTGTGCGAGAGTATAAAAAACCCGATTGGAATTGGAACTCCTGGTAATTCCCAAGCGGTCACCCGTGTAGGTACTGACCAAGCTAGACGTTACTTAACTGCGTATGGGATTCGCTGTTTCAACATGATATGTCCATAAGCCTTGAAAGATTAATTACGATCCCAAAGTAGAAGCCATTTTATCCTTCTTGAGAACAATAAACACATGTAAAAAAAATAAAATAAAATTAAATCCTGGATAAACGACATAAACAATTAAAATTTTCTTAACTCTCAAATAAACTTGAAATGTCCACCCCCCTCATTAAACAAATCATGACATTTAATAACCTTAAAGTAGTTGGAATGCCATTAAAAATATTATTATTATTATTATTTTTATTTTTTTAAGCGTTTCACCCCAAGCAAGGCGGGAAGCCACTAGCACGCAAACGGGTTACAGAGAGTTGGAGTCAAGAGCAAACAGGAGTGATAGAGGAAAGGATGAAGAGAAGGATAGGGGATAGATCAAGGCATCTGGAGACGTCGATTGACATTACATTTGATTAGTTGGTTTGGTTTGGTTGGTTTGGTTTTTGTTTTACGGCACATGAACCTCATGTGGGTTATTTAATGCCGATAAAATTCTTATTGCTGGTAATATGTTTTTCTTCAAAAATCTAATTCTGGGAATATTTTTCCTTGAAGAAATCTATAACTGGTCATATTTGTTTCAAAGAATGTATAGCTGTTTTTAAAGTATTGCTGATAATTATTTTTCCTTCAAAACTTGTTGCGGCTAATATTTTTTTATTACAAAGTATTTCCGGTATTAAATCCTATTTTCACACAAGTTTGGGTGTTAACTATTTGCCCATAGCTGGGACCCTAACAGGTGCTACCACCCCGGGTCAAAGTGGACCTGGGAACACCAGCAATTAAGAGGTGGTTCCACGTTCCTCAAAAACCTCCTGATCAGAGGCCTTGCTGTTGGACGTAGTTTATCGTCATACCCAAGACGCGGACGTAGTTTATCGTCATACTCAGGACGCGGACGTAGTTTATCGTCATACCCAGGACGTTTGAATAGTTGGAGATTACAGCTATCAGAAAAACAAGAAATGGGGAGGTAGTGCCACAGGCGAGAAGTGCGAGACATGAAGCTATTGGAGTAGAAGAGATGGCTACATTTAACAGTTTCGACAGTGAAAGGACGAGAGCGAGATGCCAGCGTAGTTGAACGCTTAAATTCATGAAGTCTGGGAACCAGCGAAAGCAGGTCATCGGAGCAGTTACCGTGAAAGTATCTGTAAAAAAGACAGAGGAAGGCAACGGCATTATTATTATTATTATTATTATTATTATTATTATTATTATTATTATTATTAAGATAAAAAATCATGAACCCGGTCAGGCCGAAAATTGTGTACTTTTGCTATATTTGAGCGGTAGATGCCCCGGTCCTCACTTTCCAAGTCCTGATAGAGTTCAAAAGCATCTCCGAGTCTTTGTTGGAGAAGAATCATTTTCCACCCTCCAACCTCTCTGTAACAGGCGGGATGCGGCGAGTGTCTCACTGTTCTGTCGCTACTACCATGGAAAGTGCTCGGATGAAATACATTCCTTGGTTCCGCCAAGTCTAACCTTCACGGCTAGGATCCGCCAAGCCCTTTACATAGTAGCAAACCACCCACCCTCCGTTCGTATTCTATCGGTGAGAAGCATCTTCCACTGAAACAGCTTCTTTCCGCGAACCTTGTGAAACAAACTTCCATGAGGATGTTTCCCTGATCACTACAGTCTTAACTTGTTCAAGTCTAGAGTTAACAGTTATCTTCCCCTCCTATCATTATAAACTACCCCCCTTAACAACCCTTTACCTCGAGTAGGGTCTTGTACAGTGTGAACATTACTGTAAAAAAAATTGCAATTTTTCTATGCCTATAGAAAAGATATTCGGCTACTGCAGATGCTCCTGCTATATATCTCTGGTCTGGTGCACCTGTTATATTTCTCGAGGTCCTTGACAAAGGCCAAAGAAGGGGATGTAATTTTATTGATCTTGAGCTGGTATCTCGGTTTCAGTCGCTTTCCAACCGCTATAAAGCAACTTCCCTTCGGCTCTTCTATAAATATTTTTTATGACAATTGTTCTAATGTGCTTTTCACTTTGGTACTTTGGCTTCACGAATTTAAATGTAGTAATAGATTGGAAATAAGGTCTCATAATGGTACTCACGGATTTCTAGCCTCGCTTCCGGCTTCTTGCTTTCCTGTCAACTACGATCATCAAAAATTTAAATGCAACTTCAATCGTCATCTCTTTCTGAATCCTGTTCTCATATTGTCCTTTCTCCTCCCTAACTTTTTCCTATTTTCTTTCATTCTCAGTAACGTCTTGCGTGTTAGTGACATTATCGCTTCGCTTAAATGATTTTAAAATAACACAAATATTGTTTGCAACATGGATGACATTAAAATTTAAATATTTTCTGTGATCTTGTATTAAAATAGAAGCACTGGTTTATTAAAGAATCATTGACTTAAAACAACCTAAAATCATCAGATATAAATACGGATTTAATTCTCGATTCTAACAAAGATAAGCATTTAAATATTTTTCAGACCACTTGATTAGTTTCATTAAAAAAACAGTTACAAGCCGATATCCGTGGGTATCTTATTACAGAGATAAAAGAAATATGTCCGAACAAAGTTTAAAAGGAAGGCATCACGAAAGCTATTGTTCTTGGACAATTTCAGGATTCACTCGACTTGCCAAAGTTTTACGGTGATTAAATATTCAATTTGAAGCGTTTGTGGTTACACTCCGATAAACAGATCTTTAAATGCAACGGACCATGGAGAGAGACCATTTGAAATAAAAAAAGAATGGATTTGACTTTGATAAAGTCGAAAGTATACAGTCTAGAATATTACATCTAAGAATCCGACATGAAAAAGGATATTATCTCTCTTACGCGTACACTTAAGTTCGCAATAGAAAAGTAACTTTGAATAAAAGAGCAAGTTGGATTAAAAGCATAGGCTAGATTAAAAGGGTAGGTTGGAATAAAAAGAGTAGGTTGGAATAAAAGGGAACTTCGAAATAAAAAGATAGGCTGTAATTATATGATTGGTTATAAAAATGGCAGGTTGAAATAAATGGGTAGTTTGGATTAAAAAGGGTAGGCTGTAATAGAAGGGTAGGTTGAAATAAAAAGGTAGGTTATATTGAAAGGGTAGGTTGGAATAAAAGGGTAGGTGGATTAAAAAGGGTAGGTTGAAATAAAAAGGTAGGTCGTATTGAAACGGTAGGTTGGAATAAGAGGGTAGGTGGGATTAAAAAAGGGTAGGCTGTAATAAAAGGGTAGGTTGAAATAAAAAGGTAGGTTATATTGAAAGGGTAGGTTGGAATAAAAGGGTAGGTGGATTAAAAAGGGTAGGTTGGAATAAAAAGGTAGGTCGTATTGAAACGGTAGGTTGGAATAAGAGGGTAGGTGGGATTAAAAAAGGGTAGGCTGTAATAGAAGGGTAGGTTGAAATAAAAAGGTAGGTTATATTGAAAGGGTAGGTTGGAATAAGAGGGTAGGTGGGATTAAAAAAGGGTAGGCTGTAATAGAAGGGTAGGTTGAAATAAAACGGTAGGTTATATTGAAAGGGTAGGTTGGAATAAAAGGGTAGGTGGATTAAAAAGGGTACGTTGGAATAAAAAGGTAGGTCGTATTGAAACGGTAGGTTGGAATAAGAGGGTAGGTGGTATTAAAAAAGGGTAGGCTGTAATAGAAGGGTAGGTTGAAATAAAAAGGTAGGTTATATTGAAAGGGTAGGTTGGAATAAAAGGGTAGGTGGATTAAAAAGGGTAGGTTGGAATAAAAAGGTAGGTCGTATTGAAACGGTAGGTTGGAATAAGAGCGTAGGTGGGATTAAAAAAGGGTAGGCTGTAATAGAAGGGTAGGTTGAAATAAAAAGGTAGGTTATATTGAAAGGGTAGGTTGGAATAAAAGGGTAGGTGGATTAAAAAGGGTAGGTTGGAATAAAAAGGTAGGTCGTATTGAAACGGTAGGTTGGAATAAGAGGGTAGGTGGGATTAAAAAAGGGTAGGCTGTAATAGAAGGGTAGGTTGAAATAAAAAGGTAGGTTATATTGAAAGGGTAGGTTGGAATAAAAGGGTAGGTGGATTAAAAAGGGTAGGTTGAAATAAAAAGGTAGGTCGTATTGAAACGGTAGGTTGGAATAAGAGGGTAGGTGGGATTAAAAAAGGGTAGGCTGTAATAGAAGGGTAGGTTGAAATAAAAAGGTAGGTTATATTGAAAGGGTAGGTTGGAATAAAAGGGTAGGTGGATTAAAAAGGGTAGGTTGAAATAAAAAGGTAGGTCGTATTGAAACGGTAGGTTGGAATAAGAGGGTAGGTGGGATTAAAAAAGGGTAGGCTGTAATAGAAGGGTAGGTTGAAATAAAAAGGTAGGTTATATTGAAAGGGTAGGTTGGAATAAAAGGGTAGGTGGATTAAAAAGGGTAGGTTGGAATAAAAAGGTAGGTCGTATTGAAACGGTAGGTTGGAATAAGAGGGTAGGTGGGATTAAAAAAGGGTAGGCTGTAATAGAAGGGTAGGTTGAAATAAAAAGGTAGGTTATATTGAAAGGGTAGGTTGGAATAAAAGGGTAGGTGGATTAAAAAGGGTAGGTTGAAATAAAAAGGTAGGTCGTATTGAAACGGTAGGTTGGAATAAGAGGGTAGGTGGGATTAAAAAAGGGTAGGCTGTAATAGAAGGGTAGGTTGAAATAAAAAGGTAGGTTATATTGAAAGGGTAGGTTGGAATAAAAGGGTAGGTGGATTAAAAAGGGTAGGTTGAAATAAAAAGGTAGGTCGTATTGAAACGGTAGGTTGGAATAAGAGGGTAGGTGGGATTAAAAAAGGGTAGGCTGTAATAGAAGGGTAGGTTGAAATAAAAAGGTAGGTTATATTGAAAGGGTAGGTTGGAATAAAAGGGTAGGTGGATTAAAAAGGGTAGGTTGGAATAAAAAGGTAGGTCGTATTGAAACGGTAGGTTGGAATAAGAGGGTAGGTGGGATTAAAAAAGGGTAGGCTGTAATAAAAGGGTAGGTTGAAATAAAAAGGTAGGTTATATTGAAAGGGTAGGTTGGAATAAAAGGGTAGGTGGATTAAAAAGGGTAGGTTGAAATAAAAAGGTAGGTCGTATTGAAACGGTAGGTTGGAATAAGAGGGTAGGTGGGATTAAAAAATGGTAGGCTGTAATAGAAGGGTAGGTTGAAATAAAAAGGTAGGTTATATTGAAAGGGTAGGTTGGAATAAAAGGGTAGGTGGATTAAAAAGGGTAGGTTGGAATAAAAAGGTAGGTCGTATTGAAACGGTAGGTTGGAATAAGAGGGTAGGTGGGATTAAAAAATGGTAGGCTGTAATAGAAGGGTAGGTTGAAATAAAAAGGTAGGTTATATTGAAAGGGTAGGTTGGAATAAAAGGGTAGGTGGATTAAAAGGGTAGGTTGGAATAAAAAGGTAGGTCGTATTGAAACGGTAGGTTGGAATAAGAGGGTAGGTGGGATTAAAAAAGGGTAGGCTGTAATAAAAGTGTAGGTTGAAATAAAAAGGTAGGTTATATTGAAAGGGTAGGTTGGAATAAAAGGGTAGGTGGATTAAAAAGGGTAGGTTGGAACAAAAAAATAGGTCGTATTGAAACGGTAGGTTGGAATAAGAGGGTAGGTGGGATTAAAAAAGGGTAGGCTGTAATAAAAGTGTAGGTTGAAATAAAAAGGTAGGTTATATTGAAAGGGTAGGTTGGAATAAAAGGGTAGGTGGATTAAAAAGGGTAGGTTGGAATAAAAAGGTAGGTCGTATTGAAACGGTAGGTTGGAATAAGAGGGTAGGTGGGATTAAAAAAGGGTAGGCTGTAATAGAAGGGTAGGTTGAAATAAAAAGGTAGGTTATATTGAAAGGGTAGGTTGGAATAAAAGGGTAGGTGGATTAAAAAGGGTAGGTTGGAATAAAAAGGTAGGTCGTATTGAAACGGTAGGTTGGAATAAGAGGGTAGGTGGGATTAAAAAAGGGTAGGCTGTAATAGAAGGGTAGGTTGAAATAAAACGGTAGGTTATATTGAAAGGGTAGGTTGGAATAAAAGGGTAGGTGGATTAAAAAGGGTAGGTTGGAATAAAAAGGTAGGTCGTATTGAAACGGTAGGTTGGAATAAGAGAGTAGGTGGGATTAAAAAAGGGTAGGCTGTAATAGAAGGGTAGGTTGAAATAAAAAGGTAGGTTATATTGAAAGGGTAGGTTGGAATAAAAGGGTAGGTGGATTAAAAAGGGTAGGTTGGAATAAAAAGGTAGGTCGTATTGAAACGGTAGGTTGGAATAAGAGGGTAGGTGGGATTAAAAAAGGGTAGGCTGTAATAGAAGGGTAGGTTGAAATAAAAAGGTAGGTTATATTGAAAGGGTAGGTTGGAATAAAAGGGTAGGTGGATTAAAAGGGTAGGTTGGAATAAAAAGGTAGGTCGTATTGAAACGGTAGGTTGGAATAAGAGGGTAGGTGGGATTAAAAAAGGGTAGGCTGTAATAGAAGGGTAGGTTGAAATAAAACGGTAGGTTATATTGAAAGGGTAGGTTGGAATAAAAGGGTAGGTGGATTAAAAAGGGTAGGTTGGAATAAAAAGGTAGGTCGTATTGAAACGGTAGGTTGGAATAAGAGGGTAGGTGGGATTAAAAAAGGGTAGGCTGTAATAGAAGGGTAGGTTGAAATAAAAAGGTAGGTTATATTGAAAGGGTAGGTTGGAATAAAAGGGTAGGTGGATTAAAAAGGGTAGGTTGGAATAAAAAGGTAGGTCGTATTGAAACGGTAGGTTGGAATAAGAGGGTAGGTGGGATTAAAAAAGGGTAGGCTGTAATAGAAGGGTAGGTTGAAATAAAAAGGTAGGTTATATTGAAAGGGTAGGTTGGAATAAAAGGGTAGGTGGATTAAAAGGGTAGGTTGAAATAAAAAGGTAGGTCGTATTGAAACGGTAGGTTGGAATAAGAGGGTAGGTGGGATTAAAAAAGGGTAGGCTGTAATAGAAGGGTAGGTTGAAATAAAAAGGTAGGTTATATTGAAAGGGTAGGTTGGAATAAAAGGGTAGGTGGATTAAAAAGGGTAGGTTGGAATAAAAAGGTAGGTCGTATTGAAACGGTAGGTTGGAATAAGAGGGTAGGTGGGATTAAAAAAGGGTAGGCTGTAATAGAAGGGTAGGTTGAAATAAAAAGGTAGGTTATATTGAAAGGGTAGGTTGGAATAAAAGGGTAGGTGGATTAAAAGGGTAGGTTGGAATAAAAAGGTAGGTCGTATTGAAACGGTAGGTTGGAATAAGAGGGTAGGTGGGATTAAAAAAGGGTAGGCTGTAATAGAAGGGTAGGTTGAAATAAAACGGTAGGTTATATTGAAAGGGTAGGTTGGAATAAAAGGGTAGGTGGATTAAAAAGGGTAGGTTGGAATAAAAAGGTAGGTCGTATTGAAACGGTAGGTTGGAATAAGAGGGTAGGTGGGATTAAAAAAGGGTAGGCTGTAATAGAAGGGTAGGTTGAAATAAAAAGGTAGGTTATATTGAAAGGGTAGGTTGGAATAAAAGGGTAGGTGGATTAAAAAGGGTAGGTTGGAATAAAAAGGTAGGTCGTATTGAAACGGTAGGTTGGAATAAGAGGGTAGGTGGGATTAAAAAAGGGTAGGCTGTAATAGAAGGGTAGGTTGAAATAAAAAGGTAGGTTATATTGAAAGGGTAGGTTGGAATAAAAGGGTAGGTGGATTAAAAGGGTAGGTTGAAATAAAAAGGTAGGTCGTATTGAAACGGTAGGTTGGAATAAGAGGGTAGGTGGGATTAAAAAAGGGTAGGCTGTAATAGAAGGGTAGGTTGAAATAAAAAGGTAGGTTATATTGAAAGGGTAGGTTGGAATAAAAGGGTAGGTGGATTAAAAAGGGTAGGTTGCAATAAAAAGGTAGGTCGTATTGAAACGGTAGGTTGGAATAAGAGGGTAGGTGGGATTAAAAAAGGGTAGGCTGTAATAGAAGGGTAGGTTGAAATAAAAAGGTAGGTTATATTGAAAGGGTAGGTTGGAATAAAAGGGTAGGTGGATTAAAAAGGGTAGGTTGAAATAAAAAGGTAGGTCGTATTGAAACGGTAGGTTGGAATAAGAGGGTAGGTGGGATTAAAAAAGGGTAGGCTGTAATAGAAGGGTAGGTTGAAATAAAAAGGTAGGTTATATTGAAAGGGTAGGTTGGAATAAAAGGGTAGGTGGATTAAAAAGGGTAGGTTGAAATAAAAAGGTAGGTCGTATTGAAACGGTAGGTTGGAATAAGAGGGTAGGTGGGATTAAAAAAGGGTAGGCTGTAATAGAAGGGTAGGTTGAAATAAAAAGGTAGGTTATATTGAAAGGGTAGGTTGGAATAAAAGGGTAGGTGGATTAAAAAGGGTAGGTTGAAATAAAAAGGTAGGTCGTATTGAAACGGTAGGTTGGAATAAGAGGGTAGGTGGGATTAAAAAAGGGTAGGCTGTAATAGAAGGGTAGGTTGAAATAAAAAGGTAGGTTATATTGAAAGGGTAGGTTGGAATAAAAGGGTAGGTGGATTAAAAGGGTAGGTTGAAATAAAAAGGTAGGTCGTATTGAAACGGTAGGTTGGAATAAGAGGGTAGGTGGGATTAAGAAAGGGTAGGCTGTAATAGAAGGGTAGGTTGAAATAAAAAGGTAGGTTATATTGAAAGGGTAGGTTGGAATAAAAGGGTAGGTGGATTAAAAAGGGTAGGTTGCAATAAAAATGTAGGTCGTATTGAAACGGTAGGTTGGAATAAGAGGGTAGGTGGGATTAAAAAAGGGTAGGCTGTAATAGAAGGGTAGGTTGAAATAAAACGGTAGGTTATATTGAAAGGGTAGGTTGGAATAAAAGGGTAGGTGGATTAAAAAGGGTAGGTTGGAATAAAAAGGTAGGTCGTATTGAAACGGTAGGTTGGAATAAGAGGGTAGGTGGGATTAAAAAAGGGTAGGCTGTAATAGAAGGGTAGGTTGAAATAAAAAGGTAGGTTATATTGAAAGGGTAGGTTGGAATAAAAGGGTAGGTGGATTAAAAGGGTAGGTTGAAATAAAAAGGTAGGTCGTATTGAAACGGTAGGTTGGAATAAGAGGGTAGGTGGGATTAAAAAAGGGTAGGCTGTAATAGAAGGGTAGGTTGAAATAAAAAGGTAGGTTATATTGAAAGGGTAGGTGGATTAAAAAGGGTAGGTTGCAATAAAAAGGTAGGTCGTATTGAAACGGTAGGTTGGAATAAGAGGGTAGGTGGGATTAAAAAAGGGTAGGCTGTAATAGAAGGGTAGGTTGAAATAAAAAGGTAGGTTATATTGAAAGGGTAGGTTGGAATAAAAGGGTAGGTGGATTAAAAAGGGTAGGTTGGAATAAAAAGGTAGGTCGTATTGAAACGGTAGGTTGGAATAAGAGGGTAGGTGGGATTAAAAAAGGGTAGGCTGTAATAGAAGGGTAGGTTGAAATAAAAAGGTAGGTTATATTGAAAGGGTAGGTTGGAAAAAAAGGGTAGGTGGATTAAAAAGGGTAGGTTGAACAAAAAGGTAGGTCGTATTGAAACGGTAGGTTGGAATAAGAGGGTAGGTGGGATTAAAAAAGGGTAGGCTGTAATAGAAGGGTAGGTTGAAATAAAAAGGTAGGTTATATTGAAAGGGTAGGTTGGAATAAAAGGGTAGGTGGATTAAAAGGGTAGGTTGAAATAAAAAGGTAGGTCGTATTGAAACGGTAGGTTGGAATAAGAGGGTAGGTGGGATTAAAAAAGGGTAGGCTGTAATAGAAGGGTAGGTTGAAATAAAAAGGTAGGTTATATTGAAAGGGTAGGTTGGAATAAAAGGGTAGGTGGATTAAAAAGGGTAGGTTGCAATAAAAAGGTAGGTCGTATTGAAACGGTAGGTTGGAATAAGAGGGTAGGTGGGATTAAAAAAGGGTAGGCTGTAATAGAAGGGTAGGTTGAAATAAAAAGGTAGGTTATATTGAAAGGGTAGGTTGGAATAAAAGGGTAGGTGGATTAAAAAGGGTAGGTTGGAATAAAAAGGTAGGTCGTATTGAAACGGTAGGTTGGAATAAGAGGGTAGGTGGGATTAAAAAAGGGTAGGCTGTAATAGAAGGGTAGGTTGAAATAAAAAGGTAGGTTATATTGAAAGGGTAGGTTGGAATAAAAGGGTAGGTGGATTAAAAGGGTAGGTTGAAATAAAAAGGTAGGTCGTATTGAAACGGTAGGTTGGAATAAGAGGGTAGGTGGGATTAAAAAAGGGTAGGCTGTAATAGAAGGGTAGGTTGAAATAAAAAGGTAGGTTATATTGAAAGGGTAGGTTGGAATAAAAGGGTAGGTGGATTAAAAGGGTAGGTTGAAATAAAAAGGTAGGTCGTATTGAAACGGTAGGTTGGAATAAGAGGGTAGGTGGGATTAAAAAAGGGTAGGCTGTAATAGAAGGGTAGGTTGAAATAAAAAGGTAGGTTATATTGAAAGGGTAGGTGGATTAAAAAGGGTAGGTTGCAATAAAAAGGTAGGTCGTATTGAAACGGTAGGTTGGAATAAGAGGGTAGGTGGGATTAAAAAAGGGTAGGCTGTAATAGAAGGGTAGGTTGAAATAAAAAGGTAGGTTATATTGAAAGGGTAGGTTGGAATAAAAGGGTAGGTGGATTAAAAAGGGTAGGTTGGAATAAAAAGGTAGGTCGTATTGAAACGGTAGGTTGGAATAAGAGGGTAGGTGGGATTAAAAAAGGGTAGGCTGTAATAGAAGGGTAGGTTGAAATAAAAAGGTAGGTTATATTGAAAGGGTAGGTTGGAAAAAAAGGGTAGGTGGATTAAAAAGGGTAGGTTGAACAAAAAGGTAGGTCGTATTGAAACGGTAGGTTGGAATAAGAGGGTAGGTGGGATTAAAAAAGGGTAGGCTGTAATAGAAGGGTAGGTTGAAATAAAAAGGTAGGTTATATTGAAAGGGTAGGTTGGAATAAAAGGGTAGGTGGATTAAAAGGGTAGGTTGAAATAAAAAGGTAGGTCGTATTGAAACGGTAGGTTGGAATAAGAGGGTAGGTGGGATTAAAAAAGGGTAGGCTGTAATAGAAGGGTAGGTTGAAATAAAAAGGTAGGTTATATTGAAAGGGTAGGTTGGAATAAAAGGGTAGGTGGATTAAAAAGGGTAGGTTGCAATAAAAAGGTAGGTCGTATTGAAACGGTAGGTTGGAATAAGAGGGTAGGTGGGATTAAAAAAGGGTAGGCTGTAATAGAAGGGTAGGTTGAAATAAAAAGGTAGGTTATATTGAAAGGGTAGGTTGGAATAAAAGGGTAGGTGGATTAAAAAGGGTAGGTTGGAATAAAAAGGTAGGTCGTATTGAAACGGTAGGTTGGAATAAGAGGGTAGGTGGGATTAAAAAAGGGTAGGCTGTAATAGAAGGGTAGGTTGAAATAAAAAGGTAGGTTATATTGAAAGGGTAGGTTGGAATAAAAGGGTAGGTGGATTAAAAGGGTAGGTTGAAATAAAAAGGTAGGTCGTATTGAAACGGTAGGTTGGAATAAGAGGGTAGGTGGGATTAAAAAAGGGTAGGCTGTAATAGAAGGGTAGGTTGAAATAAAAAGGTAGGTTATATTGAAAGGGTAGGTTGGAATAAAAGGGTAGGTGGATTAAAAAGGGTAGGTTGGAATAAAAAGGTAGGTCGTATTGAAACGGTAGGTTGGAATAAGAGGGTAGGTGGGATTAAAAAAGGGTAGGCTGTAATAAAAGTGTAGGTTGAAATAAAAAGGTAGGTTATATTGAAAGGGTAGGTTGGAATAAAAGGGTAGGTGGATTAAAAAGGGTAGGTTGCAATAAAAAGGTAGGTCGTAATTAAAAAAAATAGGTTGGAATCAGAGGGTAGGTGGGATTAAAAAAGGGTAGGCTGTAATAGAAGGGTAGGTTGAAATAAAAAGGTACGTTATATTGAAAGGGTAGGTTGGAATAAAAGGGTAGGTGGATTAAAAAGGGTAGGTTGCAATAAAAATGTAGGTCGTATTGAAACGGTAGGTTGGAATAAGAGGGTAGGTGGGATTAAAAAAGGGTAGGCTGTAATAGAAGGGTAGGTTGAAATAAAACGGTAGGTTATATTGAAAGGGTAGGTTGGAATAAAAGGGTAGGTGGATTAAAAAGGGTAGGTTGGAATAAAAAGGTAGGTCGTATTGAAACGGTAGGTTGGAATAAGAGGGTAGGTGGGATTAAAAAAGGGTAGGCTGTAATAGAAGGGTAGGTTGAAATAAAAAGGTAGGTTATATTGAAAGGGTAGGTTGGAATAAAAGGGTAGGTGGATTAAAAGGGTAGGTTGAAATAAAAAGGTAGGTCGTATTGAAACGGTAGGTTGGAATAAGAGGGTAGGTGGGATTAAAAAAGGGTAGGCTGTAATAGAAGGGTAGGTTGAAATAAAAAGGTAGGTTATATTGAAAGGGTAGGTTGGAATAAAAGGGTAGGTGGATTAAAAAGGGTAGGTTGCAATAAAAAGGTAGGTCGTATTGAAACGGTAGGTTGGAATAAGAGGGTAGGTGGGATTAAAAAAGGGTAGGCTGTAATAGAAGGGTAGGTTGAAATAAAAAGGTAGGTTATATTGAAAGGGTAGGTTGGAATAAAAGGGTAGGTGGATTAAAAAGAGTAGGTTGGAATAAAAAGGTAGGTCGTATTGAAACGGTAGGTTGGAATAAGAGGGTAGGTGGGATTAAAAAAGGGTAGGCTGTAATAGAAGGGTAGGTTGAAATAAAAAGGTAGGTTATATTGAAAGGGTAGGTTGGAAAAAAAGGGTAGGTGGATTAAAAAGGGTAGGTTGAACAAAAAGGTAGGTCGTATTGAAACGGTAGGTTGGAATAAGAGGGTAGGTGGGATTAAAAAAGGGTAGGCTGTAATAGAAGGGTAGGTTGAAATAAAAAGGTAGGTTATATTGAAAGGGTAGGTTGGAATAAAAGGGTAGGTGGATTAAAAGGGTAGGTTGAAATAAAAAGGTAGGTCGTATTGAAACGGTAGGTTGGAATAAGAGGGTAGGTGGGATTAAAAAAGGGTAGGCTGTAATAGAAGGGTAGGTTGAAATAAAAAGGTAGGTTATATTGAAAGGGTAGGTTGGAATAAAAGGGTAGGTGGATTAAAAAGGGTAGGTTGCAATAAAAAGGTAGGTCGTATTGAAACGGTAGGTTGGAATAAGAGGGTAGGTGGGATTAAAAAAGGGTAGGCTGTAATAGAAGGGTAGGTTGAAATAAAAAGGTAGGTTATATTGAAAGGGTAGGTTGGAATAAAAGGGTAGGTGGATTAAAAAGGGTAGGTTGGAATAAAAAGGTAGGTCGTATTGAAACGGTAGGTTGGAATAAGAGGGTAGGTGGGATTAAAAAAGGGTAGGCTGTAATAGAAGGGTAGGTTGAAATAAAAAGGTAGGTTATATTGAAAGGGTAGGTTGGAATAAAAGGGTAGGTGGATTAAAAGGGTAGGTTGAAATAAAAAGGTAGGTCGTATTGAAACGGTAGGTTGGAATAAGAGGGTAGGTGGGATTAAAAAAGGGTAGGCTGTAATAGAAGGGTAGGTTGAAATAAAAAGGTAGGTTATATTGAAAGGGTAGGTTGGAATAAAAGGGTAGGTGGATTAAAAAGGGTAGGTTGGAATAAAAAGGTAGGTCGTATTGAAACGGTAGGTTGGAATAAGAGGGTAGGTGGGATTAAAAAAGGGTAGGCTGTAATAAAAGTGTAGGTTGAAATAAAAAGGTAGGTTATATTGAAAGGGTAGGTTGGAATAAAAGGGTAGGTGGATTAAAAAGGGTAGGTTGCAATAAAAAGGTAGGTCGTATTGAAACGGTAGGTTGGAATAAGAGGGTGGGTGGGATTAAAAAAGGGTAGGCTGTAATAAAAGGGTAGGTTGAAATAAAACGGTAGGTTATATTGAAAGGGTAGGTTGGAATAAAAGGGTAGGTGGATTAAAAACGGTAGGTTGGAATAAAAAGGTAGGTCGTATTGAAACGGTAGGTTGGAATAAGAGGGTAGGTGGGATTAAAAAAGGGTAGGCTGTAATAAAAGTGTAGGTTGAAATAAAACGGTAGGTTATATTGAAAGGGTAGGTTGGAATAAAACGGTAGGTGGATTAAAAAGGGTAGGTTGGAATAAAAAGGTAGGTCGTAATTAAAAAAAATAGGTTGGAATCAGAGGGTAGGTGGGATTAAAAAAGGGTAGGCTGTAATAGAAGGGTAGGTTGAAATAAAAAGGTAGGTTATATTGAAAGGGTAGGTTGGAATAAAAGGGTAGGTGGATTAAAAAGGGTAGGTTGAAATAAAAAGGTAGGTCGTATTGAAACGGTAGGTTGGAATAAGATGGTAGGTGGGATTAAAAAAGGGTAGGCTGTAATAGAAGGGTAGGTTGAAATAAAAAGGTAGGTTATATTGAAAGGGTAGGTTGGAATAAAGGGGTAGGTGGATTAAAAGTGTAGGTTGAAATAAAAAGGTAGGTCGTATTGAAACGGTAGGTTGGAATAAGAGGGTAGGTGGGATTAAAAAAGGGTAGGCTGTAATAGAAGGGTAGGTTGAAATAAAAAGGTAGGTTATATTGAAAGGGTAGGTTGGAATAAAAGGGTAGGTGGATTAAAAGGGTAGGTTGGAATAAAAAGTTAGGTCGTATTGAAACGGTAGTTTGGAATAAGAGGGTGGGTGGGATTAAAAAAGGGTAGGCTGTAATAAAAGGGTAGGTTGAAATAAAACGGTAGGTTATATTGAAAGGGTAGGTTGGAATAAAAGGGTAGGTGGATTAAAAAGGGTAGGTTGGAATAAAAATGTAGGTCGTATTGAAACGGTAGGTTGGAATAAGAGGGTAGGTGGGATTAAAAAAGGGTAGGCTGTAATAAAAGTGTAGGTTGAAATAAAACGGTAGGTTATATTGAAAGGGTAGGTTGGAATAAAAGGGTTGATGGATTAAAAAGGGTAGGTTGGAATAAAAAGGTAGGTCGTATTGAAACGGTAGGTTGGAATAAGAGGGTGGGTGGGATTAAAAAAGGGTAGGCTGTAATAAAAGGGTAGGTTGAAATACAAAGGTAGGTTGTATTGAAAGGGTAGGTTGGAATAAAAGGGTGGGTGGATTAAAAAGGGTAGGTTGAAATAAAAAGGTAGGTCGTATTGAAACGGTAGGTTGGAATAAGAGGGTAGGTGGGATTAAAAAAGGGTAGGCTGTAATAAAAGGGTGGGTTGGACAATTAATGCACGTTCACTTTTTGCGCAAGGAAATAGGGGGGAAGAACAGGTTGGAATGAACGGACAGAGTGCAATGAGCAGAAAGGTCGCCTATGAGTTGAACATAGAACAATGGGGGAAAAGTCGGTCACTAAGGAATGGCGCTTTCAGCCGCACTGAACTCTTGGCTTCTCAATCCCTGTTCTCATGTAATTAAACTCTTCTTCATTCAACCTTTTGTTACCAGTGTTTTCATTACACTTTTACTAATCAGCAACTGTAAGGGTTATATGAAGTTTATAACAAAACTGAGAATAAAAACTCGCATTCTATTCGAATATCGACGGTACTTCAACGTCATTTTACGGAATAAATTGTATGAGTAGGCGCCGCCATTTTTTTTTAAACAATGTGAATTGCATCTAACGAATACGGAGGCAGGGAGACGCAATTGAGACTATGTATTCCATAAAATGAGGTTTGGAGAAATAAGAAAGACCGCTTTTTTTTTTTTAATGAACTCAAAATTTTATATAAAAGGAATACTGTACATTTAAATTATTCTAAAAAGAAGAAAAAAAATAATACCGTGAATGAAAATCATTTTAAGGTTTGAAATTCAGGGACAGGGGTGTTGTAATGAAAGCTTCCAGCTTAATGAGCTGGTTTGCTACGCATATTTTAGGGATTGACTTCTTTTTCTTTCTGAATATTGGCAACAATTCTCTTGACTAAAGCCAAAGAATTTTAATTTGAAATTTGGTTCTGTTAATTCTATTAATTCTTGTAATAAAGATCTGCTGCAATGTTTCCTGCGATACCTGAAGAGATGGTAATAAATGAAACCTTATAGTTTTAGTTCAAATATTCCCTTAGCGTTTCCGATCGTCTTATTCTAAATTTTGTCTTTTTTGCTTTCTCTCCTAATGCCGCTTCTGCCAACCATTTATACAAGATCATTACATAGACGATGCGCTTAGTCCCTCTTGCTTGTGAGTATTAAATGTTCTAAGCCCTCTTTCCTCTCTATCTAGCCTAGACATTTCAACCGTCTCTTTCTTATACTGTCCTGGCATCCATTTACGCATGCTCACTAGGTAGAGTAATGCACTGTTTTCCTCGAATAGTCTTCCATCTGTTCTGTGACTATCAAATTTTCTAAGCGTACTTTCCTCATGATGTGCACTAGAACTTTTTACTGTCTCTTTCTAATGTGGAAGTATAAGAGCTGATTTTTATTTCTACTTTCACAAAACAAAAAAAATTGTCGTTGCTCACATGTTCGGTCCATGGATGGTCTCAGCGTCCTTCTGTAGAAACCCATTTCTGTTGCTTCAAATCCCTTATCATTTTTGAGGAGATTGTCCAGCATTCACTGCCATATAGAAGGAATGATATTACATAGCATTTCAGTTCTCTTTTCTTATTTTCTAACGAAATTTTCCCCGTTTCTTAAAACTTCGCTTAGCTTTTGAAAGGCAACTTTCGTCATTCTAATGCACCTTTGAATTTTGCTGTCGCATTTTCTGTCCTCTGATAAAAGACTTCCTAGATATTTAATTTTTTGTACTAGTGTTTGCAATTCGCAGTTCACATGCTGAACTTTTGCTTGTATTTTAGTCTAACCTTAACATGGTTCGTTATCAGGCTTTTTGAATTTTCATATACTTGTATTTTGATTGGTCATTGTAGCTTATGTAACATCGTTTTCCCTATCAAGGGATGTTGGGTTGATTTGAACTTTTTAAAACCCTTTCAACACCATCACTTGATAAGACACCAGAAGTGTTGAAACAAAATGGCTATATTTGTAGTAATTTAAAAAATGTTTATGCTATAATTTTTGCAAAAAAATTATATTTGCTCTACTCTGTATTGAGCACTCTTTTAAGAATAGTATTTTTGGTTATTGGAATTTATTCCGCATACACCAATCCTACATATACTTGCATATATATATATATATATATATGTATATATATATATATATATATATATATATATATATATATATATATATATATATATATATAAATTTTTATATATATATATATATATATATATATATATATATATATATATGTGTGTGTGTGTGTGTGTGTGTGTGTGTGTGTGTGTGTACCGGGTCTAACATCACAATTGTCAATATGGTGTAACAGCATGGGATAATTGTCCATGTCCCAAAATGTTTAATATCTAAAAACCCATAAAACTAATTGAGGTTCTTTTTTCCATGTTTACAGATAAGACATTTAGCTATCTTTACCCAATTAGTCGTAGGAATCACAGCAAAACCCTTTAAGTTATTCAGCTTGGAAGAGAGCAGTTTACAATCATTTTGTGTCAACCCCACTGTTTTCCCAACTGAGCAATGGTAAGAGGAAAGAGATCATCCAGGCCTTCAATAATGGCAAGAATATTCATAGTCGGGCCTCCATCTTCAAAGTCCACTCAAGAACCATCAAGAGAACAGTGAATAAGTTTAAGGGAGGAGCGGTAGTGAGGAAAACTGAATCAGGATGTAACAATAGCAAGACAGATATTATTTCAACTAAAAGCTAAATATATTCTTATTGTTCAATGTAGAGTACAATAGTGTTAAAAAAATCTCTGAGAATTCCAGTAAGATATCTTTAATCATTTCTAAGATACAACGGTTCAAATATTAATCTAATGGTTGTACATTTTTGTCTTACAAAGTTTGGACAATTTTGCTGTTTCATGTAGTGTATATATATATACATGGTGTCCATAAAGTTCGTGTGCACTTTAAAAACTTTAGAACTTTATTTGTATTTGCGATAGAAATAATTTGTAAAAAGGATTAGAAAGAAGTAAATCTATATTTTTTAAGGTTTTATTGAAATTTTATTTAAGTTTCCACATGTCCTCTATCATTAGCAATACAAAGGGTAATACGATTTTGCAGTTCACGGAAAACATTTGCCAACTGATTTACAGTAATGCCTGAAATCACATTAGTTATTTTAGCTATACTTAAAACTAGGTACATTAAACTTTATAACATTTTCTTACAGATTATTTCTATCGCAAATACAAATAAATTTATAAATTTTTTAAAGTTCACACGAACTTTATGGACGCCCTGTATATATATATATATATATATATATATATATATATATATATATATACTTGCATCTTTCGCTTCATAATGGTTTCCATTTTTTACCACTGTATTTCGGTAAGATTAAGCTGGGGTGAATAGTGATTTTCCAAGTGTAGCTCAGATATGGCACAAGGCCGAAAATATGGGACACAAGGTGTAGATCGAACTCACTATTCAGTCGTAACTGTTCTAGCGAGACAATATATATAACAGAATAAAAAACGGGGAAAGAAAAGCCGTGAGTAGAAACTGGAGGTTCTGTTTCAAGGCCGAGTTTCGGGAAGTCGTGGAGACCAGAGGAAAAAAAATCTGTAATTTTCGAGCAGATGTTACGTAGAAGAGAATGGGGAAGGAAAGAAAAGGAAGAAAAGAAAGCGGAGGAGAAAGATTAAAGAATGCAACACACACACACACACGCACACATACATAGACACAAAAGAAACGCAAACTCTGGTGTATGATATTAAAAGGTGACAGTAAATGCCACACAGAAAGTCGTGAAGTGCAGTTTGTCGATAAATGTACGTAACAGTAAATATCACTTGGTAAATTGAGAGAGAGAGAGAGAGAGAGAGAGAGAGAGAGAGAGAGAGAGAGAGAGAGAGAGAGAGAGATAAATGCAGCCCACTTTTTGGGGAACACGAGACGGAATACATAGTTGAAAACATACCTTTCAAAAGAAACGTTACTCAAACCTCTAATATATACGGGATACAACCGAAAGTCTCTGTACCGGACCCATTTCTCCAAAGTTAAATAAATGACATAATGCCATATTGAAGGCCGTAAGGACTTCTTTGTCTAGCCGAGAAATTTACAGCAAAACTTTGTATACCTACATATAAGCATAATGAGAAGCCACGTATACTTTCTTGATATGTATATAATCTGGAGAAAACTGAAAAGTTGCAAATTAAAAAAAAAATTGAATGCTTTTTATTGTGAAAGTATTTATTTATATTTTATATATATATATATATATATATATATATATATATATATATATATATATATTTGATATTTCAGGTCTGCCCCGATCTTTCATCAGAAATTAATGTATTCAGAAGTTTGTTTATAAGTAGCGTCCGTCGCGAGACGCGGACGTCACGTGATGTGGAATGCAACTTTGTTTGAATATTTCTAATGTAAATCTAACGATAATAATATTTTAGATGTTGTTTAAAAAGGTTTTTTTTTAACTATATCTAAAAAAAAAAATTTTTCTAACTATTGAAATATTTATACAGATTTAAAATTCCCAAATCTTTGTTTAACCCTAGTTTATATGTGTTTAATTTTAAAATCCAGTATTTTTCTTTTTTTCTGCGTGTGTATGTGGAACTGAAATCGGAATCTATCAATAAACATTTACAGTTGTCTAATGAGTGTCTTGATTGATTAAAGTGTTCAGCTATGGGGGAATAAGGATTGTTTTGACGTATGGATAGTTTATGATTGTTGAAGCGAAATCTAAAATTATTTCCAGATTCACCAATATATCCACTATTGGGACATATTGTGCAGAATAAATAGTAGATTATGTTATGACTATCACAGGTGAGGCGAGGTGGGTGTATGACTTTCTGGTGTTCTTAGCGATATAATGATTCTTAATTCTTTGACTGTTCTGAGGGTATTAGGACCCTAGGCAGGCGTTTTACGTTTGGTTACTGGTGTATAGGCTTAAAAGCTAACCAAAGAACAAATGAGATAACAAAAGAAAAGAAAAAAGCGTGTAATTCTCAGGAAACGAGCAATCTGTAAACCACTATTCTCTTCCTTTAAGGCAACGATTACAGCGACCATTTTGATTTCTTGGTTTAGCTTGACGTCTGTAATCATTTATATAAAAAGAAATGATCATCAGATTAAGTTAGAAAAACGTTAGAGCGATTAAAACACGCGCTCTGAAAGAACTGAGCGACCCTCGAAGTATCTAGACATTTTCATCTCAGTCCCGTTTTAATTTTGTTTCACTTCAATTCAGTGTCAATGAATTGTTGCTTTGAATCATGGAATCGAGTGTAGAAACTTAATCAGTAATGATTAATAATGATCAGAAGGATACAAAGAAAACAATATGATTTACGGAGAAAATGTTTCTCAGAATATTTGCAATGAAATTAGTGAACCAAGAAGTGGGCGATAATTTTAAAACTGTTGGTAGAGTATTAGGAGCACAGTGAATAGAGGCTCGGTTTGAGGAATCGGAGAGCCGAGTTCGAATTCTAGTCGGATTTTTTATATTCACTTATGTGCTAATACCCTTGGGGAAGGCATGAATCCTTTTCTTACAGCTATAGGTAAATAGCAGTAGAGATTGTGTTTTATAGCCTTGGGTGGCAACCAGTCTAAGAGAGTTGAATGAAAATAGATGTAAAATGTGAATTTTATTTTTTTAATTCAAAGTTTTGAAACCTTCTGCTATGAGCTTTAACCCCGTCAGCTACAAGCATTAACCTCATCAGCTACAAGCCGTAACCCCTTCAGCTATAAGCATTAAGCCCGTCAACTAAAAGCATTAACCTCATCAGCTACAAACCGTAACCCCTTCTACTATATGCTTTAAGCCCGTCAACTACAAGCATTAACCTCATCAGGTACAACAAGCCTTATCCCCTCCAGTTATAAGCTTTAACCCTGTCAGCTACAAGCATTAACCCCGTCAAAATGTTTATT
Source organism: Acanthosepion esculentum (assembly GCA_964036315.1). Lineage (NCBI taxonomy): Eukaryota > Metazoa > Mollusca > Cephalopoda > Sepiida > Sepiidae > Acanthosepion > Acanthosepion esculentum. Next base: position 23,369,525 of record OZ038488.1, read on the forward strand.
GATTCCGTGGAAATTACGTTGTTTACGTTTCGGTTACACGAAAATGAGCAAATATAGTCTTTCGAGAAGATCTGAACGAAAGGATATGCATTCTTCGAATGAGTTATAGAACTTTGCCGGACTCTGATGATCTCTGTAGCCGCCTGGGCTAAAACACATCGGATTAGACGGTAGTATCCCCTACAAAAGGGGGTGCATTTTCAAAACCATATCTGAGAACATATTCTTTTTTGTCATGAATACCGGTAGCCTTAATTAAATCTCTTTAAAAAAATCAAAACAAACAAAAAAAGAACGGAACAAAAATACAGAACATCTCCTCAAACAAAGATATCCACAAAATCATGTATTGACTCATAGGAAATAAAATTATGTATTGACTCATAGGATATAAAATTATGTATTGACTCATAGGATATAAAATTATGTATTGACTCATAGGAAATACAATTATGTATTAACTCATAGGATATGAAATTATGTATTGACTCATAGGAAATAAAATTATGTATTGACTCATAGGAAATAAAATTATGTATTGACTCATAGGAAATAAAATTATGTATTGACTCATAGGATATAAAATGATGTATTGACTCATAGGAAATAAAATTCGGATAAAAAACCCAGCGTTTCTTCAGAAATTAACTTAGCTGACGCGTTTCGTCCTCCGATGGACTTTATCAAGGTGAATGTAATGATTTGATTTTGCAACTAGTATTTATAAACAAAAGTAAAAATGATAGTTTTTTTTCAGACTTTAAAACTGAAAAACCCTCATGCATATACATCAGACCTACTGAAAAATCTACGTAAATTTGGAAGAAGATTACTATGCGACAATAATTTTATATATCAACATAACAGAATATTATCTTTGACGTTGAATATATTTGTTTAAATGTCTGTATAACCGCTTTTTATAATAACTTATATAAAGTTATTCCGTAAAACGCTTGAAAATGAAACAGTACTAGGGTTTTTTTTAAACATGGTAATTACTCTGTAGCGATTGGACCATATTTTCAAATTAGTATATATATATATATATATATATATATATATATATATATATATATATATACTGGGTGCGGTATATACATTTATCGATTATTCATTTTATTTTGAAGAACCCTTTGCATTCAATATGGCTCTTAATGACTTCTTCTCTACTTCTTCGCAAAAGGTGAACCACGGCATCATAAGAGCTTCTTTCAGTTCTGTCACACTTGAGTGAGTGATGCGTGAAACATCGCCATCCAATAGTTCCCATATCGGAAACTCCACACCATTTAGGTCAGATCTTTATGGCGGTTAAACTGACTTTTCAAAACAGCCACCGAAATATCTCTTGCACAAATTCCACATAAAATTGGCCGGCCTTTTGTGCGCGAACTCCGTCTTGAATGAAGACATAGAGACATCCAAGTGTGGCTGTCATCCAGACCAACAAATCTATCTCAAACGTTTACTGGCAAAGGGTTAACCCAAATTCTGCTAATATCCTTTTACTCGTTCTTTAAATAAACACCAAGTGCAATTTCGAAGCGTCAGAAGGAAAATCAGCCCAAATTGTGTTCTGACATCTTTGGGAATGTTTGCTGGTGATATGGCGTAAAACTTATCGTCTTAGTAGTTGGCCACAGACTTCCCAATGGAAAAAAAAATTCTCGCCCGATCAAACGGAGACACATTCCATCTCCCCAAATATTCTCGTCCATCTTGCTTGGAATCACTCGAGAGCAGCTGTCGTTATTGAATCTTGTATAGTTTTAGCCATAGATCCTCTTTAACAATCCTCCTTAGCGACCTATTCGAAATATCCAACTCTGTGGCTATCTTCATCATGCTTCTTCGTGGATTTATCTTCAACCTCTTCAAGACAACTTCAAGGCCTTTCCTGGTACGAACTGAAGGGTTACATGTTGGAATTAGGTTTGGCGAAGTTGTTTGTTCCTCTTTATTTTTTTCCTACACATTAGAAACAGTTTTTCTTCAAAGTCTTTTATCACCTCACAATTCTTTATCGAGGCTATTTCCGATGCAACAACTGGATAACTTTGTTTATTCCGCCATATTTAATTAAATTTAAAAAAAATAAACAAAGAATTTTTTCAATTTGTGTTTAAATTGTGGACAAATTTTAAGTTTAATAAACGGTAAATATTTGTACCACATCCGGTATACATACACACACACACACACACACACACACACACACACACACACACACACACACACACACACACACACACACACACACAAACACACATATATATATATATATATATATATATATATATATATATATTATTCGATTCTCCTGTCGTATTCGACGTATAAGGGTCAAATAGGACTGACGGCCAGACACCGGAACATGTGATTTGATTATAGTGGTGAAGGTTTTCTGCAGAACTATCCACACTTTTTGAAGGTCTGAATACAAAGACCTGGTGCTCTACGTGCCACAAGGTCCCCGAACGACCCTCTGCAGTTTTTGAATTCAGACTTGTCCTTCTAGACCAGTTGTCATCCAATCTATCTGTCCTGCTATTTACCCAGAGCTGGAGAAAGAAGACGAGGTTTCATACCTTTCCCGAGGGTATTAGCACATAAGTGAATGTAGTGGATTCGACTGGAATTCGAATTTGGCTCTCCTATTCCTCATTCCAAACCGCTATCCATTATTCCACCGTTATATATATATATATATATATATATATATATATATATATATATATATATATAATCATTTATTTGAATATTACAACATAAATATGTTATAAAATCACTACAAAAATAGCCATTTTGTTTCAACACTTCTGGTGTCTTATCAAGTGATGATGTATATCTGCTCTACTCTGTATTGAGCACTCTTTAAAGAATAATAATTGTTGGTTATTGGAATTTACTCCGTATCTACCAATCCCAAACTTGTATATATATATATATATATATATGTATATATATATATATATATATATATATATATATATATATATATATATAGCCTGATTGCGTTTAGCATGAAACAGTGTCGCCTCTGAATGTTGACTTTAATGTTCGCTTTTATATTTACATACGCTCTATCACTGATAATGAGCACTTTATCCCATAAATATAGCATACCTTAAAACTATATTATATTTCTTCATATATATTTGACCGGAGACACCCCCGCCAAAAAAAAAAAAAAAAAATTGGATAAACGCATTGCAGCAGATGCTTCATGGGTGTGTTCATTCAACTAGCATATCACTTTTTCATCCTTTATATGTAATCTCACTTTACATCGATCTTTCTGTTCACATCGCCAAAATTTTAATTCGGGATCACTCTTGCCCGTTGCGTCAAAAATAAAGAGGTATCCATCGTGTATCACTTTGTTTCTTCCATGTTTTTTTATACTTGATTCTATTTGGAATAAAACGGCTTTAACGACTGAAAAATATGAAACTCCAACTACTCCTTTTCTTAAATTGGACTATTCACGCATATAACGACGAAGTACTAAATTGATTGACTACTAAATGAGAGAGAGAGAGAGAGAGAGAGGAGGGAGAGGGAGAGACCATATTTGACAATAACGACGAAGTATTAAATTAACTACTAAACGAGAGAGAGAGAGAGGGGAGATGGAGAGAGGGAGAGAGGGAGGGGGAGAGAGAGCAAATTTGATTATAACGACGAAGTACTAAATTGACTACTAAAAGAGAGAGAGAGGAGAGAGAGAGGAGGAGAGGGAGAGAGAGAGACGGAATTTGACTATAACGACGAAGTACTAAATTGACTACTAAAAGAGAGAGAGAGGAGAGAGAGAGAGAGGGGAAGAGGGAGAGAGAGAGAGACCAAATTTGACTATAACGACGAAGTACTAAATTGACTACTAAACGAGAGAGAGAGAGTGAGAGTGAGTGGGGGAGAGAGGGGGAGAGAGGGTAGGGGGAAGAGACCAAATTTGACTATAACGACGAAGTACTAAATTGACTACTAAACGAGAGAGAGAGAGAGAGAGAGAGAGAGAGAGGGAGAGAGGGGGAGAGGGGGAGGCCAAATTTGACTATAACGACGAAGTAGTAATTTGACGTCTAATCCTCCCTTTGTCGAAAAATTCCTATGTCGAATCAACTACACCGAATCAGCGACGCCAAATGGGTTCCGCAGGAACGTCCCATTCCCTCACCTAAACTACACGAAACCTATTAGCCTCCATAGTTTTCTTGTTACAATATTTTGCTTAGTTACTTGAAGGACTTTTTCGCTTGTTTGATGCGTCTTTGGGTGCCTGCGTCACATTTACACTACCCAGGTAGTTACATTTCTGTATCAGCTTAATTTTGATGCTTTCACTTCTAAGCTCACATCATCGGCCGCTTCTTTTACTGGCATTCGTACATTTTGTTTTCTTAATGGTGGTTCCTTTTTTCTCGCTGTCCTTTATATATTTCCAAGATGTTTTTGGTGTTTTCCTTCTGAGATCGCCTTCAGAGTAGTGTCATTCGCGTATATTATGTATTTAGGTTATGGCAGACGATACTAAGTCCTACATGATCAAATTCTATCATTATATCGCTGTGTAGGTTTAATAAATCCGTTTCTATCTTCTTCTTCTCTTCTTGTTCTTCTTCTGCTTCTTCTTCTTCTTCTTCTTCTTCTTCTTCTTCTTCTTCTTCTTCTTCTTCTTCTTCTTCTTCTTCTTCTTTCTGTGTCCCTTTTCCTTTCATAAGCAGGGTGGTGATGGTTCTCTTCAATTTCCCGCGCTCTGTAGCAAATTAGCAAATTTTGCCTTTTCACTATTTCTCCTAATCCCTTAGGAACGTTATGCACTGCTCTCCTCTGTACCGCTTGACCTCAGTATGTCTTGTGAGTGCAAGTTATATTTAGTCGTCTTTCCTTATTATGTTCCCTAGGAATTTCAACCGTCTTTTCCTGGTGTAAAGTATCGGAACCATGTTAGTTTCCATTTTTTGTTAAAACATTGTCATGTTCAGTCCATGGTATTCTCAGCATCCTTCTGTAGAACCAACTTTCTTTTGCCTCGAATTTATCCTTCATCTGTGATCCAGTATTTACTACCAATATTACATGTCAATTAAGTACACTTTTCTTTGTTTCCAATGAAATTTTCCTGTTTCTTAATACTTTGCTTAGCTTTTGGAAGACATCTTTCGCTATCCTAATGAATTTTCGGGTTTCAGTTACACACTTGCCGTTTCTCTGTTAAACCACTTCCCTAAATTGGAATAATTACATAATCAAATTATCCCTGAGTTCTTCTTTCATTTGGCATAAAGCATAGAGAGCAATGAATTCACTTATAGAGATTTTCCAAACATAGCTTAGATGTGGCACAAGGCCGAAAGTGGGGGGCACCCAGTGAGGATCGAACTCACTATTCATTCGTAATTGTTTTAGCGAGACAAGCTTGTTAACCATTACAATATTTATTTCTGTGAAATTACAGAAAATGTGGCACAAGGCCTAAAAAAGGGGATCGGGAGAAGGACGGTCTTCATCTGTCTTACTTTTAAACTTAGCTAGCCACAAGCACTGACCCAAGCATACAAACAATATTCCTAACATCAAAACAACACATTCTTGCTAACCATTACACCACCGAGGTGCCCAATGAATTCACTTATATATATGATTTACATTGGGGTTTTATCACAGATGTCATTCTCTGAAATTCAGCAATAATACGTGGATTGCATCGAAAGTATCGTTTGCTGTTTTAGTGCCTGGGCCCACGAGAATTTCGGTAGTACAGCAGTGCATGAGGATCTTCCTGCTAATAATCTAGGTGTGGTAAGATGGCGTCTAACAAGAAAATGTGTACGAAGCAGACGTGTGACACTGAAATCTTCCATGCGGCAAAATCTTCGAAGCTTGCCCAACATTGACGGAGACCAAAGAGAGATATGTGAGACGAACAGTGGGTAAAGCGTTTCATCTGTGGCAAGCGTAATATGCAGCAAAAGCCTCGTTCAGGTTAGAGTTACACAACACTTAACCCGCGAAATGCAAAGAGCTGTCGTCTTTAATCTAACTCTGTTATAGATTTAGTGTAGATAAATAGGGGATATTACTTTCGGAGACTCCCGCATACTTAAAAAAAAAAAAATCATTTCATCCAAACAAGGCAATATCCCACCCACTAAAAGGCAAGGAGTTACAGAGAGTGAAAGAAAAAATAGGATGATTTTGGAGAACAAATCGGGAAGACAATTCTGAAGAGGAAACAAGGGATAAACATCTATTCCTGTTCAAAAGATGGCGAAGCAGTGTGAACTACTTAAATGGCGAACCTATCTACTATAAACACTTGACAACAATTTTGAACCTTTAATAGTGAAATAAATTATTATTAATGTTTCCACCGGCTCCAAGCGTTTTATTTTACCTATTTTCGAACGCAACTCAAATTAACGTCTGGTATCAAAGAGTATATCATTCTAGTGGTTTTCTGATATAATTATGTATATGATAAAAACAAAAAAAAAACAACGCCTTTTCAAGTTACTTTGGAAAGCTAATCAAAAGAAATATATCTTGAATATTGGGTAATCGAATTAAGCGACAAACAACTAATATTTTTTCTTGATATGAGCTGTTAAACTATTTACACTATTTACATAGTTCAGACTGTTGTCTTCATCTTTATTGTCATATTCACGATGTTTTGACCGTTGTACGCTCCGGTCTTCTTCAGGTGATATACGATGGAATTTCGAATCGAACCCTTTATTTAGTCCACTGGCATAGATTGTTCTCGTTCTACGTGGCATGCATTTCTTGATACCTCAGTTTCAGTTATTTCCCTTTTAGTAACTCAACTCTCCCTTGTTTAACTATGCTGTGACCAGGTATTGAACTCACAAGTTTTTGGGTCAAGTCACTGGCCTAGTAGAGCATTGGTTGATGTAATCAAGTGACATGACTCAAAAAGTTCAATGCCTTCAATTCGATATCCAGAAAAGGCATGGCACGTGCAACGGGAACAATCTACCCCGGTGGACGAAATAAAGGGTTCGATTCGAAATTCCAACGTATATCAGCTGAAGAAGGCCGGAGTGTGTAACGGCTGAAACATCGTGAATATGACAATAAAGATGAGGACAATAGTCTGGACAATGTAAATATTTTTCTTAAATTTCGACCAATTATATTAATTTGAGTTATAAGTACAGAAGTCTAAACCGTATTGAGGGTACTGTTCGGATTCGAGCAAGAAAAGGCTGCTATAGCAAGCTTAAAATTTTTATTAAGTTTTAGAGTTTAGGTTACAAAAGGTAGTTTGTAACGTTGATTCGTTTTTATTTAAAGTGGAGATTGAATACATAAATGTACAAAAAATAATTGACAACCAATAGTGATGAAAAAATGTGTGCTAAACAAATATTGTAATTTGTGAGAAACTATGACAATCTATGAAATGTTTAAAAGTTTATGTAATATCTTATTAAAAATCAAGGTAATTCTCTCCATTTTTAAACTTAGTGACATTATTATGGGCAAGAAATATCTCATTCAAAAACAATAACAATCTGTAAAGGAAGTAAAAAATAAGGATATACAGGACAACTTCTCTAAAACAAACATGCGAGATGTTCGGTATTGACGGTACTGTTCGGATTCGAGCAAGATTAAGACTGCTATAGCAAGCTTAAATTTTTTATTAAGTTTTAGAGTTTAGGATACAAAAGGTAGTTTGTAACGTTGATCTGTTTTTATTAAAAGTGTAGATTGAATATAGATAAATGCAGAAAAAAAAGAATAGCAATGAAAAAACTGTGCTGAAGAAATATGGTAATTTGTGAAAAACTAAGACACTTTATTAAATGTTTAAAAATTTATAAAATATCTTATTCGAAAACAATTACAATCTATAAAGGAAGTCAAAAATAAGGATATACACTACAACTCGTCTAAAACAAACATCCGAGACGTTCGGTATTGAGGGTACTGTTCTGATTCGATGAAGAAAAGGCTTTATATTAATGTCAGTACAAAAGTTAGGATATCAAGATGGTTTCAAATTCGAGAAAGTCAAATTCGCGGAAGTCTAGATTAGGCTATGTTCGGATGTGGGGAGTTCTGCTGTATTTGCTGTTTCTGGAAATCAATTGTAGTAACAGATGTATAACCCTAACTATTAATCATACGTGTAGTTGTTTATAACAAGCCAGTGACAGCGTACACATCGTATTAAAGAAAAAAATGTTACTCTCCTCTACGACAACGCGCACGCAAGGCCGCATACAAGAATAATGTAAATAGGCCTCAAAGACATACACGAACTTAAGTGGAACTCCTATATAAGAACCATCGCTAAAGATGCAGGTAAAATGGTCACCCCCGCCCCTGTAGGGCTCCAGTAAGTACCTGCCTCCTCATGCTATCCTCTACGTTTATAAGAGCCATATCAGACCGAAAATGTAGTACTCTTGACATATTTGGGCGAGAGATGCTCATTCCTTACTTTCCAGTCTTGAGAGAGTTCAAAAGCGTCTCCGAGTCCTTATTGAAGAAGAATTATTTTCTACCCTCAAACCTCTCTCTCACAGGTGGGATGTGGCGAGTCTCTCACTGCTTTATCGCTACTTCCATGGAAAGTGCTCGCACGAACTGCATTTCTTGGCTCCACCAGGTCTAACCTACACGGATAGGACCCGCCATGACACTTGAATAATAACAAACCCCCCATATTCCCAACGTATTCCATAGGCAAGAAGTAAGTTCCACTCAAACAGCTTTTTCGCGATCCACTGCCCTGTGGAACCGATTCCCAAGAGGATGATTCCCCCGATCACTACAAACTTAACCTGCTCAAGTGTAGATTTAACCGTTATCTTCCTCTCCAATCCATGTAAAGTACCCCTTAACTTAACCCTCTACCTCGAGTGGCCCAGTGCCTTACATATTTGATGGCTGTAAAACGCATTGATGTGTAAAACATTCTTCAATGAAAACCAGTGTGCATCAAAATTATTATCACCCCGAAAAGAAACCGTCCAGGATCTGCCTGATGAGTGGCAAGACATCATTGTGAATAATGGTAAATATATCTTTGAATAAAATGTAATTGCACTATTAGTTTTTACAAGAATAAAATTGGTAAAGCAAAACGGAAATTATATATGACTCAAAGTAATATAAAGAAACATGAAAAATGAGTTTTATCACTCTGGTTTTCCCCTCATTACTTTTTCAGTGTATATTAATTAAATATTTATTAATTATATTAACGATATTGTTATAAAGAACAAATTCTATCAAACGAAAACTAGAAGGAAGTCGTCATTTCTATTGTAACAATGGAATTGGCTACTTCTTATTTCGTTACTGACATCTGATCAAGATATATATTTGAAAGTATCAAATTCTTCCATGATACGAGATTGTAATCGCTAGTGACGTGTTTGCTTAAATAAAGTCCTTCAGTTACAAAATTCAGTTTTATCTGATATATCAACGATAAAAAATAAAGTAGAGGGGGAAAAAACCGTCACATATCGCCAAGCAAGAAGCAAAAAGTACTATTTTTCTTCCTGGTCAACATTGATCCGTGATATTTGTCAAGCGGGAAAATGAACTTACCATAGTCATTAAAACGATAACGTTGTCACTTTATGCTGTGGATTCCGGGATGAAATCCGGTATCAAATTATAACAAACGCCAAGAATGAATATAGGAAATAAATGTATTAACGTAATAATACAAACTGGTAATACAGGTTAGTAGTTCCAGGAATGCGGGGTTAGTTGACAAATATATATAAAGTCTTTGGTATCGACGTATCGTTGTACGACTTCTTACTGAGTCTAAGTGCTCGTGACTGTGACTCTTGCCGCTACGTTATTCTACCGACCAACTCAATGTTCCACTATTACACTGTCCGACTTGACTTAACGTACTATTACTGTCTGTCCGGGTATTCACTGGTAGTAGTATATGTATACCTTGGGTGAGTCCATTTGTGTAAAAAGGGGAGACCCATCAATACTTTATCTATTTTAGTCATTCATTGGTCACCAGTTATCCGTCACGGCTTCTGGAGAAACAAAATAAAGATTTAACAGTGATACGATAGATTATGATGATAGTGAATCTGAATTTTCGATTCATTGTTACATCATTGTTTTCCATGAATGCAATTCTTGCTAACACACACACACATACACTCACACGTATATATATATATATATATATATATATATATATATATATATATATATATATATATATATTTCCAGAAATATATTGTTAAATATAACAGACAAGGAATGTATACTATGTTTGATCATGAGCCGTTCTAAGCTTCGTATAGTAGCTTTAGTTTCGGGAGAAAATGAAGACAAAACTGTCCAACATTTAGATAGCTTTTATTATACTGTTCTTCGATATAAGCTTTCGACTCACATGAACCATTATCAGAGGGGTTATATGAACATTATAATAGTGATGTTCATCATCAAAGATGACAACCAATTATATATACATAGAAGTTTGCTATGCGACGATAACGGCCGCGGAATAACAGACGCAGTTCGTAAATTCGTAATGCGATTCTAGGACCACGTGGGAGAAAGCAATTTTATATAACAGAACCATGTGTTTTAATTCATTTTAATATATTGTGACTTGTTTGAAATGGAATTTTGTTGAGTGTGGGTTGCTTTATTTGAATGTATATAACCTCCAAAATCTTAAGGTTCTTTTTATTGTCTGTATGTATGAGTATTGTTTTGTTATCAAGTAATATCTGTCTAATATTATGTACATGCTTATGCTTTTCTAAGAAATGTTGTTTAATAGATCAGAAAGAGGACAGGTAAGTCTGCGGGAGACCGTGGCTGTAGTAAAATCAATATATGTAGTGGGTTGACTATTAGTATTAGAGATATAATCTCTGAACGGACATGTAAATAAATCATATCAAAAATACCTACAGCAGTATATTACCTTTCAGAAACCCTTAACAAATTAATTACACCCTCCCCTACCCCCAAGTAAATATTGTATTAACTTCACAAACGAATTTGTACAAATAAAACCAAACAACCAAATAATCACATTTTGGGTGTACAAAATTAATTTACTAATGTCCCTGTCCACGAAACGATTGATATCATTATTTTTTTTTCTGGAAGCCACTAGCACGTAAGGGGTTACAGAAGGTTTGGAGGAAGAGCAGATAGGAGTGGTAAAGGAGAGGATGTGGAGAAAGATAGTGGATCGATCAAGGCAAGGGGGTTACAGAAGATTTGGAGCGAGAGTAGATAGGAATGAAAGGTGAAAGGATGTGGAGAAGGGAAGTGGATAGATCAAGGCAACTGGAGATGTCGATTGACGTTACACATAAATAGTTGGAGATTATATTTGTCAGGGAAACAGGAATAAGGAAGGGAGTTCCACAGGCGAGACATGAAGCTATTAGAGCAGAAGAGACGTCTACATCTAACAGTTTCAACGGTGAAGGGGTGGGAACGGGATGCCAGCCTCGTAGGACGTTTAAATTCATGAGGCCTAGGAACCAGCGAAAGCAGCTCATCGGAGCAATTACCGTGAAAGTATTTGTAAAAAAGACAGAGCGAGGCAACGTCGCGTCTGTGAGAGAGCGACTGCAGACGAAATGACAGATCAGGGCCAATTACATTGCATATCCGTCTCTGGATCTTATCAAGAACCCTGAGGCAAACAGCAGGGGCTCCAGACCATATATGGCCGCAATACTCCATGCAATTCCATTATTCGTGATGTATAAAATTACACTTCTTAAATGAAACCCCTATCTTAAAAAAAAACTATTATTAGCATGTACCACTGAAGTATCTTTTCATGACCCCCTAAGCAATATTTATACTGAAATTGACGGTATTGCGATGTGATCTCCTTAAGCACCCATTCTTGTAATTATTATATGGCACATTTAGAAAATAAAAGGAGCGGGCGTTAGCTATAAGTATTTGAACTGGTATAACTAAGCAATTTATTATTGCGTTCTGAAATGTTCATAGGCTGACAACGAAGCAGCAGGACTAGAGCTGTGAAATCTTACCTGCGTTAATTTCAGCCCTTCTTATTAATAAGTGCATTGTTTCTTTCCAGTTAAACAGGTATCAGACTTTTCAGAGAAGACTTCAAAATTACGAGGATGGCCTGAAAACTTAATAGGCTGACTCTGAAGGCGTGACGCTAGAGCTGTGAAATCTTGCATGCATTAATTTCGACACTATTGTTTCTTTCCAGTGAAACTGACATCTGACTGTTCAAAGAAGACTTCAAGAATACGAGGGTGGGCTGAAACCTTCATAGGGTGACTCTGAAAGTGTGACCCTAGAGCTGTGAAATCTTGCAAGCATTAATTTTGACACTATTGTTTCTTTCCAGCTAAACTGACAACAGACATTTCAGAGAAGACTTCATAAGTACAAGTGTTGGCTGAAAATTTAATAGGCTCACTCTGAAGGAATGGTGCTTGAGCAGTGATGTCATGCAGGCATTAATTTCGACTCTTCTTATTAATAAGTGTCTTGTTTCTTCTCAGGTCAACGAAGTTCTTCTTTTCAGGTCTTCAAAGAAGATTTTAAACGTACAAGGGTGGGCTGAAAAGTTCATAGGCTGATTATGAATTGGTTGGTTGGTTGTTTGGGGTTTTATGGCATATCAACCACTATGGGTTATTTAATGCCAGATCCAGTATTTACTAAATATATCAAAAACGTATAGCTGGCAACATCATTGTTTCAAAAACGTATAGCTGGCACCATTTATTGTTTCAAAAACTGGCAACATCATTGTTTCAAAAACTGGCAAAATCATTGTTTCAAAAACGTATAGCTGGAAGCATCATTGTTTCAAAAAAGTGTAGTTGGCAACATCCTTGTTTCAAAAATTGTAGTTGGCAACATCATTGTTTCAATGTGCTGGAAAAGACCTGGAAGTTCACTATTTTCCAATAATGGGACCCCAACAGGTGCTACCACCACGGGTCAGGGTGGACCTGGGAACACCAGCAATTAAGAGGTGCTGATTATGAAGGAATGACACAGGAGCAGTGAAATATAACATGAGTTAATTTCAATTCTTCTCATTAATAACTGTATTGTTTATTTCCAGTAAAAAAAAACTGACATCTGACTGTTCAAAGAAAACTTCAAATAACTAGTAGCGACTTCTCTTGAAAATGGACACAATTTGGCATCGAAGTGTTATCAATTACCCGCAGAAAAAAGGGTTTAGACCCTAAGTTCATTCATGCCGACATGTCTGTTACATTAGGGTTGACCCCCCGGCACTATTGACAGTGCAAAATTGGGCAGCAGAATTTAGGAGATGAAGGGAGAGTCTTGAAGATAAGTCAAGGTTTGGACGTCCTGCAACTGCTGATACCCTGGAAAGCATTGAATGTTTTCGCTACGTAGTGATGGATGACAGGCTGAAATGTTTATAGGCTGACAAAGACTATAAATCAAACAGCCAATGCTATTAGCGTACCTCGTGATAATGTTGAGAATATTTTGCAAAATGTTGCCCATGTAAATAGCGATAAAATGGCAAGATGCTAATTTTTTTCCTCTCGTCCTTTCTTCCTATGTGTAAGAGATTTTATATTTGGATAACAAAGTGAAAAGCAATCAATTATAAGATACTGTGCAATGTTAATGTGAATTAAAACAGCTCCGACTTTTCAACTTGGATGGATTGTGGGATATGTCACTACCCCCACCATCATATTTGACGTTTGCGCGACTTTTCACTCCTTCCTCTCACGTTCGGTCAGTCATAGTAGTAAACCGTCGTCTTAGCCGAAGATGAGGAAGAATTCATATTTTTCGCGCGCTTTTGCGTTGACGTCACGGCAAATTTGGCTTTTCAAAATTAGTCGCCCCAGGTCGTTTGACCTGACCGGGCAGGCTCAATTGTCTCTCGCCGGTAACCCCATATATACAGACAGAGACATTTTATTCGGCAAAGCCTTGCCCTGATCTCATGGCTCGTCGCGGTATCTTACACTGTCGTCACCTTAGGACAGAATTTCCATTCCAACGCGAACATCTTTTAGCGAGCCTCTCAACTCCCAGGAACTTTCAAAAAACTTCCAACCTGATGAACGAGCATTTTTCGCATTCTTCGAACTCATACTTTCTGAACCTGTTACTTTAAAAAGAATTGCATACACTCACAATTATAAACTCTCGCAGTGAGTATTTTTCCTTGCCTTACGTTCACTATGCATTACAACTGACTTTCTGAACCTTTCTTCTCGAAGAACTCGTTACCGCCATACAGCCATATTGGATTGAATTTTGGCGCGGATTCTTATCTTGTCAACTACCATATTTCCAGTATCTTACTGATGGTCTTCACTCGAGACAATTAAAATTCATTCACTACAATATTTCCAGTACCTTACTGAAGACAATCTACTTGGCCTCTTCTTCAACTACATTTCCCAATACATTTACCGAAGGTCTTCACTGAAGACACTACTTGTTAAACTCTAATAAAAATTCTATATTTGTTCTCTTGACCAGGCTTATCTTCGTCATTCCTCCTGCTTATTTATTCTTACTTTGATTGTGGATTCGGTAGTGGTGTGTGTAGTGTCTGGCACAAGGTCATTTCGTAAACCAGCGCTGCAACCCTATCGTGGTCCGCAACAGGATAAAAGGATGGATTTTCCAAAGGAAAGCATTACTTTCACTTTCATTTTCTCTATTGCTCTCTAGGCATGTGAAAATATAGTTTCTGATTTAATCTAAGAGACAATAAGATACCAGGAAGCTTCAGATGTGTGATAATATTCAAAGATAAATGTGACAATTTCTACGTATAGTCACGAAACAAAACTCGCATAAATAGACATTTTAATGACATCACTCACTAAAAGGAAATGGATTACGTATACAAAAAAGGTGTGTAATTTCTTCGATGACGCCAATAAAGCAGAAATACGACCAGTTATTTTTTTGAGGAGCGGTTAAGTTTTAAATTGAAACCAGTTCATAAATCAGAACATAAATGACAAATACAGAAAAAAAACTTACCTTACATGATCAGGGTGTTGGATCTTTACATTTCATTTCTATCCATGCATCGTTCATTTAACGCACGATACCCTATCTAATGGCTAAATGCGCGATAAACAAGTCCTGTCCTTACAACAATTTTCAATACTTTATCTCATAATTCTGCTTGTCCATTCCTTCTGTAGTTAGCCCGTACGTTAAGCTGTGCCAATTCCTGATGAATAATGGCCTATTCCGTTTTGTTCACTAGGAAAGACGGAAAAGACATATCAGAGATGCTGCTTGGTTTCAATGAGAAAAAAAAACAAAGAAATAAAGAGAGAGAAAGAGAAAGAGAGAAAGAGAAGAGAGAGAGAGGTTAGAAGTGGGGCAAATACTCTCATGTGTTTAATTCCTGCTTCAGTGAAATGAAAAACCTGGTTCATTTATACCCATTTACTTCTTTAAATAATGACTTACATTCATAGCTATGGTGATTTTCTAAGCGTAGCTTAGATGTAACACAAAGACTAAAGTATTGGGCACCAAGTGAAGATCGAAATCACTACTTAGTTGTAATAGTTCTAGCGACACAATTACACCACAACGAAGGGGCCCTGCATTCATACCTATGATTGTTACTGTAATAATTTTATCGAATAGTTAACGGTGAATTTCCCCGGCTATTTCATTGTCGTGGAACTCGTGAGATCATTAATCAGTCATTAACTTAAGACTTATTTCCCAGAACATTCAAACAGCAAAACAGTGAGATCGTCTGTTACTGTTTGAGCGGTAAGAGAAAGAGGTTACAAGCGAGGTTTATGAGTATATTTGGATATGTTAACGCTAGATTTTAACATTGTAGTGGTCGGGAAATTGGGAAGCTGTTTAAATTGGAACGTCCTTGTTAGTAATTGTTGTACTTTTGGCTAATCCTCGTCGCCAAAATGTTGTAAGCTAGGGAAGGTCACTGAATAGAATAATCAAACGAAGGTTGGTAATGAACGATAATACTTAGGACAAGAACAAAACATATAAGATTCGCCAGCGGCGCGTAGAAGAAATAGTCAACAGCTACAAGTGAGTCAAATGAGTTCCACAATAAATCTCCAACTGCGAGATATCTACCAACCATCCCACGCTGTCAGATATGGCACAAGGCCGAGTTTACTGTGGGGTATCCGAGCCCGTAGGCTCGGCCAAAAATTACCCGTAGACACTGTATAGAACGGGGTCGGGTAGCTGTTTCCCGACACGAGACTCTGACCTTCAAGATAGCCTCTTCCCTGATGCAGATAGTTTGACCAACAGACTGCAAACCAACATACAGCATTTACTATTTTATTTATCTGAATGGGGACATACCCATTATCGTCCGTAGGTAAGCTACAACACTAATAGAAAGGGAATGAGGATGATTTGACTCAGTTGTTTGACACAGAATGCGAAAGGCAGGGCCAGAATGGTCAGCGATTGGACGCAGTGCCTCGTGGGCTGGAAATTCTGACAGCATTGGATAGCCTTTGTCTGGGTTTTGAATATGAGTCCAAAAAGTCGCGAATTCAACAGAGGGTATCAAGAATTCTGAAGCGTTGATATGCCTCCCACAGCCAGGTTTGCGACCGGCTAAGACCACTCGCGGAGAGATGCTAAGCCAACATGCGTTCATGTGACGTTAGTCCTCCTACAGCCTCTTAGAATCCTAGCCGCAACTCTTTAAAAATGAATACCTAAATGAATGACCGTTTACGTTAACAGCATTTTATGAGTATTGTGGGGATGCCGAGACGACACAGAACGTAACACTGTGTACGTAGAGTGGTGGGTCTAATCCTGAAGGTCAGA
Organism: Acanthosepion esculentum; assembly: GCA_964036315.1. Taxonomy (NCBI): domain Eukaryota; kingdom Metazoa; phylum Mollusca; class Cephalopoda; order Sepiida; family Sepiidae; genus Acanthosepion; species Acanthosepion esculentum. The sequence goes on from OZ038488.1 coordinate 23,386,388, forward strand.
TTTGTCGGAACTAAGGAATCTTGCACGTCAGAACCTTTCCCATGAAAATAGAGACATTGTAGTGGTCATAGCAACATCCTCTATGGAGCCCGTTCCACATTGCAATAATTTTGAGGAAGAAAGTGTCCGAGAGGAACTTACGGCTTACTAATAAATATATAAGAAATGAGGACAAGTAGACTCAGTGTTTTTGACATGACGGATCTTATATGTGAAAATCTGGACTGATGAGAGTAAAGAATTTAGTTCGCTTGAACATCTGCTATTTAAATAGCAATAGGGAAGCGAGAGGCTTGCATCGTTTCGTCTGTAGGAAAGGGGTTGTAGGGTGGAAAATAATTCATTGCCCACAAGGCAGTGTAAACAACCCTAACTCTACCAAGACAAGAAATATATGATCCATTTTTGTCCTGATCTGGCTCGAGTAAATTTATAGCATACTAGGAGTAAAGTAGGTTTGGGTGACGACTTTTCTGCACCCGTTCATATGTATTGATTATTGATGCTCATATATATATATATATATATATATATATATATATATATATATATATATATATATATATATATATATGTATGCACATT
>OZ038488.1:23394472-23434472 GCA_964036315.1 Acanthosepion esculentum
CAGGAAACAAGGGATAAACCTCTACTGTTTAAAGATCTGGGAGGAGTGTAAAAACTGGACAACAGGTGAACCTATCTACTCCTATTTGTGTAGGAGGGGAAAAAAAATACAGTTGTAACACTATTTAGAAATGGCAGGTTAATTAATCAATTAATTAACCACAGAAGTTAATTACGGGGATTACTTAAACCGATAGATATAACGAAAGACATACTGAGCGATTACTTAAACCGATAAATATAACGAAAGACATACTGAGCGATATTCTTTTTGTTTTGTTATTTTCCCAAAACAGGGTATCGGTGAAAATAAGATATTTTGTTTTGTTATTTTCAAGTGCGAATCAAGATAACCATTTTACTTTCTCGCGGAAGTGTGATGCTGAGATATGCCAAATTATCTGCGAGGACAAAAGAAGGAAAAAGAGAAAGAAGAGAAGGAAACAGAGGGACAAGACTTAACAACTTAGATGATAAGAGAAAGAAAAAGGCCACCCACAAAAGCGATGTTGTTTTGGGTAGTGGAATGGCGAAAATTCTGATGGTCATTGTCGTAAAAATTAGTTGAGGGATACCAGAGCTTCTGGGCAGATAAAACATTGGCTGTGTCAGGATGACGAACTTGTGTTATCAGTAGTTGATGGGTCGTCTGCCGACCGCACACGGAGCTCGGCCCTGGATTGAGAGGCAATGTCGACTGGACAGAACATCTGCGTTCTGTTTAAATTCGTTTGTGATAACGAAGGCCATGTTATGGTATTTATTTTAATTAACCCAATTTCGCTAAAAAATTCGTCCACTTAATGTTGGCGGAAAAACTTGGTTGAGAAAAACCATATCCCGTGAAGTTGGATAAAAATTGAGATTATCAGTTGACGCCTATTGGCCGAATAGCCAGGCGGTGATGATCATGTGACGCAGAGAAGAGGCCTGCCACCGCCCATTGAGAGGATAGGTATGAGATGTTACTGCGAGGAAGTGGGAAAACCGTTGACGCCCTCTAAAGTATGGTGAGATACCCATATGAGAGCAGAAGAGGGTGGGAGTGGAATAAGATTTCCAAATATGGAAAATGATAATTATTTTTGGCCGAAAACAAAGAAAATCCTTATTGTGGATTTGAAATCAACGTGGTGGCCACACCACCTCCGACCCCACGCCAGGTTTTGATCGGCGTTCATATAAGCAAACGTCTTCGGATGTTTCAGAGAGTCGAGTCCAGTCAGTGAGTGAAGAATACAGCCAGTACAGTAAGAGAGAGCAGTGCAGTGCAGTTCGCAGAGAGACGCGCCTCGCACAGGTGACCGCACGATTCCATGCCTTCCGACTTAGACTTCTAACCAAGAACAGATTTGTTGAAGTCCGACTTTAGATTTCCCACCAAAACAAGTTTCCGACTTAGACTTCTAACCAAGAACAAATTATTGAAGTCTGACTTATATTCTCCATCCAGATATCCAGAACTAGTTAAGGAACGCAAAAGTGTTACAATCCACATTTCTTTTTCTTCGGGCTGGGAGAGAAAGAGAGAGACGCACTCCTGTAACTCAACAAACCGACATAAAATTAATCACTATTCCTAACCAGTCGCTCGCCTTGAAGTTGTTGTTTGTGCTTTTGTTTTTTTGTCTACATTTATTGTGCAGTATCACCTTGACCCGGATTCGGCTGGCACTACGGCCCAACGTTTTATTGATCTCGTCAAGCTAAGATCAAATCACAACGTGGGTAGGTTGAATCGAGATCAAAGCAGTTGCTTCGGTGACCAGGCGTTGGAAGCGAGCCGAGTACGACAAGTTGGTACTAGAACCCAACAAGACTTCAACCGATGTCCCAGGGTTAGCCCGTCACAAAGGACCGACGTTACATATTGGCGTCGTGACTGAAAAAGAAGTTGGGTGTCACAAATGGTGCCCTGACCAGGACGACGGGTGTCACACAGTGAAATAAATAGTGAAAGAAATTTCAGACTTCAACCGCACACGTCAGGAATACAGAATAGAAGCAGACTTTAGATGGAACCAAAATACCCAGTCCTAATAAGGAAGCAAGGGATAAACCTCTCCTCCTGTTCAAATATATTCCGGATGACAGACGAGCCTATCTGCTGCTATTAATATATATCCAGTTTTTAATGATAAGAAAGACTGTCGAAAGTACATGAACAATAAGGATCCGAATGTTGTTTTCCATCTCAACGCCGGATATGGAGATTAGTTAACTGTGAAAGTTATTTCAATACAGAAAACTCAGTGCTGTGTACCACGTAACAATTTGCCATCCTTTCTGCTTCTCTGAAACGGGGCGTTGTCCTATTGGCAATGATTACCAAAAGATGGATGCATTGATATCGTAAACTGAGACATGTGATCATTCACAATACCAACAGCAGATACACGTTTTTTTTTATCAATTCACACCATTCAAGGCGATAATGCCACTAACACGCAAAGTGCTACTGGGAGTGAAATAGAATGAAAAAAACTTTAAAAGAAACCGGAAACGCAATACTAAACAGGAAACGAAGGCTAAATCTCCACTCCTATTCAAAAGACCGGAGAAAAGGGGATGAACCGGCCGAACATACATCTGATTTAATAGTGTAGTCCACTTACGGTAATTCCATCCAGGAGAAGGTGTAAAAAAAAAAGAAGAAGAAAAAAAGAAAAATAAATAAATATCTCCGAACAACGGTAGTACGTCACGATAAAAACTTCCAAAACGAGGCTATTAATCATGAGAAAGGCGTTAGATAAAAGCACCACCTATGAGAAACTAGACAGGGAACATAAGACAAATAGACTGAACAGTGATTATATCTTGAATCTTTAAATGTTTTTTTTTCCTCTGCAGATGCATGTAATTATATACCAACTCTGAGTAGAGCTCATATGTAATCTGGCAATTACTTACGGCTATATTATTCATTTGTGCGATAGTTATATCACTGGTCCGGAAGCTGTGAGTTTAGAATTCGCTGCGTCCTTGGCAACAGGGTTAGTCTCATATATGTTACTTTACTAATAAGTCTAAATACTTTAATTATCGCTAGCTCATGTCTATTTTTTGTTTTAAATCGAGGTCACCCCAAGCAAAGCATTAAAGTCACTAAAACATAAGGGGTTACTGAGTGTTTTATTATTATTATTATTATTATAATTATTATTATTGAATTTATTCTACCCCTCTCTTGCAAATTGTTTGAATATTAAGTATTTGATTTTTCTGTCTCATGCAAGTATTGGACGTTACTTTTATTCAGGGCTCACAGACGTGGAGTGTCGTCTTCCACGCGAAGTTCATGTTGACGATCTTAGCACTGCACTGGGTCTTGGGACTTAAATTCGGCCATACTAAATAGCCATTGCCAGCATAAAAAATATCGTCATTCCTTGCTTAATTTCCGCCTACGAAGTCGTGTGAAAAAGTATAGTTTCGCCTAACTTTAAAAAATTAAATACATTAAACTTCATCGCCTCTTCTTCCTAAATTCGAAAGGCGGAAATTAGGCAAGGAATGACGATATTTTTTATGCTGGCAATGGCTATTTAGTATGGCCGAATTTAAGTCCCAAGACCCAGGGAAGAGGGCAGTGCTAAGATCGTCAACATGAACTTCGCGTGGAAGACGACACTCAATGCGTCCGATAACCTACCATTTTTCCATCATCTTTGGCGGTGGAGAGTATGTACGAGTTCTGAGTTGAGCTTACGTCCCAATTGACGCTCAAGGCACACGGTCTCGCTGAATGGACATCGTTTCATCATACGAAAATTCAGTCCTCATTTCTGTTGTTATAAAAATGTTTCGGCCGTTTCGCCCCCCGGTCTTCCTCGGGTGTATATCGATCCGTGTAACCTACAGAGAACTTCGAAAACTGAATCCGTTATTTAATCTGCTGTTCTCGTTCCACTGTCCATGTCTCTTTCACGAATCAACATTTTAATTCATTAGACTATTGTCCCGTTCGTGGTTATTAAAATTGAGATTTCGATATTCAGGAAACTTCCTATAAATGTCGCAAGATGAACCGACTTTTATCCCAACTGCGCATACAGATGCTTTTCATGTGAAAAGAAAGAGCTTGTAACAGAAAAGACTGGATATAGAGAGGATTGAGGAAAGGATAAAGGATGAACGGTGATCAAGGCAACAGAAGATGTCGATTGACGTTGCATTTAAATTTTTGAACATTGTACTTATCAGGGAAGCAAGAAAGAGGAAGGGAGTTCCGCTGTCGGGAAGTGCGAGGAAAGAAATTACTTGAGTAGAAGTGGCGGTCACATTTAACTATTTCAACAGTAAAATGGTGGGACCGATATGCCAATCTAGTAGCACGATTAAATTCCTGTAGTCGGGAAACCAGAGAAAGCAGCTCGTCATAGTAGTTGCCATGAAAATATTTGTAGAAAAGACAGAAGGAAGCCACGCCACGTCTATGAGAAAGTGACTGAAGCCGAGATGCCAAGTCAGGGCCGATTTCATTGCAGATCATTTGGATTTTGTCGAGGACCTCAAGATGAACAGCAGGGACACAAGACGAATCTGTTACTAGAAGACAACGATCTTGCTTTTCATCTCGACGTCATTGTACTGATGATAGTGGGATATTTTCTGATGATATAAGTATTTATAGTTGCGGTAAGAATGACCCTAAACAGAAAATCAATATCCCCTGCCTAATGTTCCTAGGAATAGGAGTCAACATACACCTTTCCAAAACAGAAATTATGATCTGGAATTGGAATGAAAGCAGTGATGGAAGCCACCCTGGTTCCATGAGAAAATATTACGGATTTGGATTTAGTAAATGCTAAAGACTACAGATACCTCGGTATATAGATCCATGTTAACCAGTTTAGTAAAAGCGATAAAGAAATTGAACACAAAAGTTTGTACCAGAGATAGTTTCGCCCAATACAGCAAATTGCTACGAAACCAAAACATCAACCTGAAAACTCGTGTCTTGTTTTTAAATAGCGTCGTCAAATCGAGACATTCATATGGATGTCATGCATGGCGTAGACGGACACTTTCTCAGATCAATGTTGAAAAATGCCTTTGAATTCTACTGAGCTTCTTCGAACCTTGTGACCTGGCGTTACAAAATCATGAAGAACAGTACCAAATAACATAAATCACATCACTTGCAGACTTTCAACAAAAGAAACAACAAAAATGGTTTGGTTTGTTTCGTTTTACGGCATATCAACCTAATGCCGACAAAATTTTTTTTATTGCTTGTAATATTTTTTTCTAAAAGTTTCTGGTAATAATTTTTTTCAAAAATGTACTGCTGTATATATATTTTCTTAAAAAAATATACTGCTGATAATGTGTCGCTTGTAATAATTTTTTTACAAAAATTCTATTGCTGGTATTAAACCTATTTTTACACGTTTTGACCCTAGTTTGTGGGTTAACTATTTACCCATAGTTGGGACCCTAACAGAGTATCTCTTTCCTCGTTATTTGCTCTAAATATTTCAAATGTTTTTTTTCTGATTCAAATTATCTGTCATTTTTTGTTTCCATTTTCTCTCAAAATTCGTCATTTACTCGTGTGTTCTATGATGCAACCAGCTTCCTTATATAGAACTACATTTCTGTTGCTTCAAGTTTTTTCCTCATCTGAGATGAGATTATACAGCATTCATTGCCATCAGGACTCCGTCCCGGATATGGCGATAAACTACATTCGCGTTCTGGGTAAGACGATAAACTACGTCCAACAGTTTGGGGGTTAAATATTTGCCCATAGGTGGGACCCTAAGACGTGCTACCACCCCGGTCAATTAAGAGGCGGTTCCACGCTCCTTAAAACCTCCTGACCAGAGGCCTTGCTATCGGATGTAATTTATCGACATACCCAGAACGGAAATAAAATGGATATCACATGTAACTCAAGGTATTGACATTCCACACTACTTCAAATAAAAGGTTAGGCAGGAAACCACCATGAAAACTGGAAAGAGCGACTGGACTTGAGAATCCTATTTTCCCGAAAAATTGTTTTAAGCGAAAGATTTTATACTGGCGGCTCGATCGATGAATGCAAAATGTTTCCTTATAAGTAAACCGTTAATTTTATTGATGTCAGTGTCGAGAACGGGGGTGTCCCCAGGAGACTTTGTGGCGTTCTTTTCACTTGAAGTAGGTGTTCGTCACGCATAGTCCGTGGTGGCAGCACAGTTCTAGTAGCCGCTGTCCATTCACATTCATCTTGCCTATGCCCTGACGGCCGAGGCAGGAGGGCCAAATGTCACAGTCGGCTTCCTCTCTAGCATTGAAATCTCCTAGTCACTAACACAGAGGTTCTCCTACGTGCCGGCATCCCCAGCCTGTTCTCGCTGCTCGGCCAAAGACATCTCAGATGGCCGGGGCACGTACGCCACATGGGTACCGTCCGCATCCCAAAAGTCATCCTGTACGGAGAGCTGTGTGAGGGGTCCCGCCCAACTTGAAGACCTCAGTTCCGCTTCAAGGATGTCTGCAAACGAGACATGAAGCTGGCCGACATCGACCCCAACACTTGGGAAGCCACGGCTGACAACCGTCAGCTTTGGAGAGCCACAGTCAGAGACAGCGTCACGACTGCAGAAGCCACGAGGGAAGATCAGCAGGCAGGAGAAAAGCAAGGACAGCCTCCGTCTCCGTGTCATCCAGTTTCATCTGCGCCAAGTGCCTGAGAGACTGCCGCTCCAGAGTGGGACTACACAGTCACCAGAGGCGATTTAACTCCATCACCTAGCACCTACAGCGCTACTCCATCGTCTCCCGAGACGGACGCATGCCGAACCGAACCGAATTTTATTGATATTACTTTTACCGTTATTTACTAAATAAACATTTTGTGCTTATTTAATTTTTTTTGATAAATTCTCTTAAAACAAGGTGATACGCCACTGAGTCACAAGGGGTTACTGTGAGTGAAAGAGAATAATATTTTAGAAGAAACTGGAAACTGGGGAGGAGTATGAACCGGACAATAGGCTAACCTATCTACTCCTATTATGTCGATGAAGCCTAAAGTGTTTCATAACCTGTATATTTATTTTGAACATGATGAAAAAGTCTCGCGTTATTTATATTGCCGCAGCAGAAAATAAGTTCTCACTATTTATAATAAAGAATTGTTACAAGCTCACAGATCGTATCAGGTACAAAAGAGATAGGATGAGTTAGCTAGCCATCTACCTGGTGAGCATTTGTGGATGGACGGTAGAACGGGATGCAGAGAGGTGGCCTGGAAAAGAGAAAAACACTGCTAAGGGCCACAAGAGACAGGAAGCTGTGGAGGGACATGAACGCTCACGTCCTGGAGTGTCACGACACACAGAAGAAGATGATTTCATGTGGATTTGTAGGTAGGGTAACAGATATCAGCGGGGAAAGTGGAGTCGGGAAGCCGAGTTCAATTTCCGGGATTGTCAGTATCGTTCAAATTGATACCAATGAATTTGTCTCTTCTTTACCTACAGCTATGGGTTAAATAGTAGGGGAGATTTGGGATCTCTAGTCTTTCGTGACATCCCAGAATAGGAAAACTAAACCGTAGAGAACAGAAGGAGAATCTTCACGATGGTACCAATAATCCGCGGTGATAATAAAAGAAAAGAGATCTGTAGAGAGTTACGGACTTCTTCACGATGGTTCCCAATAATCCGCGGTGACTCACAGATAATAAAAGAAAAGAGATCTGTAGAGAGTTACGGACTTCTTCACGATGCTTCCCAATAATCCGCGGTGACTCACAGATAATAAAAGAAAAGAGATCTGTAGAGAGTTACGGACTTCTTCACGATGGTTCCCAATAATCCGCGGTGACTCACAGATAATAAAAGAAAAGAGATCTGTAGAGAGTTACGGACTTCTTCACGATGGTTCCCAATAATCCGCGGTGACTCACAGATAATAAAAGAAAAGAGATCTGTAGAGAGTTACGAACTTCTATACTCACGGTTTTTCACAACTTTCTATCTCGTGTGGTTCTTAGCTGTTTTTCTCATTTTGCTAATCCCCACCCACCACCACTACCGTTTCACCATTCATTCATTCGTCAAGTAATTGGCTCGCTGCCTTCACCGACTTTTACCCTCAGTAAGTCCCGTGAGAGTTTTCCAAGTCCTTCCTGAAAGTGTCCAAAGAATTTCATCCGTCTTTTCCTGATTTTGAGTATAAGTATTCTTCGTGTTGCCATTTTTTTCAAGCCTTCTGACCATGGAATATTCAATCCTGAAGCAACGTGGATTTCAGATATAGTCATTATAGAAACCTAATATAGTCATTACAGAAACCTAAATAGAACTTAAGAATTTTAACAACATCGATTAGTTCTTCAACTTTATGTGCCATGTCCACTCAGGACGTGGACGATCATGGCTCTCCACAATTTCTTCTCCTTTGTCCACTCTTAATAAATTTTATCCTTTTGTTATTTCTCCAAACCCTGCTCCGCGATCCATTTACTCAGGCGCGTTAGGTAGAATATGTTTTGATTTCCTCTGTCTCTCCTGCCCTCAATTTGTTATGTGAGTATCAGATTTTCCAAGCCTTATTTCCTCATTATGTGCCCAAGACATTTCAACTGCCACTTTCTGGTACTAAGTGTCCTTTTCGTTTCCATTTTCTCCAAAACCTCGTCGTTGCTCACATGTTCGGTCATTGGTATCCTCAGCATCCTTCTGTAGAACCACATTTCCGTTGCTTCATGTCTCTTCTTCAGCAATACCAATTTTATTGTGGAAGTATTAAGTTGCGTGATAAAATACGTCAGCATACACACACACACGCACGAAGATATACATATATATGTGTGCGTGTAGTTGGGGCACCTCCAGGTGGTGTAATGGATAGCAAGCTTGTCTCGCTAGAACACTTACGACTGAGTAGTGAGTTCAGTCCTCACTGGGTGCCACGTACTCTCGGCCTTGTGCCACATCCAAGCTCCGCTTGTAAAATCACTATATATGTGTATAGTGCAGAGAGAGAAGGTATGTGTGTGCTTGTGTTAGATAAAACGACGGTGGGGGGGGGGGTCGTGCGTGCGAGAGTTTGTAATCTTCATTTTGAAATAGCTTTTTATTTCTCAATCCGTCAAAAATCTTTATCTATCGTCACACTGTTTTCTTTTCCTGTGTGCGTCTGTATGTGTTTGCGTTTGTGTCTTATTTTCTTTTTAATAATATAGGGGGGGGAGTTAGCTTGTCCTTTCAGCCTTCTCGTACATCGTTCATCTTAAGCACAAATCCCACCCACCATCTTTTCCCAACATCGCGTCAAAGAAAAAAGAAAAGAAAGAAAAAAAAAAGCTGAAAAAGAAAGAAAATAAAAAAAGAAAGCAAAAACACCCACACCCCCATCTGTCTCATCCCAGTTTCAACAACCTACACCTGTCCATTACCGTTTCAACCTCATCAGTTCCCGCCTCCGCCTCCTTCTCCTTCTCCCGCTCTTCATCTTTGCCTCCATCCACTCGAGTTGCAAGCGTTCCCAGTTGCTTAACCTCTTCCCTTTTTAATATTTTTTTTTAATATTTTCTTTTCGTTCCACAAGGGATTCGAATCCTTCATTTCGCTGGGCTCCACCACCACCTACCGATCCTCCTCCTTGTTTTGCTTTCCCACTCCTTCTCCCCACCCAACGTCTAAGTTTCTGTTTCTCTATGTCCCTCCCAACTACCCAGAATGACACGCGCCACTTTTCTGTAATGGTATTCTTATCTCTCCATCTTCTTTACCTTCGCACCAAGGATTCCCAGAGTCATGCCAGTCGACCGAACCGTAAATCGGCATTATCACTAGCTTTTCTTTCTTTCTTTCTTTCTTTCTGTCTTTCTTTCTTTCTTTCTTTCTTTCTTTCTTTCTTTCTTTCTTTCTGTCTTTCTTTCTTTCTTTCTTTCTTATTAGCTGTTTCGTAAATCAGTATTAACACTAGCCTTGTTTGTTTGTTTGTTTGTTTCTTTCTTTCTTTCTTTCTTTCTTTCTCTCTTTCTTTCTTATTAGCTGTTTCGTAAACCGGCATTATCACTAGCATTTCTATCTTTTTCTTTCATTCTTTTTTCTTTCTTTCTCAGTCTGTTCATTTCTTTCATTTCTTTTTCCTTTTTCATTCGTTGTTTCTTTATTTTATTCTTTTTCATTCGCTGTTTCATTCTTCTTTCTTTCTTTCTTTCTTTCTTTCTTTCTTTCTTTTGTTCACCCCTTTGCTCATGTTCTCTATAATTCTATTCCTTTTTTCTTTATTTAATCCGTTATTATAATTTGTGTTACTATTGCATTTATTTCTATATTTGATTCCATTTTGTTTTTCTTTCTTTCTTTTTTCTTATTTCTTTTCTTTTTTTTATCTCCATACGTAGGATTCAATACTGGCGGAGACAATTTTAATAATGGCTCAGTGAAATATGCAGATGACACACTGTTGATAGCTGACACATAACTTAAGCTACAGAAACTCCCCCAGAGGAAAGGAAAGCAAGAAGAAAGGACTAAATACCATTATAAGAAGAGGGAATCTTTGGTTATCAGGAAAATGAACAATCCAAGATGCTAACTAGGAATTAGAGACACCAAAATCAAATCAGTACAGAAATCTAAATATGTAGGAAGTTTTTTAACATGGGGCTTGGAGAATTTAATACACACAGGACATATTGAAAGCAAAAGCGAGAGAGGAAAGCAGACTAAACTACCCTAAATCGTTTTTCGCAAATGGTTAGTAGAACATGAATTAAAAGAGATAGCAAAAAGTTAAGCATTACGTGGAGCTAAAAAAAGGAAAGTTGTGGAGATTCGTGATCCGCACGTCTTGAAGGAACATGGTGCATAGAAGCAGAAGAAAGAAAAAGATGGCGGGGGGCAGGAGGAGAAGGAGGCTTTTATTTTATCCAGTTACTTTTTTTCTTTTGATCTTTCTTCGTGCACGCTCTTGTGAACGCCACTACTGAAAATTTCACAGGCTTATTTTAAACTCGTGATTCGCAAAGTGGGGCGCCAAACTTAGAGGGGGCAACATGATTTTAAGGGGTGCAATTTGAGAATGAGTTGTTAACAGTGAAGTTTTTCGAGTGGGTCTGTGTTCAGGATGAGTGTGTTTTCTAGTTAATACATCAGGTGCATGTACAGTATGCATGCATAAAAAAATATTTGTGCGTTTGTATGTACATGTGCATAATATACGTATCTTTATAGAAGTAACACAATATCTTTATAAATATTGGAAAACATTTTAAAATAAAAGATAATACTATTGCATAAAAGCAGTCTCAAGTTCTTAATGTTAAGATTGTAGGGACCGGGGAAGTCCCTAGGATATGGTGGTTAATCGGAAGCATTTTAAATTATTTATATCTTAAATATTTAATCAAAGCCTGTGATTCTAAAGGGCATCCATGAAAAATGCCATATTTTTACAATGATGCTCACACATCATTGAGACACTCAAGGCAGAGGATTACAGAATTTATGCACATAAGTGGGAAGTTAACGGTTAACCCTATAGCTGAACAGGTTAAGGTTAGTGATCGAGGAAATATCCTCTTGGGAGTCGGTTCTACAAAGCAGCGGTCCATGGGAAGAAACTCGAGTGGATCATACATTTCACTATGGATTACGAATGGAATGAAGGTGGTTCCCTACAATGTACGTAGAATGGCGGGTCTTAGCTGTGAAGGTTAGAATTGGTTGGACGATGGAATGTAGTTCGTCGGACTACTTTCCATTGAAATATCGAAAGGGCAGCGAGAAGTTTCCGATATTTCGTCATGAATAAATATTTATTTTATATAAAACGCGTTTTGAGCTGAATATTAGTGTCTGCTGGTTTAAACAGAGGTCCTCAAAAAGAAATTACAAATAAGAACCAAAATCATCATAACCCACATTGCTTTGACGGGAAATGTTTTAAAGAAATACTGCTTTATAATTCTTCAAAGGTTGACTGCATCAGAAATGAAACGTGTCAACCCTTAAGAGTTTGGTCATGTTGAATTCGAAAATGACCTTCAAGTCATAAGATTAACTCTAGATCAGCGGTTCCCAAAATGGAGGGAACGTGCCCCACAGTGTGGCAATTTGATATTTATGGGACCCAGTTCGAGCATGAATTATTAAGCGTGATTTGTATTCAAGGGAATCTGTGTGAGTGTGAGTGTGAGTGTGTATTCCAGGTAATACATAAGCTGCTGATACAGTATGCATGCATACGTAAAAAAAGTATGTGTGTCTATGTATGTACACGTGTAATTACGTATGTACATGTGCGTAACATGCATATATTTATATAAGTAACGCACTATTTTTATTTTTATAAATATTGTAAAACCTTTTAAAATAAATGATAATACCAGTGCATATATGCAGCAACAAGTTATCAAGGAAAGTTAAGTTAATGATCTTTTAAGGCTTCCTCTATGTGAATTGGAATTCACTTTTTAAAAAAATAAGAATTATAAGTTACATTGTTGGGGACCATGATTTTAGAAATGCTTAGTTGGGGGGCTGCCCCTTTCACCCCCCCAACCAAAAATAGATTGTTTTAAACTAAACTCGTTTATATAAATACACACAAACGGTCATACATGATTGCTATCAACTGTATGCCTACCTACCTGGTTTTCGAAATTTAGAGTATTTCTTCTCCTAAGATCAAAAATAACCATGGGTGAAAAATCCAGCCTGCTCCGCTATTTATCTTATAGCTTGGGGGCTGGAGAAGTTACGGATACATATTTTTCCCAAGGGTATTTACACGAAAGTGAATGTAGTGAACAAGTGGCATTCGAACTCGGCTCGCTGACTTAACGACCCGAGCCCCTAAACGGTACACTAATCGCGTATTCCCACATCCATCCATCCAACCATATATAAAGTTAAAAGAGTGGACGTATATCCCGTGAAAATCTGTGAAGAGACAATCACAAGTTTTTTTTTATCCTTATGGACGTAGGTGACCATGTCTCTCCATAACTTCCTGTTTCTTGAAGCTCTTAGTAAATTTTGTTTTGTTATTTCTCCTAAACCTTGTTCAGCCATCCGTTTACTCAAGCTCTCTAAGTAGGTTATTCATTGTTTTCCTCTTTCCATCTTGGCTTCAGTCTGTTCTGTGGGTATCAGATTTTCCAAGCCCTCTTTTCTCATTATGTGCCTTAGAATCCTGAACTGTCTCTTCCTGATGTGAAGTTTCCTTTTGGTTTCAGTTTTCTCTAAAACTTCGTCGTTGCTCTCATGTCCGATCCATGTTATGCTCAGCATCCTTCTGTAGAACCACATTTCTGTCGCTTCATTTCTCTTCTTCATCTTTGAGAAGATTGTCTAGCACTCACCGCTGCCATGTAGGAGGAGAGTTTTTTCTACTTTGCTTAGATTTTGGAAGCCATCAGCTCTCCCAATACGCATTCGCATTTCAGCGTCACATTGTTCGCCCTCTGTTAAAACATTTTCACACTCTTATTTTATTATGGTATCTCCGATTTGCAATTGTCAACTGGGCCAGCTTTTTAGTGTGCTGTGTCCCTTCAGGGCATAGGCAATCATGGCTCTCCACAATTTCCTGTCTTTCGTAGCTCTTACTAAATTTTGTCTTTTTGTTATTTCTCCCAAACCCTACTCTGCCATCCATTTGCTCAAACTCCCTAAGTACACTATACATGGTTTTCCTTTGTCCCTCTTGCCTTCAATGTGTCCTGTGAGTACCAGATTTTCCAAGCCCTCTTTCCTCATTATGTGCCCTAGAAATTTCAACTGCCTCTTCCTGATGTTAAGTATAAGTTTCCTTTTTGTTTCATTTTTTTCTAAAACCTTGTTCACATGTTTGGTCCACGATATTCCCAGCATGCTTCTGTAGAACCACATTTCTGTTGCTTCAAGTCTTTTCATCTTTGAGGAGATTATTCAGCATTCATTGCCACATAAGACAACTGATATTATAAATTATGATATTATAGTAGTCATTTCTTTATTTCCATTATTGGACTATTGTCCTCATCTTTGTCGCCATATTTATTACAACGTTTCGGCCGTCGTACGCTCCGGCCTTCTTCAGGTGGTTGGAATGTCGAACTGAACCCTTTATTTCGCTCACTGGGGTAGACTTTTCTATTTCCACGTGCCATGTTTAATGGATGTCAGTTATCAGTTATCTCCTGCTTAATTCCCCTCCCCAAGTTCTCCATTGCCTTAACTGGGTATTGAACTCACACTATTTGCGTCCTCTCACTGGATCTAACCAACGCCTTTATCCACTGTGCCATGTGTCCTGAAGACATCTGTCATTCGTGTACTTTTGTGGCTAGTCTGACTTCAACGTTTAGCGTGAGGGGCATGAGTTTAACAATGGCAGGGTATTCATATCGTGAACAGGTAGATATAAGTTTTACATACGGCCGCGCAAATGATAATGGATGCGACGCCGTATCTGACTGTGGATCTGTGGCGCAACGATCTATGGATCGAGGAAGACCGTGATCCGCTCGTACGCCTGAAAACGAAGCCCAAATTCTACAGGCTATCGGAAACGATTCAGGTATCAACACACGTCAAGGGGCCCTAGCATATCGTCCATCACATAGTACCGCATGGGGGTACTTTAAGGGCAGCTCCTTTATCCGTATCATTTAAAACGTGTGTAGGCTTTTTTACCCTCTGATAACTCGCGACGGGAGAAATGCCAAAACTACCGATCCATTGTTTGTCTATTCAGTCTAGTTTACATTTGGAAGAGATGGAATAATAAATTTACACAGCTAACATTTTTGGGTGGATCAGAATCCCTACTGTGCAATACATAATTAGCAGAAATATTTTGATACACCCTGTAATATATATATATATATATATATATATATATATATATATATATATATATATATATATATATACAGGGATTGGACAAAATAATTGAAACACTTGTTAAATTCAAAGAAAATTTATTTAATATGGAGTTGGTCCTACTTACTTTAGCCTCACATACAGTTTTAATACGTCTAGGAATCGAATCATACAGCTTCCTGACTTCATCCAGAGGAATTTTCAGCCATTCTTCCATTAACACCGGCTCCAGCTCTTTAAGACACGAC
Organism: Acanthosepion esculentum; assembly: GCA_964036315.1. Lineage (NCBI taxonomy): Eukaryota > Metazoa > Mollusca > Cephalopoda > Sepiida > Sepiidae > Acanthosepion > Acanthosepion esculentum. The sequence continues at coordinate 23,409,548 of OZ038488.1, forward strand.
GGTAGAGGATAGCGGCTCCTAACTTGTCGCTCCAAAATGCACCACAAATGTTCAATAATATTGATATCTGGAGATTGGGGAGGTGACTCCATGTGTTCTAGCTCACTTTCATGCTCTTCATACCAATTCTTAACCACTCGAGCGGTATGCATTGTAGCATTATCGTCTTGGAAGATGTATTCACCATCAGGGAATAAAGTCTGGGCCATTGGATGAACATGATCTCCCAAAATGTTCAGGTAATCTTTGCTGTTGATTCTACCTTGCAGGGCAACTACTGAATCGAGACATTTCCATGATATGGCGGCCCAAACTATCACTAATCCACCTTCATGCTTCAATGTTGGAAGAAGGCAGTCAGGGTTGTAAGCTTCTTTGGGCTGCCTCCACACATAAACTCGCCCTGAAGTTGGGAAAAGAGAAAAACTGAACTCGTCTGAGAATATGACTTGCTTCAATTACTCTGCAGGCCAGGCATTGTAACCTCTGCACCACTTCAACCTCTTTTGAATGTTGCGAGTGGAGAGAAGAGGTTTCCTTACAGTGGCTCTTCCATGATATGCAGCTTTATGGAGCACACAACAAACAGTTTTAGTAGAAACTTGACTATTCAGATGATTATCCAACTCAGCAGTATGTTTGGCCGTAGTAAGACTGATGATTTTTTGCCACATTGTGTTTCAATGCACATCAGTCTTTGTCAGTAAGTTTGCAAGTCCGGCCTGAATTGCTAGGGTTGCTGGAGGTTTTGCCCTGTTTCTCGAATTGCGTCATAGTTCTTGATATGGTAGTTCTTGAAAAACCAAACAGTTCAGCAACCTAAGTGATCGAGGCTCCTGCCATGTGAGCTTCAACAATTTGCCCTTTTTCAAACTTGGATAGGTGATACATTTATCTTAAATTTTACTAAATTCTAAAAATAAATAAGACAAAGACAGTAAATTAGATAAATAAAAATAATTACCATAGATATAACCTGTAATTACGAAGTTTTAGTTAAAGTTCTTAATATAATAGGTCTTTGAAATACAGTAAAGGAATTTGCACCTGTTCCTTTTATTTTGTTCAAACCCCTATATATATATATATATATATATATATATATATATATATATATATATATATATATATATATATATATATATATATATATATATATTTCTTCTGACCATAGCTCAATTAGATCTCATTTAAATATTCATGGAGACCTACGGACACTATTCGTAACCTACATATTGACAACGCTAATATAGTAGCATCATCTACATGTAAAAAAAGGCTTAAAATAATGAAAGCCTTATTAATAAAAACAAACAAAGCAATACTTAATAATATTAACTTTGAACATTGACAAAATATCTTGACAGTGTGTTGAAAAATGGAAACATTTTGTAAAACATACATACAACAAACTATTTCGTATTTAACAGTTAAAATATTTAATCCTTGAAAATGGCTAAATATATAGCCGAAAGCGCTCGGATAAAAAGAACATTCGGACAGTTTTTATATAATTTATCATCCGAAAACAAAAAAAAATATTAGATCGCATGAGAAATTGTATAAAAAATTAAATAGAAGCACCTTGTCTGTCGTATTCAATGAAATGTGCATGAAAGAAGGATTGCTGCCTTAATACACAAATATATATATATATATATATATATATATATATATATATATATATATATATATATATATATATATATATATATAATAAAGAGAATGAACAGTAAGATATATAATCCGGTGTTCTTATTAATATTTTATTTTTACAAAACAGTGCTCAATGTAAATTTACAGAGCATAAATATTATAAATTTACTTATATAAAAATATGGTTCCATCGTTACACAGGAATTACCATGTTTCAAAAACAGAAGCTTTAATTTAATTCTATAATTGAATTTGGAGTTTTTAGCTTCTAACTTTAAACATGGTAATTTCTGTTTAGCGATGGAACCATATTTTTAAATAAAGAAATTATATATATATATATATATATATATATATATATATATATATATATATATATATATATATATATAGTAATATTAACTGTTTACTTATATGTGCTGAAAGTTTTTGTTTTTAATTGATTGACGCTTACTTGAATTCCAGCCTTGCTCCACAACACTCGAAGCCTCGGAATAAATTCAAAACGACTAAAAAAATACACCCGATGAAACAGTCAGAACATGAAATGAAGCTAGCAACGCCAAAACAAAAACACCCCTGAAAATGGCTAAGAATATGGTCGAAAGCCCTTGATACAATGGACGGCATTGACATGTTTTGTACTCACTCACTTCCATTAAGCGAACGGTGAAAAAACTAAATAAAAAATTACAAAAAATGTATTCTCCATCATATTTAACGAAAGATGTTTAAAAGAAAAGGTTGCTTGCCATATATATATATATATATATATATATATATATATATATATATATATATATATATATATATATATATATATATATATATATATATATGTTATGTTCTTTTTATGGATACAAATATTTAAATAAATGTTCTCTTTATAATAAACAGTATTAAACAACATTTACCGGCCTGAATGTCCGAGAAAATTCCATAGAAAATATGCGTCCTCTCACAGGAATCGAACCTGTATCCTATACGGAACTGTCATATAGCCTGACGTGCCTTAACCGATTGGGCCACAGAGGAACGTTCGGTACGCATGGTCGATTTAACTACTTTTAATCTACAATCTTTCATGATTCTCTCACGTACATTCATATCTGCTCAATGCGTATCCAAATGTAAATAAATGACGTCATACATTACGAAATGGACAAAGTTCGACAATTATTTTTTCAAGACTGCATAAGCCGCGAGCATCGCCTAGCACCTACAGCGCTACTCCATCGTCTCCCGAGACGGACGGATGCCGAAGAAGATATATATATATATATATATATATATATATATATATATATATATATATATATATATATATATAGCATAATGAGAGGCCACGTATACTTTCTTGTTATGTATATAATATCTGGATAAAATAAATGAAACAAAATTCACGCTTCACGACAAACGCTGTAAACAAACTCACAAACAGTATCTCATTTGATTTCTGAGGAAAGACCTAGGTGGTCTGAAATATTAAATAAATAAATATATACAAAAACACAGAAATAAATACTTTCATAAAAAAACACCCAATTTTGTTTCATTTATTTTATCCAGATATTATATATATATATATATATATATATATATATATATATATATATATATATATATATATATATATATATATATATATATATATATATATATATATGTATACGAATGGGCATGTGGCCGAGTGGTTAGAGCGTGCCCATTCGAATGTATTTAAGAAGGCTACTTTCTCGGGACTTTATACGCGTTGGGACTCATTTTGTCCCAGACAACGAAAGGTTAATTTGATTAAGACCTTAATTTCTAGGGCACTTATGATATGTTCTGATAGCCTTTCTGCGGTGAAGGCTGACACTTTCAAAAAACGGATATCCTTTCGATGTTTTGGACTCCGTTACCCACCATGCCATCAGTAAATTTCATAGGGTGAAGCCGCATTTTGCTTAAAAGTGTCCAGTTTATTTGCGTCTTCCCTTTGTTGGTACAGAGGGTGAAACTTGACGAATTTCGCGTATGATTAATAGCTGTTATTTTTTGGCTAATTTTCGGGTAAAATTTGTTACTCGTCCTGCTTTATCTTCCATTCGTAAGGACGTCGTTCTCCCACCATCATGTTAATTCAAAGATTTATGAATATGAGTGTAGTTGTGGACACGACTACATAGGGAGGATGTCCCAACGTTTGGATCTGAGAATAAAACAACACTTACCTCCCAAGATTTTAAATCCGGATGCCAGGAAAAGCTAACTAACCAATACTTCTGGTTCTGCTATTGCTGAGCATGTGATAAATAGTAGGAAATGTGTGGTTAATTTTAGTCTGCACCGTTTTCTGATTTTATCTCGGTCCCACTCCACATATCACCTCAAGGTTCTAGAGTCTTTGTATATCAGATCGCGTGGGCCTTCCCTTTGTAAACAGAGGGAATGCTTACTGGGTCTGAATGTTGTTGGACTCTAGTTTTCTTGAAATTCGTATTTTTTTCCCTTCCATTCGTTATGTTAATTTAATTTACACGCTTATATATATTTTATATCCCAGAAAATAAACTTGGTAAGGCTGGGACGAAACCAGTTGTTCTTTTTTACCTGTTTAAAAATGCCATATAAATTTTACTTTTTCCTAGCTATCGTTAAATTTTGTACCACGAAAAAATTATATATATATATATATATATATATATATATATATATATATATATATATATATATAAAGATTACTTGAATTTTAAATATCAACTTTTAGAATCTCACCATGGTCGATTTGTCAGGAAGGAGACTTCCTAATGTTATCGGACTAAAGGGGTCGATCCCAGCGGGCGGCATCTTGTGAGTGAAATTAGGTAAAGGGAACCATCGGGTGGCCTTCGATAGCTGTGCTAGCATGAAGTCACAATTCGTCGTGACCGAGGGACTAAGCGTGCTGGCCTTGTTCAAATTGTTGATCACGCTAGATAACACGTTCTTTCCCAGAAACTTAAACTAAGGTCTGCTCAGTATAGTTGCAGTATAAGCCACAGGTGGGATCATTGGCTAGCCACCCTAGTAAACGGGTATCCTCAAATACGAATGGCCAGCTATACCATATATATATATATATATATATATATATATATATATAGAGAGAGAGAGAGAGAGAGAGAGAGAGAGCGAGAGAGAGAGAGAGAGAAAAGAGAGAGATAATGAAATGGCCAAAACAGAAAGATAGAAAAACAGTGAGATAAAGAAATGATAAATAGATAGATAGATAGATAGATAGATAGAGAGAGAGAGAGAGAGAATTAAATTACCAAGACAGAAAAGCGGACAGTGCGATAATGAAATGACCAAAAATAGAATGATATTATGACAGTGAGACAGTGAAATGACAGATAGATATATACATAGATAGATAGATATGAACAGAATGAGATAGATAGATAAATAGATAGATAGATATTCAATCCTGTTCAGGTCTAGCTACGTAGCTATCTATCGCTCTGTCTATCTGTCTGTTCTGGCCTGTTCATAACTCTCTAGCCAAAGAGAATTTAAGTTTGGCACTGATGTAGGAAAATATTTCCGAATTAATGCGCTGAAAAATGATATAATTGTTTTCAACTTTGTGTTATGCAATCTTCATACAGCGTAACAAATAAACTCAGCCAAATGCCCATCATTCACGTCAGGAGAGTTCTTTATGGAAAATGTCTTCTAATATAATATACTGCAGTGGAAATGTGAAGAGAAAAACGATTGTCGATTTATCCTGGCCAAGTTATTCTTACGTTGGGCCTGATTGATTGAATCGCTTTGTCATGGACGGTAACTTGTCATAAAATGAATAGAAAAACAGCTTTCATTTCTTTTTAAAAATATATCCATTTCCATCAGAGAGTCATTTCATTATCTCGCTGCCTATCGATCTTACTATTTTGCTCATTTCATTATCTATCTATCTATCTATCTATCTATCTATCTATCTATCTATCTATCTATCTATCTATCTATCTATCTATCTATCTCATCCTGTTCATAGCCATAGCTATCTATCTATCTATCTATCTATCTATCTATCTATCTATCTATCTATCTATCTATCTATCTATCTATCTCATCCTGTTCATAGCCATAGCTATCTATCTATCTATCTATCTCATCCTGTTCATAGCCATATCTATCTATCTATCTATCTATCTATCTATCTATCTATCTATCTATCTATCTATCTATCTATCTATCTATCTATAATTTCATTATCTATTCATCTCTCTATCATTTCATAATCTCTGTCTGTTTGTCTGTCTATCTTTCCCTGTTGGCCATTTCATTATCTATCTATCTATCTATCTATCTATCTATCTATCTATCTATCTATCAACTGGTTTTTAATTTTGAGTTGTTCTATTAAACCTAGCGAGCCCATTCTGCTCTGCTATGAAATCCTCTGGATTTTGGTGGATTCATACCTTTCCAAAGGTATTTGTGCGAAAGCAAACGCAACCGCCCCAGCTGGAAATTGACCTCGACATGCCACTCTCACGTTCCGCATTGATAACCGCTACGCTTCGTGCACACTCAATAGATCATTGCCTAGGTGTAAAGGTACAGTTTCAAGGATGATATTGGCAACTGGCAATACGAAGTCATTTGGGTCGCTCGTCGAACAGGAGCCTTAGAATGTATTTTTGAAACGTTATCTCGTCTATCTGGAAATACTGCGGCATCAGTTGGCCCTGTTTGCGCATATAATTCTTGTCAAGATTAGTCTTCGCCTTTGGCCTTATTCACCCCAGCTTAGGGCACCTCGAGGCGGTGTAATGGTCAGCAAGCTTGTCTCGCTAGTAGAGTTACGACTGAATAGTGAGTTCGATCTACACTTTTTGTCCCATATTTTCGGCCTTGTGCCATATCTGAGCTACACTTGGAAAATCACTATTCGCCCCAGCTTAATCTTACCGAAATACAGTGGTCAAAAATGGAAATCATTATGAAGCGAAAGATGCAAGTATATATATATATATATATATATATATATATATATATACAGGGGGTTCATAAAGTTTGTGTGCACTTTAAAAATTTATAACTTTATTTGTATTTGCGATAGAAATAATCTGTAAATAATGTTATAAAGTTTAATGTACCTAGTTTTAAGTATAGCTGAAATAACTAATGTGATTTCAGGCATTACTGTAAATCAGTTGGCAAATGCTTTCCGTGAACTGCAAAATCGTATTACCCATTGTATTGCTAATGATGGAGGACATGTGGAAACTTAAATAAAATTTCAATAAAACCTAAAAAATATTACTTCTTTCTAATCCTTTTTACAAATTATTTCTATCGCAAATACAAATAAAGTTCTAAAGTTTTTAAAGTGCTCACGAACTTTATGGACATAATATATATATATATATATATATGGTTCACACACCCCACTTTTGCAAGCTGTCAAATATTAATATGGGGCAGTATTTTCAAAAGTTAATAAATAAACACTTTCAGAAAACCAACCCTCTAAGTAAGATCATCAATAGGAAAACGATTAAAATTAGATATTCCTGTACCAATAACACGTATAAAATTGTCAACTAACATAATAACCATATTTTAAGAAATGTCTATGGCATAAACAACAAACCTGATATTGAACCCTCCTGTAATTGTAGATATAAAAATAAAAACTGTCCAGTAGATGGTAAAATGCAGATCTAAAAATTCGTCTGAGGAAGTATCTGCAATAGGGATTAGCTAGCCGCCCCAGTAAACGGGTATTCTCGAATACGAATAGCCAGCCATTAACCTAACGATTAACATTTTGTGGACAGACTGCACCAATGTATGTGAAATTAGTTTCATATTTAATACATTCGTGATGATTAAGATTTGTATAGCTGAGAAAACTTTGTTAGAGTAATTAGAAATTCTCGACAAATCTCGTGAGATGTTTATGGCGAAACGAAATGACGTCAGTTGGAGTACACACAGGCGCCTAGATTTCTACGTCATTTTAATCTAGTTATATATATATAATAATCTCATTCTGTTCCCAATTTCTCCTTCTCTATCTCAACTTGTTCCTATCTATCTATCTATCTATCTATCTATCTATCTATCTATCTATCTATCTATCTAAATGGTTCTTTTGTCCGTAATTGGACTTGTAGCCTGAAGTGAAGATTTGAAGTTCTATGAAGTGAACTGAGAATTGAAAAATGATTTATTCTAAATTATTATTGTTGTTTTCTAAGCTGCCCCAGACATCACTTTAGTTTTAGGCTGGAGACCAAGTTAGCCCTAGGACGGAGTGCTCTTTCTAATCTAGTTATATATATATAATATTTCCATCTCATTCTCTTCCTAATTTCTTTCTCTCTCTCCATTTCTCTATCTCAACTTGCTCCTTATCTATCTATCTATCTATCTATCTATCTATCTATCTATCTATCTATCTATCTATCTATCTATCTATCTATCTATCTATCTTTCTGAACCATATTGTTAAATGTCTCTCTCTATATATATGTGTCTGTAATATTAGTTATTTACTCAAATAAGTTGTATCCATAAAAAATAATGGAAAAACAGAATATATATATATATATATATATATATATCCATAAAAAATAACGTATAAACAGAATATATATATATATATATATATATATATATATATATATATATATATATATATATCCATATATATATATGTATATATATATATATTTATCCATAAAAAATAACGTAATAACAGAATATATATATATATATATATATATATATATATATATATATATATATATATATATATAATGTGTGTATATGTATATATGTTATATCCCTAACCTGAACTCTGACGTTTCGTAGGCGAACTCTTTACAAATGTTCAGTGCACTCTATATTACGTTTCAGAAAGGGTTTACACACACACACACACACACACACACACACACACACACACACACATATATATATATATATATATAATGGAGATATGTTGTGTAAATCTATCTATCTATCTATCTATCTATCTATCTATCTATCTATCTATCTCTCTATCTATCTATCTGTCTGTCTATCTATCTTCGTTGGACCTGTCCGGAAGTTAGTATATTACCTCTTTGCCTCCAGAGTCTGTAATTATGCCAGGAGTTTTGGAAGCTCCTCCTATTGAAAAATCATCGCGACACGATCTTTGCACGATAATGATTACACTCATTCAGGCAATTCGCATTTAAACCCGAATACCATCAATATATCCACGTATCTGCAACGATATTCCATTCAGACATAAATGACTTTATGAATACAAACAATCACATCAAACTATAACACACACGTCGTTGATTTGAGCTAGGTAGCGTTCCAGTTTCAGGTTGTAGATATATCGATTTTATAGGAAATGAGTTTCTTGACGATTCGGGTTGGCTTTTGAAGAAACATGAATTCCACCATATTTTTTGTTCCTGTTCATCAGTTCATGCAACATCTAATAGAAAATACCAAATTTATTTTCTAATGTATATTTAAAAATTAATGTTTGCTGTGCTCTTGCAAACCGCATATTGAAAAATAGAAAACATATGTTCTCAATATCATCCTTAACGCATTGTCAGACAAATTTCGTAAATGTCTTTTTAAGTGAACTCATTCATCGTATAGAGGCAGCATAATAAATAGGTTTTACAGGTATGCCAAAAAATAATTTATTGCGAAGATCGAAGTGGAAGATAATCGTGACGAGATTCAGTACAAGCTTCGACCACTCAGTCTACGGAGATTCTAGAGTAGGCGTCTGAAACCCGGCGCGTGCGGGAGGTACTACCTTTCTGCGGCCCGCGGCAAACCATTTTCGTGACTCAAAATTCGATAAACTTAATAAATATGTCCCTTGCCTCTTTCATACTTCTGTGGCAGCTGATTTGAGTTGGAACTACACACCAAGTGTCCACAGACAGTCAATTTTAAGGTCAGCGAGGTCTGTTCTAGCTCCTCCCCAGGGAAAGAAAGAAAACTTGACTTTGATGCAGAAGGACGTGTTCTGCATTAACTGATGCGACACTTGTTTTTGTTTCATATTTTGACAATCGATGATTCTTTTAGAAATTACGCGTTAATTTTGCTTTATTTAAAAAAAAAAAAAGGTAAAAGACAGGATATGCTAAATAAAGACAAACGGTAAGAATGCATAAGAAATCATGCCTGTCTGCCAGAAGATCTTTTCTCTGATCAGATGGTTGAGTAGCCGTCCTTGGCGCGCTTGCCATTGATAATATAAAATCGACGAGAGCCTGATTTGAGCCATATGCTCCTATTCTTCAGGTTAAAGCTCCTTTACTAGAGGGTAAAAGTTAATTATTACGACTGGTATGATCTATCTATCTATCTATCTATCTATCTATCTATCTATCTATCTATCTATGTCTTTCATATCCATATTTCCTCTCTCTCTCTCTCTATCTATCTATCTATCTATCTATCTATCTATCTATCATCATCATCATCATCATCTATCTATCGATCTATCTATCTATCTATCTATCTCTCTATCAATGTTCATATCCATATCTATCTCTGGTCATATCCGTATCTATCTATGTATCTATTTATCTATCTCTGTTCATATGCATATCTATCTATCTATCTATCTATCTATCTATCTATCTATCTATCTATCTATCTATCTAGCTATCTATCTATCTCTGTTCATATCCGTATGTATGTATGTATCTACCTATTTATCTATGTTCATATCCATATCTATGTTCATATCTGTAACTATCTATCTATCTATCTATCTATCTATCTATCTATCTATCTATCTATCTATCTATGTTCATATCCATATACATCTATCTATGCTCTGTAAATTTATATTGAGCACTGTTTTGTAAAAATAAAAAAATATATCAATAAGAACACCGGATTATATATCTTACTGTTCTTTCTTTTAATTATATATACATACATTGGCTCCTAATCAAAGTCGAGCACTGTTAATCTTTATTTTTAACAAGAAAAAATATGGAGAAAATAAATTTCGGAATTTCTCTGAAGAACATTCGTAGTACCAACAAAAAGGAATATTTCGTTATATTAATGCAAAAAACAGGGGAACTCATACGAAGAATGGAATGGAGAGCTTACTTCTTCCTTAAACGGAATGAATTACAAAACAAAAACAAGAAGATTTATGGCTTCAACAGTAAAAAAGCAGCACCGTTTATTCATAGTTTGTCTGGTTTCGAAAATGACCAATTGGAAATAATAAATAACATAAATTTCCGTGAAAAGAAATGCTACTTCCAGAAACGTTTAGATAAAATAGTAAAATGCATTAACACAACAGATAAAATTTTAGTGAAATCCGACAAAAGACGAAACTTCTATAAAATAACGACAAAAAGACTACAACGATCTAATAAATAAGGATTTACATAAGAACTACAAAAAGACGAATAATAATGACCTCAACATGGTTGAGAATATTAATACTAGCAGTAAAAAATCAGATAAACTGAAGATCAGTGATAGAGTAGGTTAACTATATGAAAAAGAATGCTATATAACCTTAAAGGACCACAAACCACATTTCGAGGCTAATCCTACTACAAGGATAATAGACCCTACAAGACCTGATATCGGAAAAATTAGTAAAATGATCCTTGAAAGGGTAAATCAACAAATTAAAGAAAAAATAGGCTTGAAACTTTGGATTAATACCAAAGACGCGACAAACTGTTTACTTATATAAAGGAAAAAAAACAACTGTACACTAATGCAGTTTGATATTGAAAATTACTATCAATCAATATCTAAAGAACTGTTCATGAATGCGTTGGACTTTGCTACCAGTACACGGATATTACAGAAGAAGAAAAGAACATTATTATGAATGTGAAAAAATCGGTACTGATACCTAAAGGTGAGCAATGGATAAAAAATTCATATGACCAGTTGGACATCACAATGGGATCACTAGACTCAGCTTAGTCTTCTGATCTCATAAGTCTTTTTATATTATACAATCTTACAGTGCACCGTTATATTAATATAACTGACATTGGTTTATACAGAGACGATGGACTTATGGTTATAAAAAACTCTACTAACTTCAAAATCGATAAAATTAGAAAGATATTATATAAAGAATTTATAAGCATGAACTTAAAAATTATGGTAAACACTAAATTAAAAAGAAATAACTTCCTTGATATAACATTAGATTTAAGGAAAATATATACACACCTTATAAAATCCCCAATACTAATCCTTTATATATACACCCTAAATCAAATCACACCCATCTATAATTAAGCATATACCTTTATCTATCCGAAAAAGAATAAGTACAAATTCAGCCAATGACAAAATTTTCGATGAACATATTAATTTCTGATAAAGCTCTAAAAGATAGTGGCTACAAAAACCCAAAACTAACTTATATAAAAAATGAAAATGGAAAGCATAGAAAAAACAGGAATAGAAAAATAATTTGATATACACCCCCATACAACCAAATGGTAAATAACAAATTAGGACAAAAATTCCTCGCATTAATAATCAAGCACTTTCCTAGAGAAAGTAAACTAAGTACTATTTTCAATAAAAATATACTAAAATTAAGTTACAGCTGTACTGAAAACTTAGAAAAAATTATTAAGAAACATAATGCTAATATCTTAAATAAACACTTATAAAAAAAAATTTAGGCAATAGAAAAATCAAAATCAAAACAGATGAAGATAAACAAAAATAATGTAACAGTAGAAACCCTCATAACTGTCCTCTACAAAATAAATGCCGCACGGAATCATTAGTATACCAATGCAATATCTCTTCTACTGAAAATCCTGAAAACATAAAAATTTATATAGGTTGCACACGCCACGAGTTCAAAAAACGGTACAATCAACATCAAACTTCATTTAGGATAAATAAATATAGAAATCAAACATCTCTCTCAATGTACTTCTGGCACTTAAAAGAATCCAATAAAACACCTGCAGTAAAATGTAAGTTAATAAGAAAAGCTAGAATATGTAGGTAATTAAATGACCCATGTCCTTCGTGCATACATGAGAAACTATATATTACTAAGTTTATAAAAAAATAAAAATTTACTGTATCAGAGAAATGAAATAACTATGTTTTTGCCGTCATTGTCAAAAATTTTCCTTAAATAATATTTAAAAATAAATTTTAAAAAATGCGAGCTGGTAATATACATACTTATATTTGATATGAAAAAATAATTTTACATACTGTAATTCTAGTGCATTTACTTGTTTTAAAAAGAAATATAGTCTTTTAATAATTAAGTGTGAAAATATTTTATAATTGTAGTTAAATAAAACGTATTCTAACCTAAACATCCCCCCCGAAATCTTTAAGTATACAAGTAGGAAAAAATAGCAAAATAATTTTTGCCGTTAACAATAAAATTAAAAAAACCCCAGACGACATGCATTTAACGGATGCCAGAATTTGTTAAAAAATATCCCTACCCTCCCTAAACTTAACCCCTTTTTCAAACGTAACTAATAACTGATACAGCAAAAGTTAATAAAAATGAACACGCTATTACCCATTGTCTGAATGACTGGATTTCTCTGTATCCTTGGAAACAGTGAATTATGAATTTTTTCTGTGCCTTTAAAACTCAGTGAATTTAAAAAATAAGTAAACTCCAATATTGAATATTAAATGCAACTAATGTTTTTAATTTAATTACAAAATTGAATTTGAAGTTTTTAGCTTCCATTTTTGAAACATGTTTATTACAGTGTAGCGAAAAAAACATATTTGAAATAAGTTAATTTATATTTATGCTCTGTAAGTTTACATTGAACACTGTTTTGTCAAAATAAAAAAAAATATCAATAAGAATACCGTTTTATATATATTACTGTTCTTTCTTTTTATTTATCTATCTATCTATCTATCTATCTATCTATCTATCTATCTATCTATCTATCTATCTCTGATCATATCTATCTATCTATCTATCTATCTATCTATCTATCTATCTATCTATGCACAGTATTCTAAGATTTTCCTCGTGTTTCCATCGTTAAGCCGTACAGCCGTTGTATACCTCGGAAGCTTTCGCCGGCCAGATTTCTTACAGACATCTAACTTCTGTTTAATTCTCTTGTTTACGCAAAATAGCGAAGAAAGACGAATATTTTCTCCAAACTAAAAGAGCACATGTCAGCTCTTTTGTCCTCTTTTTGCGTTTTTTTTTTCCATGACAATAGTTTGGAAAATGTCATGGGCACCCAGCTGGTGTCAGGATGGGTTTTAGGGAAACAGGGAAGAAGGCGACCAATTCCACAGAATCAGCGAAAAACATGTGGGAAAATGAAAGGAATCGTAATTCCAGACAACAACGCGGTTCTGACAATAAATGGCGTGCGTAGAATCACCCACAAATTCTTGTATGTGTTTCGTTCAAGTGACTGAATATGCGTGAGTAGGCGTGTGTGCTTATAGCCGTGTATATGTGCGAAAGGATGTCGATGTGTGAAAAAGTGCAGGCACGTAGGTCTGCGTATTACTGAAGGGGTGCTGAAAATTTAACGGAATCAACTCGCCTCCCCAAACATAAGGAAATGATCACGCATCAGAATTATTATTTGTCGATCCGAGCATTTTTTCTTTATCATCCTTCGTATATAACTGTTAATGCTAATGGCGATCCTTGTTAAGGGAGAACATTTACAGTTGCCCCATTATATGCATTAGTATATCCGTCAGATATTAGCACCTAAATAAAACGGAAGTGTGATCCAGAATAGCTGCCGGAAAAAAATAATACGTATGCAGTTTGTTAAAAGTGATTTTATATAACGGTATGTCATAAAGTAATGTTCTACAAATTCACACAGCGAAACTATAACACACATGAAAACAACAAGCAGTGTGAAAGTGAAATCCGGACTGTAATATTTCACGAAGGGAAAAATAACCAGGCCGGTGGTGTCGATTATGTTCTTAAGATCTCGCTCTTGCATTTTCCATCCCCTGTTAAAAGAATTTCCATATATTTGAACTTTTGCACCTGCTTGATGTTTATATCTCCAATTCGAAACTCGCATCTTCAGCTTTTGAAACAAAATTGTTGTACTTATTACTTTTTAAAGTTTTCCCAGATCTCTATTTTCTAATATTGCTAAAACACTTTTTTACCTTTTTATCTCATGTTAAAATCTTCAGGATAAATAATAATTATTTAATAAACATCTTTTGTTAGAAATATTTACAATAACGTATAGGGTGATATTAAATTGTATTATGCATCTTGTGGATTGTTATATATATATATATATATATATATATATATATATATATATATATATATATATATATATATATATATATTTCCCTCGAATTTGACGTATGAGGGTCAAGGAGCTCAGACCTAGGAAACAACAGCCCGACACCAGCACATGCGATTTGATTATAGTGATGAAGGTTTTGTGCAGAACCTTCCACACTTTTTGAAGGGCCGAATACAGAGAGTTGGTGCACTACGTGCCACAGAGTCGCCAAACGACCCTCCGCAGGTTTTGAATTAGGAGTTGTCCTTCTCCTAGATCAGTTGCCATCCAAGGCTATTTACCCAAAGATGGTGGGAGAAGAAGAGCATTCATACTAGAATTCGAACTCGGCTCTCGGATTCCTTAATCCAAGCCTCTAACCATTACTCCACCGTGCCTCTCTCTCTCTCTCTCTCTTTCTTTATATATATATATATATATATATATATATATATATATATATATATATATATATATATATATATATATATATATATATATATATATATATATATATATATATATTTCGACGTATGAGGACCTGACAGCTTACTTGATTCAGTTATGAAATTTTGTGCGATAATCTTAAGTGGCATTTAAGACCCGCTAGTGATTTACAAAGGAGACCACATATACATATGGAGCAAGTGTGAGGATTATGAGATGAGATCACTGTTGGATTGGCTGACCTTTTAGATCTTGCTCTCGCTTTTGAAGATGATAGAGGCAAGCAGATTGAAAATTGATGAGTCCACTAAAACACGTTGATCTCCATTCTACCCGCTCCAAGTCTAAGTGCTCAACGGTGTTATGTGGTATATTGACTGCTGACAAGTTCCTTTTCAGCTTGTCATTGTATCTTAGCCATGGGCGTCCTACATCCCTGTAGCCCTGATGTAACTGGCTGTACATTAGGATCTTGGGTATCCTGTCATCAGACATTCTCAAGACATGACCAGTCCACCGTAACTGAGACTGTATGAGAAAAGTCTCGATTCCTCCAATATTACACCTGTTCTTGAAGGTTAACTCCACAGATTGCACGCAGACAGCTTTTATGGAAAACATCTAGCTGGCGTATATGGTACCTGTATGGGTTCCACGACTCTGAGCCATACAAAAGGATGGCAAGTACAACAGCTCTGTAAACCCGAATTTTCGTATTCAGTCGAATACCCCGCTCATTCCACAAGTGATGGCGAAGTTTGCCGAAAGCACTGGTAGCCTTAGCAATCCGATGCATGATTTCATCATCTAAAGTTCCACTGTAATTGACTTTGCTACCAAGATAGGTGAAAGACTTTACATATATAAATATCCAGTGACGATAACACTACTCGGAGTTTCATACAGTTAATGCAGTCTTCAGATGTGGGCTCTGACCGTTATCTATCGCGTTTGAAACTTTATCGCGAGAACCCGATATCTATCGGGTCAGAATCCACATCTGAAGATTGTTTAACAATCTGAAACTCCGAATAGTGTCATCGATGCTAGATATTACGTATATTCACAAATATATACTTATAGCTCTGTTTCATAACATTGAGTATTGTAACACCTGAGGAATAAATATACTTACCTACGTGCAAGTATTTCAGGTGTATGTACATCTTTTATCCTAACCATTCCTATATTTGCTGTGTATTTGCACAACAATCCCTCTTCTATACATGTTTCATTAAAGACAACTGATAAGTTACTGCGGTTAAGTTTTTATTTAAATTTTCATAGGTTATGATATCAGTAAGATCAACTATGAACACGGCCACACTGGGCTGAGCGTGTTTGTAAAATAAAACATTTCTATAACTCTAGATACATGCATAAAACAATCTATACATTCAGTTAAAAGAAAAATAAAATGATAATGGCGGGCATACAGAACATTAGGACAATTTCTGCATAATCTATGTCTAGAAAAGAAGAAATTTGTAAGAACACTACAAAAATTAAATAAAAAACTTAAACGTAGTACCATGTTAGTCGTTTTTAATTAAACTTGTATATATATATATATATATATATATATATATATATATATATATATATATATATATATATATATATATATAGGGTGTCCAAAAGGATTAGAAAGAAGTAAATCTATATTTTTTAAAGTTTTATTGAAGTTTTATTTAAGTTTCCACATGTCCTCCATCATTAGCAATACAAAGGGTAATACGATTTTGCAGTTCACGGAAAACATTTGCCAACTGATTTACAGTAATGCCTGAAATCACATTAGTTATTTTATATATGCTTAAAACTAGGTACATTAAACTTTATAACATTTTTACAGATTATTTCTATCGCAAATACAAATAAAGTTATAAATTTTTGAAAGAGCACACGAACTTTATAGACACACTGTATATATATATATATATATATATATATATATATATATATATATATATATATATATATATCAATAACGACAAGAGGGAAACTTATGTTAGTTTAACCATACATTTTTACAATGCCTTTTTAACCATACATTTTTACCATACTTTTTTAACCATACATTTTTTACCAAACTTATTAACCATATAATTTTACCATACCTTTTTAGCCATACAATTTTTACCATATCATTTTAACCATACAAATTTTACCATACCTTTTTAACCATACATTTTCATCATACTTTTTTAACCATACATTTTACCATACCTTTTTAACCATATATTTTACCATATTTTTAATCATGCATTCTTTTACCATTCTTTTTTTACCATACATTTTTATCATATTTTTTACCAATTTCGATCCACCACCTTTTGCTTTGAACATTACCGCATAGAACATATTTTGTGTAACGGAATGAAAAAAATAAAAAAACAAAACAAAAAACAACGCCACGCGATACGATCTTCGAAAGGACTTCTTCAGACTAATGATCTTTTTATTTATCTAATCATAGATATGTAAGTTTTTGGTTCGATTTGTTTGCTTAAAGATGCAATAACTCCTTATGGGTCATGTAATGACGAAATTTTATTTTCTTGTGAGCTTTGTTTTTGTTTTTATAAATGTATTGCTAATAATGTTTTGTCCAATGATATATTGCTGGTATTTTTCATGATTTTACTATGAAAATGTATTGCTGGTATTTTTCATGATTTTACTATGAAAATGTATTGCTGGTATTTTTCGTGATTTTACTATGAAAATGTATTGCTGGTATTTTTCGTGATTTTACTATGAAAATGTATTGCTGGTATTTTTCATCATTTTACTATGAAAATGTATTGCTGGTATTTTTCGTGATTTTACTATGAAAATGTATTGCTGTTATTTTTCGTGATTTTACTATGAAAATGTATTGCTGGTATTTTTCGTGATTTTACTATGAAAATGTATTGCTGGTATTTTTCGTGATTTTACTATGAAAATGTATTGCTGGTATTTTTCGTGATTTTACTATGAAAATGAATTGCTGGTATTTTTCGTGATTTTACTATGAAAATGTATTGCTGGTATTTTTCGTGATTTTACTATGAAAATGTATTGCTGGTATTTTTCGTGATTTTACTATGAAAATGTATTGCTGGTATTTTTCGTGATTTTACTATGAAAATGTATTGCTGGTATTTTTCGTGATTTTACTATGAAAATGTATTGCTGGTATTTTTCGTGATTTTACTATGAAAATGTATTGCTGGTATTTTTCGTGATTTTACTATGAAAATGTATTGATGGTATTTTTCGTGATTTTACTATGAAAATGTATTGATGGTATTTTTCGTGATTTTACTATGAAAATGTATTGCTGGTATTTTTCGTGATTTTACTATGAAAATGTATTGCTGGTATTTTTCGTGATTTTACTATGAAAATGTATTGCTGGTATTTTTCATGATTTTACTATGAAAATGTATTGCTGGTATTTTTCGTGATTTTACTATGAAAATGTATTGCTGGTATTTTTCATGATTTTACTATGAAAATGTATTGCTGGTAAGTTTTTCTAATGTATTTTTATATTTTCATCTTTTGATCCCAGTTTTGGGGGTTCACCATTTGCTCATAGCTAGGACCCTAATAGGTGTTAGCAACCCGGATCAGAGTGGACCTGGGAATAACAACAATTAAGCGATGTTTTCACGCTTCTCAAAACCTCCCGATCAGAGGCATTGCTGATGGATGCAGTTTATCGTCTAACGCAGGAGGATAGATCTGATGCATCTGCATACATAAACGTAACTTCTATCGCTTTTGTTATTTTGTCACCATTGTTTTAAACATCCCCTATTACAAGCGAGGTAGTCTCGTTCAGAAAGGAGATCAGTTCTATAATTCTTTATGGAAATTAGATCTCTCCCGGAAACTATAACTAAAGTCAGCTCAGCATAGTTGCAGTTTAAACCACAAGCGGGCACTGTCAGTGTTGAAGAAACACAAATATGCCCGAGTGGGCGTCTGCGACAGGGATTGGCTGTCCGCCCTTGTAGATGGATATCCTCGGATACGAGTGGCCAGCCATTATATAGAAACATTCGTACGTTACTATATATGTACATATATATGTGGTTATATAAACTCTTGTTTATGTTTACTTTCACGTGTATATGTGTATGCAAAACACTTGGAAATGATTGTGCATGGCATCGTGCTAGAATAGAAAGGTGGGGTCTGCTAAAACAAAGTTTTGGTTGCAATTAAATTGTTGCATATGTTTAAAATTTTCGTTCCTAAGAATAAGGGAAAGCAAAGAAATGGGTGTTATTTCCGTTTCGCTATTATAAACACATAGACACGAAAATTGCATAAAAACGTTACACGAACGATTTTTTCGGCGCTCTATAGGAAGTCCTTATATTTGCCTCCCTTTTCTATGTGTTCGACAACTCGAGGTCTGATTTTTTCATTGTACTAATTAGTGAATGTCACTACGGACAGGCAGCTGTGTAATTGGTTGATCACGTACCGTAGCAGAATTTTTTTCTATTATAAATATGTAGAAAAAATAAAACACGGACAGAAGAGATTTATATGACAAAAAGAAAACAAACAGTTCACACTTTAAAATTTACTATTTTTAAAAATATTTCTTTTATTCTTTTTGCCGTCTAATTCATTCATTTTTTTCGTTCTTTCGAATTTTTCACTAGATACTTTTATTTATTTAATTTCTTCCATCTTTTCTTTCTGAAGTTCAATTTTCCTTCTTTCTTTCTTTCTTTTTTCTTTCTTTCCTTCGTTTTTCTTTTTTTTGTTTCTGTTGTTCGTTTTTTCTTTTGTTTTAATTTTTCTGGATTTTACTTTCCTTCTTTTTTGTTTCTGTTCTGTTCTGTTCTTTTCTTTTCTTTCTTTTTTCTTTCTTTCTTTCTTTCTTTTATTTAATTTTGTTCTTGTTTTCGGTCGTTTCTTGTATATTTCTCTTTGTTTTATTTTTCTGATCTTATTTTTCTCCTGTTGTTCTTTCTTTCTTTCTTTCTTTCTTTTACTTGATTTTATTTTTGGTCGTTTCTTGTCTATTTCTCGTCTTTGCTTTATTTTTCTGATCTTACTTTTCTCCTGTTGGTCTGTCTTTCTTTCTTTCTTTCCTTCTTTCTTTCTTTCTTTCTTTCTTTTTTTTCCTTTCTTTCTTTATTCAGTTAGCTTTTTCTCTCTTTCTTTATTTCCTTCAACTTCCTATATTTATTTATTTATTCATTTATTTATTTATTCCCTTCTCTTCTTCTCCAATGTACTTTCTGATTTTAACAAAGCTTAACTTAATACGACACAAGGTGTCAAAACAAAACTAAATTTCTCAATGAGAAAATGAACCCATTACACGTGGAAGGTCAGTAATGGTCCGACGGATTATTCCCTAGTGAATTACCCAGTGTGCAATTATTAATTTTTTTACCAACATACACATTTTCGATCCTTCCCCGAAAAAAGTTTCTGATTTACTGACCTGTTATCGATTTTCATTCACATATCAGTCTATTTCGTAACTTCTTTTGCCGCCAACATCCATATGTTTTATTATCTTCGTTTTCCGTTGGGTGATGCAAAAGTTTGTCGCGAACTTTTAGTGAATTGAAAAAGACAATACATATATATTTATGCATAGATGTATTCAACCACATATGCATCATTTTATTCCATTGTCTTTTGCAATCATTGAGGTATCTTCATGATTCCAGCCTTTCAAAACTTGGCAATTTCCTGATCAAAGTTTTTTTAAAAGCTTTTCTTGTTTTTTCTTCACTGACCAAAGTCGTTTTTAAAGTATTTTCTTTCTTTACTTTTTTAATCATTTCACACCAAGCAAGGCAATAAAGCCACTAAGACGCAAGCGGGGGATACTGGGTGTTCGATAATATGGTAAAAAGAACACGAGGATAGACTACAATAAAAGAACAAGAATTAAGAAGGCAGAAGATAACGATTGACATTCGATTTACATTTTCAATATCAAAGGTAACTGGTAACTAAGTCGGAAGAGAGTTCCACAAGTGAGAAGTGCGATAGAAGAAACTGTTAGCATAGAACTTACGGTTAAATCTAGCCATTTCAACTTTAAAATGACAAGGCCTTACTGCCAATATACAGGGTGCCCAAAAATAATTATGAAATTTGGTACAGTTTATTTAATTGCTGGAATTTTTGTTACAGTTATTTGAAACAAAAGCAAAGGACAGATATTTCGTAGCTTAAAACGGAACAAAAACACAAATGTTAGATGTGGTGTTCAAACTAAAGAACTCTGGTAAAAATGTCTTGTCATTTTTTCAGTCCCCAAGCGGGATGTTCCTATTTGGAAAGAGAACAACCACCTCACGTCGACAATTTGATAATTGTGGCATCCTGGAACAAGAAATGGTTTTAAAATTTTTAAAATTTTTTTATCTATGTCTTTTAATCTATCTATCTATCTGTCTATCTATCTATCTATCTATCTATCTATCTATCTATCTATCTATCTATCTATCTATCTATGTATCTATCTATCTATCTATCTCATTCTGTCCCTTCCTATCTATCTATCTATCTATCTATCTATCTATCTATCTATCTATCTATCTATCTATCTCATTCTGTCCCTTCCTATCTATCTATCTATCTATCTATCTATCTATCTATCTATCTATCTCATTCTGTCACTTCCTATCTATCTATCTATCTATCTATCTATCTATCTATCTATCTATCTATCTATCTATCTATCTATCTATCTCATTCTGTCCCTTCCTATCTATCTATCTATCTATCTATCTATCTATCTATCTATCTATCTATCTATCTATCTATCTATCTATCTATCTACAGAGTGTCCCACAAGACCCCAGGAAATTTGTTACATTTATTTTAAACGAGAAGCCAACGACAGAAATTTAGTAACTTAAAACACCAATGTTAGATTTGGTATTCAGACTAAAGAACTCTGGCAAAATGTCTTAGCATTTTTTCAGTCCCCAAGTTGGATGTCCTTTGTTAAAGAGAACAATCACCTCGAGTTGAAAATTTGATATCTGCGGCATTCTGAAACAAGAAATGGTAAAAAAAAATTATACGTTAGTTATTTTACTTCATTCAAATAGCAAAATATAAACTTAATTTTTTTATATGTTAATTATTTTTTTTTTTCATATAGTAAATCTAAAATTTCCAGTTTTTTGTGGGGGACCTTGTAGTATTGCGTTTAAATTGATGACGTCTATGTGGAAAAGGAAAATTCATCAGAAATAATAACCATGAAAGGATTTATGGAAAAGACACAGGAAAGTTACATTACGGTGGTGAAAAAATGACAGAAATCGATATGCCAGACCAGGACCGATGACATTGCAGATTCTTCTTGGATTGTATCAAAAATTTCTTAATATATAGCAGGAACATCAAACCAGATATGGCAGCAATATTCAAAGCCAGGACGAATGGTAGACTTATGCATATGTAAGATTGATTCTGGCGAGAAATATTATCTTGCACGACACAGTGAACCATCTTTCCTAGAAGCAAACTTAGCAATTGATTCATTTCATGTCAGCGGAAAACGTTAGGCGCGCAATGAGTCACTCGTCTTGAAGTTAGCAGGAGCCAGGCTGATGGGCGGCAAAAAAGTGGTCTCTCAGAAAAATAAAAGAGAGTTTTCGAATAATGGATTTAAAAAATTTTTTTTTTTACTATTAACAGAATTTGGTAGAGATCGAAAATATGAGTATTAAAAGATCCCAGACAGGTTGTACTAATCTCTGTCGCGTCTGCAAAGAGTCCTGATGTCAGATGTTGTCCTGATGGAATACGACACACTTCCGATTGGCCAATTCCGGACTCTTTTCATTGATTGCTGGATTCACTCACTCTAACTGGTAATTATATTTGTCTGAATTCAACGCCTGCTTTTGTGAAAAGATCTGGAAATACATAATACCTTTTAAATCCTACCAAATAGTAAAGAATCTGAGGCCGGCTTTTCGATTCATTAGAATTGATTCATTTCTTTTTGACCAAGACTTCTTCGCTCTTTATTGTAATCAACAACCCTTTTTCATTTCTTGTGATCGTTTTTTAATGGATATTTTTTGTTACAAAGCAATGAATCACAAATGGAAATGCAACCCATTAAATTTCTATCCGATAAATATACTTGTTTTTTAATGCTTCACAGCACTCATATGTAATATGTAGAGTATCTCTGCGATGGCTCGTGTTATGTCAACTGGATTTATATAATCTGTATCAGATCGGCTGGATTTATATTTAGTCAGCTTATAGATAGGTATTTACTTGACCCCCCGACTGAGTCAGGTAGTGACACAAGGTCGGTTTTTAAAGTGGGGACCCGAGTATTTTCACCCGGGCCGCTGGTCTTAGCTGGTCATAGCTCGTCCAAGCTGGTCAGAGCTGGTCTAAGCTAGTCATATCTGGTCTTAGCTTTTCCAAGCTGGTCATAGCTAGTCTTGGCTTGTCATAGCTGGCCCAGGCCGGTCCAAGCTAGTCGTAGCCATGATACTACCAGCGCAGGGACGAATCCCTACACCAGGTAAGTATCAAGTGACCGAATCTCAGCCAAAAGGCCGATAAAGCTAGCGATCTGAGAACAGTTGCCATGAAAATATTTGTAGAAAAGTCACAGGGAAGCCACATCACGTCTGTAAGAAAGTGACTGCTGACGAGATGCCAGATCAGGACCTATCACATTGCATATCAGTCTCTGGATTTTTCAAGGACCTCCACATGAACAGCGTCATTTCTGTTAATATTAATTTTCTTCTCCGCGTTTTAAGATCCATACATTCAGTATGGATGCACTCATGATCTTTCGCATTTGTCTTGAGCTGTTAAAACTGATATTCTGTCTAAGACTTTCCAATTTGGACAATTTTCAAAAAAAAAAAAAAATAACGAGTAACTTACTATTCATCGTTTGTTTCCAAAGTTATAAACTTGCGTTGTCTCCGATATTAATTCTTCCTTGATTTTGGTTTCTTGGAGGCTTCTTCAATGCTATCTCTATCAACGTGCCGAGCAAATCCTTTTCTTTTCCTCAAATTCTCTTATTTTAAATGACCTGATAGTAAAAAACCGTTTATGTGCAACTCGAGAAAAAAAATTAAATAAGAACTTGTCAAATTTAATGGTTGACAACCGGAACAGCCATTACTTTCTCCGAGAATAATTTAGATAAATTTCAGTCACTTGTGAAACGAAATAATGTGTACAAGCGACACCTATAGAAAAACGTTAAAGTTTTATTTTAACCTAATATATTCCTGTTGACTTCCTTTTTTGTTGCTCTTTCTTTCACTTTGTTCTGCTTTCTTTATCTGTTTCTTTTTATTAAATGCATTTATTTCCCCCTTTATTGCACCCTATTTATCTTCCCTTGTTTATGTTTTTCTTTCGGCCATTTTTATTTCAACTTTATCTCTGTGCTTTTCATATAAAGCATATCCTATATAAATAGGATATAGAATCCAGAAAAAAAAAGTTTTATAAATTTGACAAATTGGAAA
>OZ038488.1:23436972-23464472 GCA_964036315.1 Acanthosepion esculentum
GACGTTTTCATTGGTAACAAAGAGTACGGAGCTGCTACGTGACATATGTCTTCATTTACGGCAGCGAATGTTGGACGGTCTCCTCAGGGATGAATGAGAGACTCGAGGCGGTGAAGGTATGGTCCTACAGAAAGATGTTCAGGATACCATGAACCGAACATGTCGGCAACAAGTTTTGGAGAGGATTCAAACAAGGAGGAAGCTAATACTTAACATCAGGAAGAGGAAGCAGAAATTTCTGGGATACGTAATGAGAAGGAAAGACTTGGAGAATCGGATACACACAGGGCGGATAGAGAGAAAGAGGGACAATGGAAAGCATTGTGTGATATACTTAATGGGCTTAAGTAAGTGGATGGCAGAACAGGGACTGGGAAAAGGACAACAAATATTGAGAACTACAAGAGATAGGGGGAAGTGGAGTGCCATGATCGCCTACGTCCTGAAGGGACATGGCACATGAGAGAAAGACAATCCATTACACCACTCCACGCCCACGCGCGTGGGTATTCGTATCTGGATATTTTTATATATTTCTTTCTATCTTGGTCTTTATATAGACAGATAGAAAGATATATTAGAAGTGACCAAAATAGATAGATAGATATATAGATATGAACAGACTGATAGATAGATAGATAGATAGATCGATAGATAGATAGGTAGATATCAACAGGATTAGATAGATAGATAGATAGATAGATATCAACAAGATTAGATAGATAGATAGATAGATAGATATCAACAGGATTAGATAGATAGATAGATAGATAGATAGATAGATAGATAGATATCAACATGATTAGATAGATAGATAGATAGATAGATAGATAGATAGCAACAGGATTAGATAGATATCAACAGAATTAGATAGAGAGATAGAGAGATATCAACAGGATTAGATAGATAGATAGATAGATAGATATCAACAGGATTACATAGATTGATAGATAGACAGATATCAACAGGTTTAGATAGATAGATAGATATTAACAAACTTAGATAGATAGATAGATAGATAAATAGATAGATATATAGTATAATGTATAAAGTGAACTGCAGCGAACCACTATGCCCCATTATTGGTACCGGACAGATGTCAATATACGAAAGTTGATCTCGGATGACCAACTCATGATGCCGGAAGAGAACCCGACTAATTTTTGTTCACCAAGACATTTATTAGGATTGACAAGTTGACATGTAGACAGACAGCTTTGTAGATTCAGTGATGGAGGGAAAGGAAAAAAAAACATTCCGAGAGAGTGAGAAAGAACTGAACAATGCGTTTGTTCATAAAGAAAAAGTCACACAGAGGTGACAAGATGAAACTGGAAGAGCGGGAATATAAGAGAAAATATGGGAAAGTGTTGTAGTAGCAAAAATATTAAGAAGAGATTTCTGCAGACAAAGATGATTAAAATAGATGAATCAAAGAGAAAAACAGAGGGATGGATAGATAAATAAATAAATGGGAACTTCTAAAGGAAAAAAATGATTGAAAATTTAAAAAAAAAAAACAAAAAAAAACGGTAAGCTTATCTGTTTTTAGGAGATTTTTTGTGTGATTATAATTTTTTTCTGTCTTTATTTTTCCTGGAAATATAGGACTACTGTTAAAAAAAACAAAAAAAACTGCTGAAGACAAAATGGGTTATCGGACCTGGCAGGAGGTTATCGCTAAAATGGAACATTAAAAGAAAAAGCGACGCCAAGGGCAAAATCCCGCCAGAGCAAATGAATTTTATATTGCTGATGCGTGGTAGGTGTAACTATAATTAAAAAAACAAACAAAAAAAAAACGAATACACAAACGCACGCACGGAAAATAAATAGATAAGAAAAATTATTCACTAAAATATTCAGTAAAGAATAATTTCGGATTTGTTTATGAAATTTATTCTTTAAAAGTTAAGTCCAATGGCATTCTATTCAAGTATACAGGGTGCGATGGTTAAATTGTCGCCATTGTATATTTTTAATTTTGCGCTTGCGTGTTTCTTTTAAATTTTATTTTATTTTTATTCTGTTGTCGGCACCGTATAGTTGGTGACCGTCTGTGCGAAAAAGAGCACCATGACGCAATTCAATTCCAACAGAAATTTGGAAACGGCATGCTGTACTGCTTGGCATTTGCACCGGAAATTTCAAGACGAACATTTCAGAGTGTTTGGGTTTCAGATGATTCGGAAAGTGTTGGATGAGGATAATGGTGATCACGAAGGTATTTTAGAGTGATCACTAGTGATAGCGACGTTATGCCTCCGTTCATCTTCTCACAGGGTCTCAGACGCAACACAGGGGCCTACATCAAGTGTCTTGAGGAGGTTTTACTGCCGTCGGTTATGAGGATGGTTGTAGGAAGCCCTATGTCTGGCAACAGGACTCTACCACATGCAACACAAGCAGGAGAACCCAGTCATGGTTGTCAGACAATTTTAACAACCACATCACCCCCTTATATCTGGCCACCTAACTCCCCAGACTGCAACCCCCTTGATTATTATGTGTGAGGCGCAGTTGAGCGAGAGACCAGCAAGACTCCTTATAACACCAAAGATGAACGGAAGGCAAGGATTATGGCAACGTTCACCAGCTTAAACACGAAGACCTTCCAGAAGAGTTGCAGGAGATTATATTGAATAAATTCACTGTTTAGTAATGTTTTAAGAGTCATTAACGGAAATGTTTTATGAAACATTTACGAAATCAAAAAATGTTTTCACAAGGATTTATAGACAGGGTGATGTGACACATGCGACTCTATTAAGGCCACGGCTTTAAAACACAAAACTTGAATCAAACTCAAAAAATGACCAACAAGCTTATGATAGAAAGATAGATAAATAGAAACAAACTGATATATATATATATATATATATATATATATATATATATATATATATATATATATGTATGTATGCATTCTACTAACTTTAAAATTGATAAAATTAGAAAACTATTACACAGAGAATTTAAATGTCTAAACTTAAAAATTACTGTAAATAATATATTGAAAAAAGCTAACTTCCTTGATATAATACTCGATTTAATGAATAATATATATCTAACTTACAAAAATCACAATACTAATCCTTTGTCTATACACCCTAAATCTAATCATCCCCCATCTATAATTAAACATATACTTTATCTATCGAAAAGAGAATAAGTGCAAATTCAGCAAAAGAGAAAATATTCTATGAACATAGTAATTTCTATAATGAAAGTCTAAAGAATAGTGGCTATAAATGCTAAAAACTCAATTATAAAAGAATGACAACAGAAACTATAAAAAAAAATAGAAAAATAATTTGGTATACACCCCTAAACAACCAAATGGTAAGAAATAAGATAGCACAAAAATTCTTTGCATTAATTGATAAAACATTTTCCTAGAGATAGTAAAATCAGTACAATTTTTATTAAAAATTTTAAGTTGCATTTCTACTGAAAACTTAGAAATGATCACTAAGAAACATAATGTCAATGTCTTGAATCAACACTTATACCAAAATCAAAAAAATATAGACCCTAAATTAAAAAGAAATGAAAAAAAGAAGTAACTGTAGAAATCCTCAAAATTGTCCTTTCAATAATAAATGTTGTATAGAATCAGTAGTTTATCAATGCAATATCTCATCTATTGAAGATACAGACATGGTTAAATTCTACATTGGATGCACAAGTAATGAATTCAAAAGAAGGTGGAACCAACATCAAACGCCCTTTAATAATAATAATAATAATACCGAAATCAAACGTTCCTAAATATTTCTGGCACATAAAAGAAACCAATAAAACACCAACAGTAAAATGGAAAGTAATAATAAAAGCTAGAGCTTGTAAGTCATTAAATAACCCATGTCCTTTGTACATACATGAAAAATTATACAGTATTAAGTTTCTGAAAAATAAAAATTTACTAAATCAAAGAAATGAAATAGGCATGTTTTGTAGGCACTGTCAGTTATTTTCCTTAAATAATTAATTTTGGAAAAAAAGGAGAGAGGTGAAACATACATATATATATACTTGATCATTAATTAAGTATAATTGGGAATTTATACAGCAATCCCTCGCTCCCTCTTTTATGGAAGTCTAATTAAAAACGACTGACAAGGTACTGCGTTTAGGCTTTTTAATTAATTTTTCGCGTGTCCGTGTAAGTGTTTTCTTTTCTGGACAGAAAGTCTGTAAAAACTGTGCGAATGTATGCCTGAGCGGTTTCAGTTATTCTTTCAATCATAATCAAACATGCTTATTTTTTATTTTTAACTGAATGTATAGAGTTTTATGTATATATCTCGACTCATGTATTTTTTATTTTCCAAACACGTTCAGCATATTGTGAGCGTTTTCATAGTTGATGTTATTGTAGGTTATCTTTTTTTAATTATTAAAGCTTCCATTATTTTTTAGCCATTTTTACATGTCGATAAGAATACGACAGTTTTATTTTGTAGTGGAATGTTGTAGATATAGTTTTGTTTTATGTTCGGAAAAGAAAGAAAATATCTATACGCACACAAGGAAAATGAAATAAAATGGTTAACCGCTTAATATATAATATATATTTTAATGTGATTTATATATATATATATATATATATATATATATATATATATATACAGACTGCGGTAGACAAATACGAAGAAATTCATAGCTAAATAGATAGACAGACCGAGAGAAGGAAATATAGTTAGTTTAAGAACAAACTGCAATAGACAGATAAGAGCACACTGATATATATATATATATATATATATATATATATATGTATATATGTATATATATATATATATATATATATGTGTGTGTGTGTGTGTGTGTGTGTGTGTGTGTGTGTGTGTGTGTGTAGGAATGTAGGACGCCTATGGCTAAGATACAAAGACAAGCTGAAAAGGAACTTGTTAGCAGTCAATATACCACATAACACCCATGAGCGATTAGCCTTGGAGCGGGTAGAATGGAGATCAACGTGTTTTAGTGGACTCAGCAATTTTCAGTCTTCTTGTCTGAATCATCTTCAAGGAGAGAGAGCAAGATCTAAAAGGTCAGCCAATCTAACAGTCATCTCATCTCACAATCCTCACACTTCCTCCATATGTGGCCTCCTTTGTAAATCACTAGCGAGTCCTAAATGCCACTTATGTTTATCGCACAAAATTTCATAACTGAATCAACTAAGCTGTTAGATCCTCCTACGTCGAAACCGACGGGAAAGTCCATTATATATATATATATATATATATATATATATATGTATGTGTGTGTGTGTGTGTGTGTGTGTGTGTGTGTGTGTGTGTGTGTGTGTGTGTGTGTGTGTGTGTGTGTGTGTGTGTATGTAGGCAGCAATCTTTCTTTCATGCACATTTCATTAAAAGCATTATATAATTTCTCGTGCGATCTAATAATTTTTTTCTTTCCGGATGAAAATGATATAAAAATTGTCCGAATGTTTTGAAACAAAAAAAAAAAATGAAACATTTTATAAAACATACATACAACAAATTATTTCTAATTTTAACAGTTAAAATATAATCCTTGAAAATGGCTAATGTATAGCCGAAAGCGCTCGGATAAAAAGAACATTCGGACAATTTTTATATAATTTGGCATCCGGAAAGAAAAACATTATTAGATCGCACGAGAAATTCTATAAAAAACTAAACAGACGCACCTTGTGTATGTATATATATATATATATATATATATATATATATATATATATATATATATATATATATATATATATATATAAATAAATATATATATATATATGTATATATATATATATATATATATATATATATATATATATATATGCAGACATTAACAGACTGCTATAAATAGATATGAAGAACTTGATATATATATATATATATATATATATATATATATGTACGCATGAAATGAGAACGAATGGAATATAAATTCAAACGTTCATAACATTAATTTAAAATAGGGCGCAACACAAAAATATAGTAAACCGATATACTTTATTATAGGATATTGCATATTACATTCAAACATGTCGGAAAACGCTACATAAATGCACTTATGTTTCAATGTGTATCAACACATTTCATCAGGCGTTAGTAAATTAGTCATTTACTAACGCCTGATGACATTTGTTGGTATACATTGAAACATGAGTGCATTTATGTATCGTTGTTCCAACATGTTTGAATGTTATTTCCTATAATATATATATATATATATATATATATATATATATATATATATATATATATATATATATATTTATTTATTTATTATAATTTTATCATATAGACAAAACCATTTTACTCACAACAAAGATGCAACTTGGTTTCAATATATTTTAACTGCACATCTACGGGTGAGGGTCGGAAATGGTTCCATTTCCGACCCTCACCCGTAGATGTGCAGTTAAAATGCACTGAAACCAAGTTGCACCTTTGTAGTGAGTAAAATGGTTTTGTCTATATGATAAAATTATAATAAATAAATAATTATCGCTCTACTACATGTATTGAGCTCTTTTTTGAATGAATGCTGCGAACGTTAGAATTTATATATTTTATATATAACTTTCGTTCCCACCGCATCGGATATATATATATATATATATATATATATATATATATATATATATATATATATATATATATATATATATATTAGACATTTTTATGTTTATACATTCTTTTTATAGATACAAATATTGAAGTAAATGCTCCGTTATATAATAAACAGTATTAATAACATTTACCGGCCTGAATGTCCGAGAAATTTTCATAGAAAATATTCGTTCTCCGGCAGGAATCGAACCTGCATCCTATACGGAACCGTCATTTAGCCTGACGTGCCTCAACCGATCGAGTCACTGAGAATTGTTCGATTAGCCAGTTCGATTTTATTGCTTTTAAACTTCTATCTTCCATGAATCTCTCACGTACATTCATATCTGCTCAAAGCGTATCCAAATGTCAACAAATGACGTCACACATTGTGAAATGGACAAAGTCCGACAATTATTTTTAAGACATTTATATATATATATATATATATATATATATATATATATATATATATATATATATATATATATATATGTATATGGAGAGAGAGAGAGAGAGAGAGAGAGACAGACAGACAGAGAGAGAGAGAGAGAACATAAGAGATAAATGAACAGATTGCGATAAATAGATATGAACAAATTTAGATAGATAGATAGATTACATTAATTAGTAACGAATGACTTCATTATATCCTAGCAATATCGTACGTTGTGATTTTCTGAGCGACAAAGGGAAAACCTTTTTATAAACGCTTCTTATGAGGTGAATTATATATTTATATTTAAATGTTAATTGTCGTAAAATACTTGATCTTCAAAATTTCGCATGACTGCGATTAAGAAGGTTATTGCATTTAAAAATACCGCACTTACTTGATAGCGAAAGAAGCGCTAAATATTCTTCTATCTCTACTTGACAGGTAATTAATGCTCGTTAAACGAATCCAAATTGAATGCTGGCCTACGTTGATATTATGAAGCCCTTAACAGATGATTGCAAATAATATTACGAAAAATCTTTTATGTGTTTTTTTTTAATATATAAAACATTTTTAAAGTGATTATTTATAAGCGGATTATTTTAATTGAAAGATTAAAATTATCCAGGAAAATTCATCATTTTAAACCAATGAAATTTTCTGAAATCATAGCCCAGCTGCTAAATGCATCAAACACGTCTAGCTGCCTGGCGACCGTGAGCCCTTGGATGAATGGTTAGAACGATCATGAGACCCGAGTTCGAATCTTATCATGGTCAATTAATCTGGAAGGTGACTTCTTGATGTTATCGGCATGTACGCCATATTGTATTGTTGTCCATTCGCTCTCTTTCGTTTGTGTTGTGTTTGTGAAAGTTTACTGACCTTTATTTTGGCACCTAAGCGTAGTGTTTCTACTGAGGACGGCACCTCAAAGAAAAAGAAGGTCATCAAAATGGAAGTGAAATTACACATTGTCAAACGCTTTGAAAAGGCGACGGACATTGGCCCGTTGCTTGGTTTAAGTCGTTCGACTGTTGCTTAAAACATGTACACATTGCCTAATTAGATTCCCATAAGGCAAGGAGAATTGACAGGTCACCAGCCTTCGTCCTACAGAAATATGCTCCCGAGCTCGGTCCAGTTCTCTCCAAACTATACAACTATTGCCGCACAGCTTCCTGCTTTCCAGCTTGTTGGAAGTCCTCCTCTGTCATCCCTGTCTTTAAGAACTCTAAGGGACCTTCTGACTTCTCTAACTGCCGCCCTATCAGTCTCTTAATGATTTTCGACAAAGTCTTCGTGGCCTTAATCAATGCTGAAGTGGTTAAGCATCTTAACTCTCACTATCTGTTTGCTGACAAACAATGTGGATTCTGCTTTGATATATATATATATATATATATATATATATATATATATATGTATCAAGCTCTCGATAATAATGGCGAAGCTCGAGCTGTGGCTCTAGATATCTCGAAGGCGTTTGACAGGGTTTAACATGCTGATCTTCTACGTAAACATCAGGGCTACGGTATTACAGAGATTTAATCCAATCCTTCTTATCGGGAAATGAAGGTCGTCCTGAACTGGCTCTTTTTTCAGTTCTTTTCATACTAACACGGGTGTCCCCCCCCCCAAAGGCTCTATCCTGGGCCCTACTCTGTTTCTGATCTTTATCAATGATCTCCCTGATGTCATCAGTTCCCAACTAGGCATATATGCAGACGACACTACCATTTACTCCTGTCTCATTAGTAAACTCGCCAGCATTGACAAAATTAACCTGGCCGCTGATCTCGTGTTGTTGTGTACTCCACCTAAAAAGTCTATGTTGGACTCTTCTGCCAACTATAAGATTAGTAGGAGAGAAGGCCCTGGAGGAACAGTCAAATAGATTGTTCTACAGGGCTGTCATTGTTCGCAGCTGCTGTCGAACTCTCTGCCCAAAGGCAGAGAGGAACCCGGACGAGGCTTTGCCGAAGGGCAAAGTTTTGTTCGGGGAGGTAGACAGACCCTGAATCCGTTTATGCGTGTTCTAAGGGAATATTTTGGCTGAGCATACGGGCTCAGAGAAGACACAGTAAACTCGGCTTTGTGCTACATACAGTCGAATAGACTGAACGCTGGTCAACCGACACACACTCACTAGTCGTGTAATACTCTTCTGTTGTATTTACTGTTAAATATATGATATATCGGTAACACTTGTTTCTTTTATTTATTTAACCATTTACTTGGTCGCAACATATAGAAAAGCACCTTCAATCAGTGGTTGACTGAGGCAGGAAATTGCTTGTAAATTTTGATGCTAACAAAAATAGAATGCTCTCATTTAACCACCATAGAGAAACGTCTCTGCCCCCCATCAGCATGGTTGATTTTCGTCTCTCCGAGAGAGTCTCACTGCGCCTTCTTGGCTTCACGTGTTCAACTGACTTGAAGTGGAACAGCTACAGTGATGCATGGAAAGTTGGTTCACTGTGTCGTGCCAGACGGTATTTCTCGCCAGAGTCCATCTCACACATCTACAAATCTACCATTCGTCCTTGCCGTACTGTTGCCATATCTGGTCTGGTGCCCCCGCCGTTCATATCGAGGTTCTCGACAAAATCCAAAGAACGATCTGTAATGTAATCAGTCCCGAATTGGCTTCTCGATTTCAGACACTCTCTCACCGACGTGATGTGGCTTCCCACTGGGTTTCCTATAAATATTTTCGTGGCTACTGCTATGACGAGCTTTTTTTTCCCCGGGTGCCGGATTACATGAATGTAAGCGCGCTACCAGATTTTCATCTAGATCCCACCCATTTACTGTAGAAATAGATAAATGTAACCTCCACTTCTACTGCAACAGTTTCTTTTCTCGTACTTCCCAACAGCGAAACTCCATTCCTCTCACTTGCTTCCCTGATAACAATAATCTTCAAAAATTTAAATGTAATGTCAATCGACATCTTCTGATGGCTTGATCCCCGTTCTTCTTTTTACCCTTTCCTCCATCACCCCCCCCCTTATCCAATCTTTTCCCTTACTTTCACTCTCTATATCCTCTT
This sequence comes from Acanthosepion esculentum, assembly GCA_964036315.1. Lineage (NCBI taxonomy): Eukaryota > Metazoa > Mollusca > Cephalopoda > Sepiida > Sepiidae > Acanthosepion > Acanthosepion esculentum. The sequence goes on from OZ038488.1 coordinate 23,447,075, forward strand.
TCGCACTAGTGGCACTCAGCCTTTGCTTAAAAAAATGTGTTTTGTCTCTTTTATATTAAATATGGCGTATGTCTATCAAACTAATGTATTTGTTACAAGTTAAATATGTATTCTGACGTATTTCCACTGTTAATTGTTAGGTTTGATCTTTATCGTTAGTATTTATAAGTATTTACCTTCATCATAATACTCTTAGTTGCTTATCTCAACTTTGAAAAATGAATACAAAAAAAATGACCATTAGTTCGAATGAAGTGTCCAGTTTATTGATTGTTTTTTTTTGTTTTTTTTTCTCGACTTATCGACCCTTTGTGAGTTATTTAAACCCGAAACATATTTTGGCTTTTAAGAATAATTATTTTCAATATGTTCGAGTGAATATTTCATTGTCAAATTTCTGAGACAAACGATAATTTTTCTAAGTGCTACTATGAAAGCAATATCTGATTGGGAGTCATGGACGCATACAGTTCGCAACGGTATTTCTTCATAAGTGAATGTAATGATTGTTTTCTAACTGTAGCTTAGATGTGGCTCAAGTCCAAATCTGTGGGGCACCTAGTGAGGATCGAACTCACTACTTACTCTTAACTGATCTGGCGAGACAAGCTTGCAATGATTACCCCACGTAGAAGTGTCCACGTAAGTGAACGTAAAGAACCCGACTGTAATTCGAAAATCGGGTCTTCATTACACCACCCGCTCATCCCAGACAGCAGAAATGTCTTGGACGCATAACGAGGAAAAATATTTGTAAAATTTGATACTCACAAGACACGTTGAAAGCTAGAGGAGCAAGGGAAAACAACAGGTAACCTAACAGACAAGCTAAGGGTGCTACTAGATTTTCATCCAGATCCCCACTCATTTACGGTTGAAATAGATAAATGTAACCGCCACTTCTACTCCAACAGTTTCTTTCCTCGCACATCCCGACATTGGAACTCTCTTCTTCTCACTTGCTTCCCCGATAACTACTATCTTCAAAAATTTAAATGCAACGTCAATCGCTATTTTCTGTTGTCTTGGTCCCTGTCTTTTTTTCCTTTCCTCAATCCCCGCAACACCCACGCTTTTCTTTCACTTTCATTCTCCGTAACTCCTTGCTTGGAGTGAAATGCTTAAAAAAAAACACACTGAGTTTCTCTATAAGCGATACAAATATTTTTTTGTTAAACTATACGTTGGCGAATCCCTGATATAATAGGCTCAAAGTAACGACAAACTCTTATTTACGAGCCAAGGAAGCGAAAAACGCGTCGTAGCTCGTGACATCACACATGACCACGCGAGAGTGAAAACGAGAAGTATTAAGTATGGGAAGCCATTGCTTCTGCTAAAGCTTCAAGGATTTTTAATTTTTGTTTATTATTTTCATGTTTAAGTATAATTGTGTTGTCTCTCTCTCTCTCTCTCTCTATCTATCTCTCTCTCTCTTTCTCTCTCTCTCTCTCTCTCTCTCTCTCTCTCTATATATATATATATATATATATATATATATATATATAATTCATCGAGTCTAGAAGAGTCCTCAGCAGAAAGCACTGGAACTCATCAGCAGTGCGAATTCACTACCGAGAACCGAACCGAACCCGGACAATTACGATACAACGCAAGCGTCATATCACTGGACCAACGGGCCTCGATGATTGAGAAGAAACTCTCTAAACTCAATATAACTCACTAAATTTCGATCGTGATGCTCATCCAACGGATAGGGCCCCAAGAGTAACGTCTTCTTTCACCAAACCGCTCCCTCCAGAGCATTAGAACCTGGATCAAGCAAAGATATATAAGTGATAGAAATTTTGTGGGATTTTGAATAATCATTCATTGTAATTCGTCGAGAGTAGAAGAATCTCCAACAGAATGCAGAAAGCATTGTGAGCCATCCGCAGTGCGTATCCATTACCGAGAATCGAACCCGGACCGTACGCCAGGCCGTTCTCTCCAGAGCATTAGAAGCTGGATCTACCAAGGATACATAAGTGATATTCGTGGATGTCCACTGCTGAGCAGTCCCCCAAAAGGACGAAACGGCCGTCCAGTGCTTTCTGCATTCTGTTGAGAATTCTTCTCGACTCATTGAATTACTTTATATCGTTACTTATGTCTCCAAAAATGTCTACACACACACACACACACACACACACACACACACACACACACACACACACACACACACACACACATATATATATATATTTTAAGCATTCAACCCCAAACAAGGCGAGAAGAAACTAGCACGCAAAGAGTTACAGAGAGTTGGAGCGAGAGCAAATAGGAGTGATAGAGAAAAGGATGACGAGAAAGATAGGGGATAAATCAGGGCATCTGGAGACGTCGATTGACGTTACATTTGAATAGTTGGAGATTATAGCTATCAGGAAAACAAGAAATGGGGAGGGAGTTCCACAGGCGAGAAGTGCGAGACATGAAGCTATTGAAGTAGAAGAGACGGCTACATTTAAAAGTTTCGACAGTGAAAGGGAGAGAGCGAGATGCCAGCCTAGTAGAACGCTTAAATTCATGGTCTGGGAACCAGCGAAAGCAGCTCATCGGAGCAGTTACCTTGAAAGTATTTGTAAAAAAGACAGAGGGAGGCAACGAACACAGAAATTAAAATTCTTCTGTCTGAATCTCTGAGATGAATTACTATTATTTACTCTATTTACATTCGGGCTATTGTCCTCATCTTTTTTGTTGTTTACACAAATTTTGACTGATCTGTTCTCCAGCCTTCATCAGGTATATTTCCATCTGGGTAACCTACAAGGAACAGAAACGTTTATTTATGAGGATTGATTGTTCTCGTTCCACTGCCCATGTATAGGGAAATCTCGTCTAGATTTTTTTAGTATTCATGAACCAACGCTTTCATCCACAATAGGACAATTTCTGTGGAGAACGTGGAGCCATAAACCTAACCCACCTGCTGAGGAGTGTTGCTGCTTCTGCTGGTCATGTTTGTCATGCTTGAAGCTCTCTTTTTTTGTTTCGATGAAGCTTTTACTCTTTTGTTCCAGCTTATGTTGTTGTTGAAGCCTTTCAGTAGAACGGGGGCCGTCTTACCCCGTAGTTTAAATAAAGAATTCAATTTAGAATTCCAAGCGGTTACCAGGATCGATATACATCTGATGAATGCATCGCGGCCGGAATGTTGTGATAACATCAACAGATATGTAAATGTGTTAATAAACAAAGGAAGATATTTCAGGTCGTGAGTGTAAATAAAGGAAATATGACCGATCATTGACGAGATCCCCTTTTTACTTGATTACTGGATCCCTTAGAACAGTCCTAAAAATCTTTGAAAGCAAACATTGTAAAAATAAGAGCCTCAAAGAAACTGGAATCACGCCTGAGCGGTATAAGGTCTCTTCTACATCAGTGAAGAAATTGTGTCCACCATTCGTGAATATATCCGAGAAATTATATCCTTGTGCAAATTAATTGAAACAACCGCTTTATTTTCCGTTCTTTCACCGTGCGGTCAGTTTTAGACCCACTGGAGTGACAGGGTGTAATCGATTTCTATTTTTTTTACTCGGATTAGGTCATTTGCAGTGGTGTGCAGTAATATCAATCTATTTTCGGGGTGTATGATGAAATTTGTTTGGCCTTGAAAAATATTGTGTCATCCATGATTGCATCAGATTTTTATCATGCCCAGACACTACTGTCTCGACTGTCGATTAGTTGTCCCACGGCCATTGTCTGCGATGGACGTTATTCCAAGGAAGCGTACGAAAATTAGAACGCTTCACGAACACACTGGCAAGCCTTACTTGTGAGCAAATCGAAGTACTATAGACTGGCCCGGAAACTAAATTCAATCGAGAATCTGCAAAGAACGACTTCGTGAAACGGACATACAAAGTACTAACATGTGCACTGGGTCATGTTTCATTGGAAAAATAGGAAAAAAAAGTAAGTAATAACGAAATTATGCGTTTTGTTTCCATTAATTTACACAAGGATGTACATTGCTTGGCAGCGGAACACTTTTCTCTCTGTTGAATACGGCCATATCACGTTGAAACAGCGGTTTCCGTACGGTCATAAAATGAATAGCTATACAATTATTTACGTCTTCCATGCGCAGTCTTCCTTCGGGGTGTAGTGACTTATGGTCACATTGAAACGCCGGTTCACGTACCATCAGCGAAGTTAAGCAATTTCGAGCCTGGTCAGTAACTAGATGGGTGATCGTTTCAGAATATCAGTTGCTGTAAGATGCGCGGATTATGCATTGGATAATGGTTACGAATTCTTAATCGGAGATCCGTGTTTCAAATCTAGTTAGGTTTGTTATATTCACTTACGCGCAATTGCCATTGGGAAAAGTATGAATCCTCTTCTTCTCTCCACCCACCTATGGGTTAAATAGTAAGAATTGTATCACTAAGTCATTATTATCTAAAAAAAATTTTACAATCAAAATATTCTTTTATTTAAATAATCAGAAACAGGTTGATAAGTCGTAGAAAATGGATTGTTGTATAGCCCCTTTGCGCTGGGTGGGGGAGTCTTGGGCGACGGTCTTGATTCACTCATATGTTGCTTTCTTCTTTCTGTCATCTTCCGCCCGGGTGATCGCTAGTTGATTTTTTTCGGCGGTAAAATGAGAACGTCAACAAAAGGGATTTTCTTAAACACGTCAACGTGTACATTTCTAACTAGAAACTCTATCACCCCCACTGGGGAGCAAGTTCCCCGAGACACGAAAATAACATTCTTGACGTGTAAGTTCTTAACTCCCTGAAAGCACATTCTAACTCTAACATTCCCACGTTCGGCTCATCCAATCAAAATTGTGATCCCTATTTTGTCTATCATCTGACCATATCATTCGCTGTTAAATTATGCTGTTACTACTTTCCTGTTTTTTCCTTCTTTCCAAAGGCGATATATATATATATATATATATATATATATATATATATATATATATATATATATATATATAATAAAAAAGGCTCAAACACTAATATTCCATGGTTATAATTTATTACATTGTCATCGTAATTCAAATGAAGTCGAAAACTATAACGCCGTGTATAAAAAATAAAATTCTGTCCTGGACATTGAGTTCTACCTGGATTCTATCCTCTTGGAAATTTATATATATATATATATATATATATATATATATATATATATATATATATTGACCACTAATATTATCTGTCTATCTATCTAATATATATATATATATATATATATATATATATATATATATATATATATATATATACATATATATATATATAATTATTTACTCGAAAATTATAATTGTAAAATCACTACAAAAATAGCCATTTTGTTTCAACACTTCTGGTGTCTTATCAAGTGATGTTGTTGAATGTAGAATAAAGAGTTTTTACGTGAAGTGATGTATACATCCATCATACATTTCTCAATTTGCTCTACTCTATATTGAGCACTATTTTAAGTATAGTATTTTTGGGTTATTGAATTTATTCCGTATACACCAATCCTATACTTGGGTATATATATATATATATATATATATATATATATATATATATATATATATATATATATATATATATATGGTGAAATACATGCGTGGTGCATGTTTGGGCGATCATGTCTCTTCAATTTCGTGATTGACTTTACAGAAGAATTACTTCAGTAAGCTGCCGTTACTTTTTGCGGTAGTTTGGTTGCCAACCAAGGCTATCCTGTTACCTTTTCTTTCTTCCCGAGCAAGGCAATAAAGCCGCTAAAACACAAGAGGATAATTTCTGTGAAAGAATAAGAAAAAAGAGAAACATTATTAAAGAGCGGGAACAATAAATATCGATCGAAATTGTATTTAAATATTTGAAGTTGGCTGGAAAGCCTGGAGACGGAAGAGAGTTCCATGGGCGGGAAAAGCAACTTTCAACAAAGAATTTATAGTTACATCTAGCCAATACAACTGTAACCTGATGAGACTTTGTTGCCAATCTTGTACTGCTTTTAAGTCTTTTAAGTCTAGATATCATAGAGGAAAATTAATCAGGACAATTTAATCCATAGCTTGAGGGAGAAGAGATGTAGACATCCATCATACATTTCTCAGTAGCTTTTTTTGTGCGTAAGTGAATGTAACTAACTGGATTGGAACTCGGTTCTCCAGGTTCTTTTTTCGCAGCTATTATCCATTTCCCGGTATTTCTCGCTATTCCAATGCACGTTAGAATGTTCGCGCTACATGCATACGTCGTTTGTTAAAACACTTCCCGCATATTTAAATTTCAAGACGTGAACATTCCTTAACGGTTTTAAAATTGAATCTCAGCGTACAGCGTCATACGGAATTATAAATAGATATATTTGAGCGTGTAACGAATTAACATAAATCACTTAATAACAGAAAGTATTCAATTTCAACCGCTTCCACTTCTCTACATAAATATAAAGCCGGGAACATGTCATTAAACCCCAACCTTGCCGGCATATTGTTGTTTTCTATTTCATTCATTATTTATAACTCTGCCAGGAAATGCGTAATGGTGGGCAAATGTCCTTCTAGCTGGCTCGGCCAATGTAGAATGAACGCCTCTGCCAACGCATCAAACCCCGAATGACAGAACCAGGGGAGGCTAATCTTACCAGAGAAATTATATCATGTCTAAAGGAAACAGTGTTGACAAGGGTCAGACGATGCCTGTCATTGCTTATTTACTTCAGTTGGTTTTATTTTTAGATATAGCGCTGGAGGTGAAAATACCAAGCCGGACCTAGAGGCGTGCACGTGACAGAGTAACTAAAACGTTCGCTTTTCGAAAAAGGAGATTCGGCTTCGAATCGTACCACGGTCGCCTTGTCTGGGAATGCGCTGAAAGGTGTCTGGAAAGCATATAAAGTGTTAGTGAGTGGGTAGGCAAGTCATCGTGACTGAGGGTGGGAGCGTATTACTGATTTCGCCTGTTTTGAGTGCTATTAGGCAGAAAGTGTAATAATGTTCACAGTTGTAGTATAATGTGTGCATGGGCATGCGTCTGCAGAATGGGTTGGCTAGCGGCCCTAGGAGAAGGCTGTGCCCTGGAAGGTGTAACATGTAGTTGTGATATATATATATATATATATATATATATATATATATATATATATATATATAATGTATTGGTGCATCAGATCATTATTCAAATATATATTCTTAAATATAACAGACAACGAATGTTCTCCCGAATCTAAAGCCACTATACGAAGCTCATGATCAAACATAGACATTCGTTGATTGTAATATTTAAGAATATACGTTTGAATATATATATATATATATATATATATATATATCTATATATATATGATTGAATAAATTACAAATATGATGTCTACTTATTTTGAACATGATCCTTTCACATTCACGAATATTTTCTCTATATTACAATTACATTTAATAGTAGTATACAGAAAAATATTCGGGAATATGAAAGGATTATGATAAAAAGAACATAATGCTTGTAATTTATTCGATCAGAAAATTCGATACACACACACACACATACACACACACACAAACATATATATATATATATATATATATATATATATATATAAAATATAGTTTTAAGCTGCGCTATATTATGGGATAAAGTGCTCAATATCAGAGTGTGGATGTAAATGTAAAAATTGAAGTCAACACACAGAGTCGACAGACTGTTTCATGCTAGACGCAATTGTCAAGCAGCGAGTGTTGGATTTTTTCTCGACTATTTATACATACGGGTCAGTGGTGCATTGAGGTAGTCCATTCTGACGGTTATTTTGGCGGGACTGGTTTGTTTGTTTAATTTTGTGTTAATTTATTTTACTTGTTTTTTAATTTTTTATTTTTACTTTATATATTCATGTATTCTTTTTGGTTTTCCATGATTTAGTAACGTAGTAAAAAAAAATTGAGACCAAAACAAACTATTAAATAAACGATCTGAACTAATCTAAAAAATCTTACACGCTTGTTGGGTAGGTTACCCGTTGTTTTCCCTTGCTCCTCTCGATTTCAACGTGTCTTGTGAGTATCAAATTTTCCAAATACTCTTTCCTCGTTATGCGTCCAAGACATTTCTGCTGTCTCGGATGAGCGGGTGGTGTAATGGAGAAGAAAGCGGAGACCCGATATTGAATTACAGTCGGGTCCTTTACGTTCACACTTCTACGTGATTAGTAAGATTGTCTCCCTAGATCAGTTAGGAGTACATATTGAGTTCGATCCTCACTAGGTGCCCCATACTTTTGGACTTGTGCCACATCTAAGCTACACGCCTCCCATCCAGATATTGTTCATAGTAGCATTTAGAAAAATCATGAAATATTCACTCGGAAATATTGAAAATAATTATTCTTAAAAGCCAAAACAGGGAGAATTCACATCACGTCTGTGAGAGAGAGTGTCTGAAATCAAGAAGCCAATTCGGGACCCATTACATTACAGATCCAAGTAAAAAGGGATTTTACTCAGTCGGGAAGTGAGTGAGAAGAATCTTTTGGAGTAGAAGAGGCGGTTACATTTAACTGTTTCGACATTAAAAGGGTGGAACCGATATGTCAAATTAGTCGCACGCTTAAAATCATGCAATAGGGCCACCAAAGACAATAGCTCGTTAGAGTAGTTTCCCATGAAAAGACAGAGGGAAAGCACATTACGACAGTGAGAAAGTGACTGATGTCGAGATTCAGAGGTCAGGACCTATCACATTGCATAACTGTCTTTTGATTTTGTCGAGTATCTCGAGATGAACAGCGGAGTCATCGGACCATATGTGGTAATAGTATTCCATGCATAGACGAATGGTAGATTTGTAGATGTGTAGGATGGACTCAGACGAGAAAAATCTTCTGGCAAGGCACATAGAACCAACTTTCCTTTCTATAGATGAAGCTATTGAGTCAATGTAGTTGTTCCACCTCAGATCAGGGGAAAACGTGAGACCAAGAAGACGCAGGAAGGCACTCTCGTGGAGTTGGGCATCAACCATGCGGATAGGAGGCAGGGTTGTTTCTCTATGGTGAGTAAATGACAGCAGTTTCGTTTTGGTAGCATAAAAATTCACAAACTATTTTCTGCTCTAGTCAACCGCAGATTGATATGTCTCTAACGATAGATCCTTTTTTGGGGCCCTGTCGAGAACCTCGAGATGAAAAGCAGGGGAAACCAGACCATATATGAAAACAGTATTCATTGGAATGACGAATGGTAGATATGTCGATTTGAAGGATGGACTCAGATTAGGAAAAAAAACAAAACTTCTGGCGCGACACAGAGAAACAACTTTCCTTGCGGTAGATGAAACTATTTATTTAATGTAGTTGATCCACCTCAGGTCTGTGGAAAAAGTGAGACCAAGAAGACGCTGTGAGGGGCTCTCGTGGAGTTGGGCATCAACCATGATGATAGGAGGCAGGGTAGTTTCTGTTACAATTTTTGTGTACTGTTATATACTAGTGAGCAAACATAATTGACTGGATTCACTTTATAGTTCCCCTAACAAAGGTTAACCAATCAGAAGGCGTAAAATATTCAATCCGTCTCATATAACGGCGGCCATTTTGGTTACTCTCTACGCATGTCCAATGCGAACCTGTCAGAACCAAAGATGACCAGAACAGAAGAAAGAATTCACTCTCTGCTACTGAAACGAGATATCCACTGCTAACCTGAACTACGCTTTCCTACTGTCTTCGAAATATTCCCTGCCAACCTCTGGATTCTATACTCAAAGACTACCGTCATCATGAACAACAGTTTCTATATGGTGAGTAAATGACAACAGTTTCGTTTTGGTAGCATTAAAATTCACAAGCTGTTTCCTGCCCCGGTCAACCACAGATTGATAAGTCTATAACAATAGCAACTGTTATCTCCTTGGCAACGTTGATAGACACCAACTTTTATTTTATTTTATTTATTTTCGCAGTATGAAATAAAGTAACAAACATGTACCACCTGGAAATGTGCGTTGGGAAATTTAAATGATAGTCACGTGCTCTACCATTGAGCCATTTCTGTAAGCACTAAAAGGATGAGGGAAGTAGACCATGGCGAGGAGATGCTTGGTGATAATATTTTTTAAGTATGAAATAAAAAGGAAGAAGAAAATTGTTATAAGATCGCGTAGATATCTACATAGAGTAAGATACAATGCAGCCAGTAGTTTTTATCATTTGTTATTTGGTGCTCGTTGATAAAGACTGAAAAGAGGTATTTGCTAAAAACCAAATGAGTGCAAGTTTTTGTGCTATGCGTCATAGAAAAGTCGATTTCAAACAGCAAAAAAACAATATATATATATATATATATATATATATATATATATATATATATATATATAACTTTACTTGAGATATAGATATAGATATTTACCTAGCTTCCCTCAGGTTATTTTTTCATAGTGTGTGTATGTGTGTGTGTGTGTGCATATGTGTGTGCATTTGTAAACGTACGCGCTTGTGCGCCTGTCTGCGCGTATGTGCGTAGATGTAGAATGACGTGGTTATTTTTTTTTACTTTACAGTCACTCCTTAAACTTTTACCTCTTTTTTTTTTCCTCTTTTTTTTCAATTGTAGCCATTTTGACGTTCGGTTTTCTAGAAATATACTGTCTTTGTTCCAAACGGAAAAACTAACCTTTACCAAGGTGTTTCACCCTATTTTGCCTTTAGTCATACTATCTTTTTACAAATATAGTGTATGTGTGCGTGAGAGCGTGTGTGTGTTTGTGCGCGTGTATCTATGCGCCTGTCGGCGCCTATGTGCGTACGTGTAGAATGTCGTGGTTATTTGTCCTTTGCGTCGTTTTTTTTTTTCACTTTACGTTCACTCCTTAACTGTTTCTCTCGTTTTCGTCTTTTCTTTCAATTGTAGCCATTTTGGCTTTCGGTTTTTTAGAAATATACTAACTTTGTTCCAAAAGGAAAAAAATAAGCTTTACCAACTTGTTTCCTCCTGTTTTGCCTTTATTCATATCTTTTTACAAATATGGAACAAATACATTGAGTAAATAGCTTCGTCCACCGCAAGGAAAGTTAGCCCCCTGTGCCGCGCCAGGAAATTTTTCTCGTCGGAGTCGATCCATCAAATCTAGAAATCAACCATTCGCCCTTGTATGGAGTATTGCTGCCACATATGGTCTGGAGCCACTTCTGTTTGTCTCAAGGTTCTTGACAAGATCCAGAGACGGATATGCAATGTAATTGGCCCTGATCTGGCATCTCGTCTGCAGTCGCTCTCTCATAGACGTGCCGTCGCCTCCCTCTGTTTATTTTACAAATACTTTCACGGTAACTGCTCCGATGAGCTGCTTTCGCTGGTTCCCAGACTGCATGAATTTAAGCGTTCAACTAGGCTGGCATCTCGCTCTCACCAGCTCAATGTCGAAACTGTTAAATGTAGCCGTCTCTTCTACTCCAATAGCTTCATGTCTCGCACTTCTCACCTGTGGAACTCCCTCCCCTTTTCCTTTTCCCCTGATAGCTATAATCTCCAATTATTCAAACCAGATGCCTTGATTTATCCACTATCCTTCTCTTCATCCTTCCTCTATCACTCCTATTTTCCCTCGCTCCAACCGTCTGTAACCTCTTGGGGTGAAATGTGTGCGTGTGTTTCGTTTTCGCACGTGCCTATGTACGTACGTGTCGAAGTCATGATTATTTGTCTAGTTTGTCGTTTTTGTCAATTTAAAATCACTCCTTAATGTTTTTTTTTGTTTTTTTTACGTTATGTGTTACAGTTTTGGGGTACTGTATATACTAGTGAACCAACCAAAATGAGCTGACTCATTTTATAGTTAACTAGTAGAAGAGTTAACCAATCAGGGGGCTCGGGGTATTCAATAAGACGTGTATAAGGCAGCCATGTTTTTTGACGAATATTCACTGCCAACCTCTGATATAGAAGACTGAAGAATTACCGAACAGCTGCTGCAATATAATCAGATCCAGTAGAATGTCTGACTCGTGAGTGTTGATCTTTGGCGTTGTTTCATTGAACAGATTACGTACTGCGCTGGATTCTATATTCATAGACTATGGCGAACATGGTCAACATTATGTAGATATAGTAGGCTGGTGAAAGAAATTCGATAGAAAAAAAAAACAAGAAATATAATATTGGTAATAAAACTAATAATATGTATTGTGTATTAGTAAGTATTTTGACCAAATGGAAATATGATAAGAAAGATTATAAAAATCGGAATTTTCGAACACGCCTAGGTCGTTTGTTCACGTGCAATCAAAATGAAATTTCCGGGGTAATTTGTTTTTTTTTCTTCTCACCTTCTATATATATATCTGATATTTACGTGCTAGTTATTTGTAACGATTAGGGTTATAGATGGATTGTAGAAGACTTTCTGTGGATCCGGTATCTGGCATCTCGGCTTCATTTACTTTCCCCATAACTGTAGCGTAGATTTTCTGTGTCTTTTCTATAAATATTTTCATGATAATTTTTCTGGTGAGCTTTCCTCTATGGTACCTAGAATTTAAAAGTAGTACTAGATTGGACTCAGCATTTTACACTAGAAATGGCTAGATGTAACCGTAAGTTCTATGCTAACAATTTCTTCACCTGTACTTGTTGCTTGTTGAACTCTCTTAGTATAGAAATTACATCTCGCCAATTCAACTGTAAATCCATGAGACCTTGTTGCCCATCTAGTACTGCGTTTAAATTCATAAAGTCTATATACCATAGAGAAAAAGTCATTTGAAAACATTATCATGAATGTAGTTACAGAAGAGGTAGAGGGAAGCTATATTATGGCAGTTGTAAAAGTGATTGCAGCAGAGCAAAGATACTGATTTTTACCATTTCAGAAGATTGGTGTTACTAGTTTATGAAAGGGCAGGGTTTGTCAACATGTACAAAAATTCCAGGTACACGGAAAATGTCAGGTGTTTATAAAGAAAAAAAAAATTTCTTAAATTTGTTACTAATACAGGAAAGGCAACGTATTTTGAACGGGACCAGACAGGAGACATAAGCGAAGTTCCATTGACATTCGTATGTACCATCTGAGAATACACTAAAAACATCTTTCCGGAATATGCCCGGTTGAAATAAGGGGGTGTGTCTTACATACCCTTGCGTCTTTTCTGCCGTCAAATACCGCAGTTGACGTCATAAATAGACGTGGATTGTGTTCTATAATTGTTAATTATTTTGAACACGTCACATCACCGGAAGCTGTAATAATTCACTTCCTTTAGAACTCATCGCCGAAATCTTATCTTGATCTAATCTCAAATGACCTCTCATAGCTGCCTACTAACACACATATATATATATATATATATATATATATATATATATATATATATATATATATATATATATATATATATATATAAAGATTGTTTATTTGTTCGCTATACAGGGCCAAACCCTTTCGTGTACAGTTTTGAAATTAGATGTGCATAATTATTGGACCCTGGGGAAGGTTTAAACGTAATTCTATTGTTCATCTTGGGGAAAAGAGTCTATATCCTACTTTTCTGTTATACGGAAATATCTTTTGTGATAACAATTAACATTGTTCGGCGTAAGATTATGTTTATGTGCGTTGGAAAAGGCAATTTAACAGAACATATTTTTTCCGTTAAAAAGAAACAAAAAAAGTACTTCTCATATTATTTCTTTGATGGAAATCTGCCAAGAACAAACGAAATCTCTATATATTTTTTCTTCCATGTTATTAATTGTTATTGCCAAATCTTATACATGACCGGTGTCTCTTAAAATACACATTGACGCAGGGGATTAGTGACAAGAACAAACATCTACATATGAGATTCTGTGATGTCCTTTACACCCTCTAAAATTGTCAAATACTTATTTAATAAAAATGAAATATTATTATTTGCATACCTTTCCTTTATGTTTTTATAAATAAGAATCCAGTCTACAGGTCACACCGCGTTTGTAAGAAATATAAACAAATTGCAAGGCCAAACGCTTCAAAAAGTTGGAAATTGTCTGCAGAAATAAATATTTACACATGCCCATGTGTATGTTGCATGCTCAAGTGTAAGAAATCCTAAGAATGTATTCTTTGCTGTTAAAAAAGCAAAAAAGAAATATTCTTAAAAAAAAGTTGTTTAACATGCAGTCCTATACAATTAAGTTAAATCAAAAAAAAATATTAAACCACGAAGTAGGATTTTTAGCATTTTTTTTCCAAACAAATCAGCTTATTCAGATTCCATCGATTGTTTTGCGAAATTGAACGAAAATTATAGTTTGTAAATCTCGACAAAAATATTTGGAAAGACTTCTACAATACTAAATAATGTAAGAATTTTAACACGCGTTAGCGTGTTGCAAAAACAAAAAATTATAAAATTGTAAAAAACTGTAAAGTATCGTAAAATGTCTTGTCTCCTCTTTGTTAAGGTCGAGGTATTTTCAAAACATTTTAGAGCGCTCCCTAATTTAAATTTGAAGGCGTAACAATATTTTTCTCCATATTTGTTTTTCTCTATATAAATACAGGTTCCAAAATAAAATTTCTACACATGCTTTGATGAAGTCCCGCAAGGTTTTCCTCTTATCATTTTTATCACCCCATATATATATATATATATATATATATATATATATATATATATATACATACATACATATATATATATATATATATATATATATATATATATATATATATAGAGAGAGAGAGAGAGAGAGAGATAGATAGATAGATAATATTATTGGTTAATATATGACATTTAAACCGTCATCTAACTTCTCTTTAAAACTTCTCTCTATTAAATTTTAATCTCCACCTTCACTTTTAGGCCTTCCTGTTCTTCTCTTGTCTGTTACCCCTCTCTAGAACTTTCTTTTACCTCTCACATTCGTCCCCCACTCTCATACATACACTCTCACTAAATTTAATTTTTAAAATTTTTTTTATTCCAGGAGTTATTTTTTCTTGATTTCTTTTTGAATTTGTAGGTCTGATGAATTGGATCGTAATCACGATTCCAATGTAATAAATTATAACCATGGAATATTAGTGTTTAAGCCTTTTTATTATATATATATATATATATATATATATATATTATATATATATATATATATATATATATGTGTGTATGTGTGTGTGTGTGTGTGTTAATAAAAATAAGAATAAGAAGCTCCCAAAAGAATTTGCTTAAGATGATACACAGGAAAAAAAAGAGTGTCCCATGTCATATTAAATGGAAGTGTCATAATACATATACTGCGTACATATACACACACCAACGAAACTCACCGGTGTGCGAACGGGAGTTTAACCTATCCGGACAAGATCAAAATAAGCGTAAATATCGCAATTAATAATTTAAAAAAAAATCATCAGAAATGGTTCACCGGTGAAGCAAAAAGTGCTGAATGGCACGGTAAAGAACAACACTGAAGGAGCCTACTGCTTCAAAATCACCAAATCTGAAAGCATTATATCAATGGAAATCAGAATAAGTAGCCCTCAAAAGAGACTGTCTAAGATTGCACAGAGAGAAAAGGCTGTGCTCGACGCCATTATAAATGGCAGAGTTTTAATATATATTGAACTAGAAATTTCATATATATATATATATATATATATATATGTATATATATATATATATGCGCCAGGTATAACAGTAAAATTACCCAAATCGTGTAACAGCAAAATTGTCTAATTTTTAGATTAAGCTTTAAACCGTTTATCTTAGAAATGAATAAAGATATCTTACTGGAATTCTCCGAAGTTTTTACACTTTTACACTCTACTTTGAGTAATAAGAATTTAAAATTACTCGCCCAGCTTAACAGAAAAATCGTGATGAAATCGATCATAAACGAAAATCACATGTTTATCATTAATTAATCATACCTAAGGATCAGAAGCTCCTGAGGTATTGAAATATATATATATATATATATATATATATATATATTTATATATAGGTGCGTCAGAGGTTTCACGTACAATTTCATTTTCAAGTCTGTTTTCAATGCTCTTTGAATTGTTATGAGCGACTTATGAATTGAGTTGGATCTTTTCTAATTGATCTCTTTAGCTTTAAGTTGATATGATGATCCCTTTTTGTTGTTGTAACCTCCTGATCCAATTTTACTCTCTACTGTTCCCTCTAATTTAAATTTATTCACCCTTCGCTTGAGGATTCTTGAATTGACTTTGAATATGGAAGACAGACTATGCATGTTGATAACATTAGTGAATGATCCTTTTCCTCGAATCATTGCTCATTTGGGAAGACAGTGGTGCTGACTCAAAACGATTTCCCCTGTTCTCTTTGTAGCTGAATAAGTCACAGGATTTTTCAGTGATTCTTACGAAAATGGTGTCAAGATGGCTAAACGTCTTATCTGAAAACCTGGAAGAAAACTGTATTAGTTTAGTGTTTTTTTAAGATATTTTGTGGGATGGACAGTTATGCAGTAACAGGATTTGGACAATTTTGTTGTTACACCTGTTCTATCTATCTATCTATCTATCTATCTATCTATCTATCTATCTATCTATCTGATCAGGAGGTTTTGAGGAGCGTGGAACCCCCTCTTAATTGCTGGTTTTCCCAGGTCCACCTTGACCCATGGTGGTAGCACCTGTAAGGGTCCCAGCTATCGGCAAATAGGTAACTATTACCAGCAATACTTTTTTGAAAAAAATATTACCAACAATACAATCCTGATGGAAAAATATTACCAGAAACAGATTTTTGACAAAACAAAATATTACCAGCAATAAAATTTTTTAGCGGCATTAAATAACCCATTGAGGGTGATATACTGTAAAACAAAATAAACCAAACCAAACTATAATAGACCATCTAAATTAAAGCAAAGCAACCCACACTCAACAAAATTACATTTCAAAGTATGCGCAACATGTTACAATGCATTTAAGCATATGCTTCTCTTGATAATATTTCTTTCTCTCGTGTGGTCATGTACGACGTCATAGAACCGCATTACGAATTTAGAACCTTCGTCTGCTAATCCGCGGCCTTTATCAATGCATAGCAAACCCCAAAGTAAACATAACAGGATGTCATCTTTGATGGTGAACATCTCTGTTGTAATGTCCATATAACCATTCTGATGATGGCTCCTGTGAGCCGAAAGGTTAGATCGATGACCAATATAATTATATATATTTTCTGTTTTTACACATATTCCTAAATTCTATTCTTTATTTACTAACAAATCGTATTACAACCATATTAAAAAGATTCCACAATATAACATACATCGTTTAACTCAAAGTCTCTGTTGATTAGAAATTAACATCGACATATGAAATAATTGACTGATCATAGAAAACTAAAACCCTACCTTTCTCGAGCCTAGTTTCGGGAAAAAAGTCTCATAAAAACCTTACGTATT
>OZ038488.1:23469472-23491972 GCA_964036315.1 Acanthosepion esculentum
CGGAAAGAGTTGGATGCGTCTAATGGTGATTACGAAGGTGTTTGTCTGCCTATGTCTGGCAAAAGGACAGTGTATCATGCTACACAATCAGGAGAACACTGGCATGGCTATCCGGCAATTTCTCCGCCCACATTACCCCTTACATCTTGCTATATAACTCCCCAGACTGCAACCCCATTAGTTATTATGCCTGGGGCACAGTTGAGCGAGAACCAGCAAAACTCCTTGTAAAACCAAAGATGAACTGAAGGCAAAGATTATATAGAAATCCGCAACTTAAACAAGGAAACCGGTCAGAAGAGTTGCGGAAGTTTCCGAAGTCGTCTGGAGGCCGTGGTTGAAATCAATGGCGATTTTATTGAATAAATTTACTCTTTACTTTGTCAAGATATTACTATGTAATTAAAAAAAAAATATATCTGCTAAAATGAGATTATGTGGTATTTTTATTTTTGTGGAATTTAGACGACAATTTATTCATTGCACCCTGTATATACCATGGAATTGAAATACGTTATTACATTACGAAGACCGAATATATATATATATATATATATATATATATATATATATATATATATATATATATATATATATATACCAGAGCCCTTTCAATATTTTGTAAGTAATACTTAGCTGTATTAGGGAGAAAATTAATAGAACTCCACTTCAGATATCGGGTTTTATAAATTAAATTGTTTGCAATGTAGAAACTCTTACACTGGTGAGACATGTCGAAATCTAAAAGCCCGCATCTACGGGAATAAAACTATCTACGTTGGGAAAACCTTTTGAAACTCGCTTGTAATACACAGCGACAAGACTTGTCATAACTTTGATTTTACCAATGCCACTTTTATTTTAAAAAAGGCTTAATTTTTACATCGAAAATACTTCGAGGGAATCGTTATTTTACCAACTATAAACACTAAAACACTGGCCAATAACACGATATTACATCCCCAAGATTTAAGTCCATTCTTAAAGATTCTAACGTATGTCTATCTACAACTATAACCACCGGTGTTTATGTAAAAATATCCCTGAATAAATAAGCGGACAAACACCAAACATAAATAATGCACACACACACACACACACACACACACGCACGCAAGCACGCACGCACACACACAAACACACACACACACACACACACACACACACACACACACACACACACTCTCGTCTTGCAATTATGAGAGACATAAATTATAGACAGGAACGCTGTTTGTCAAGTCAAATGTATGTGGTGTCAGCTTCCTGGGGGTTCGCAAATTATTTTTTTCCGGGCCGCATTTTCCGAAAGAGAATTTGCTCGGGCCTGACTATATTTTATGTGATAAAAAGTACATTTAAAAATAATAAAAAAACCAAAAAAAAACCAGGATGATGTGTAAAGAACTGGGACACATGCATGCAATTAGAAATAATCCGTAATGATATTTTTAGATTTTGAAATCATATATTTTTGGCATATGAATTTTCTGAAACTCTTTCTTTCTTCCGCCTCACCTGCTATCTTCTTCCGCCTCACCTGCTATCTTCTTCCGCCTCACCTGCTATCTTCTTCTTCCGCCTCACCTGCTATCTTCTTCTTCCGCCTCACCTGCTATCTTCTTCTTCCGCCTCATGTGCTATCTTCTTCCGCCTCACCTTCTATCTTCTTCCGCCTCACCTGCTATCTTCTTCCGCCTTCTCTGCTATCTTCTTTCGCCTTGTCTGCAATCTTTTCCCGCCTCACCTGCTATCTTTTATCGCCTCGCCTGCAATCTTTTCCCGCCTCACCTGCAATCTTTTCCCGCCTCACCTGCTATCTTCTTCTGCATCACCTGCAATCTTCTTCCGCCTCACCTATGAGGCGCGCCGCACTGTTGCGGACCCACTGAAACCAACACTTATCAAACAAATCTAAACTAAATATAGAATAATTTCTTTTTCTCCATATTATCCTTCTCTGAAGAAGCATTAACAAAAGTGAAACATGTTAGATTTGTAAACGTTTCCTATTTGTTCTTTATCCTATCATTCATATATATATATATATATATATATATATATATATATATATATATATATATATATATATATGTATGTGTGTGTGTGTGTGTGTCTGTTACTGACGAAGAAAAGGCGAAGGAAGGAGTATATAAAGATTTAAACCATGGGATAGCACACTTGTGGGTGTAGGGATAATAAAATAGTTGTTGTTATTGTTGTGGGTCCCTTTTGAGTGAGTGACAATCAAAATCCGAATATGTCCGTATGATTGTGATTTCTAAAGGCTTCAGGAAAAGCAATACTTGGACTGGGTCAAATTCTGATAAAGATCATTCAATTCGGGCCTAAGATCTGTATGAAAAATATAATAATAATAATAATAATGTGGCACATGGTAACCCTCGGACTGGTTGGAAAAGATTCCAGTAGACTAATTGAAGGGATTCCTGGAAGTCCATGACTTAAAAAATACAAAAAATTGTTCTCACGTGTACAGCCCACACCTTAAGAAGGGCTTTATCTATGTAAAATATGTTTTTTTTTTTGCTAGTGGAAAATGTCATGATGCCATTTCTAACCTTAGGTCTCTGGGCGGGACCAGGAAAGAAATGTGTAATAAAATAATAATCATAATAATAATAATAACCTACAACAATTGGCCTTCCAAGATACCTGGAAATGATAGAAGACTGGACAGATGTCTCAAAGAACATGAAAGTAGTAAGCGACTTTATTCAGTAATAAATGAAGCCAACAAGTTTAAAATGGAGTTTCAAGTAGGTGAAGAAATACAAGTAAACTATAATACACCGACTGAAGCTCTAAAATACTTAAAAAAAGCAAATGCAACGGGACCAGAATATCAAGATAAACAGCTTCACGACCAATACTCTGCCTGTACGAAACAAGCCGATATAGACATACCCTGTACCCATCAATGGCTAAGTACCGATATCTGCACTGGAAAATCTGCACCTTTTACGGAAAGGAAACTGCAAAAAATGGTATGAACACAACCCAGACCCGGTTACAGAGATAGGCACTGTTACAATTTTATGGAACTTCACCAAATCCACAGTCAGAATAATCAATCAATCATAATTAGCGACCGCAAAACAAAACAAAAAGGAAGTGGCTCCTTATTGACAAGGCAGTCCCTGCGGACTACACTATATCTTTGAAGATCTTCAAAAACTATCAAAATACAAGGACCTTGAAATCGAAATCTCAACAATCTGAACATCAACAATTCCAGTTGTCGTTGGAGCCCCTGGAATGATTCGAAAAGGTTCCAATAGACTCATTGTAACGATTCCTAGTAACCCAGGCCTTTAAGAAATTGTCTCAGGAGTATAGTTCACAACTTACGAAGGGATTTATCTATGTAAAATACGTTTGTTTTTTCTCAAAATTGTGGTAAATGTTATGATTCCATTTTTGATTTAGGTCTCAAGGACGCAATCGGATAAACGTAATGCAGAATATTAAAAAAAAATAGGGCGTCTATTTCAAACACGAGTATCCTCTATAATAACGTTTGAAGTATACCGGAGGATAGATTTTTTCGGTTGATTTTCCAATCTTCGTTTTAATTTGAACGTCTTTTTTCGACGTTTTCTTTTTTTTTTCTTCTTCTTGTTTTGCATCGTTTGTGTTACGTTTTATTTCATTTATATATTGAGTTTTCTTAGAGCTTAAATTTCGCTGCAAAGAGAAACACCCAACTTATTATTTGTTAACTTATATATATATATTTTTATTTTACTTTCCCCCTGGGGACAGATAACCGACAAATTTAATTTACGTGGCGAACTGACAGGAAGAAATAAAATGAAAATTAAATTAAGTGCTTTTTCTCTCTTTTCCTCACTCAGATTCTTCTCCGAGGAAATACAAACATATTCTCTCTCTCTCTCTCTCTCTCACACGCACGCACGCACGCACACACACACACACACACACAAACACACACACACACACACACACACACAC
The DNA here is from genome assembly GCA_964036315.1 of Acanthosepion esculentum. Taxonomy (NCBI): domain Eukaryota; kingdom Metazoa; phylum Mollusca; class Cephalopoda; order Sepiida; family Sepiidae; genus Acanthosepion; species Acanthosepion esculentum. The sequence goes on from OZ038488.1 coordinate 23,473,466, forward strand.
ACACACACACAATATGCCATCTTCTTTCAGTACATAGGTGCTCATGTTTGTCCACAATTTGTTATCTTTTATAAATACTTACTTTTTTACGACCTATCTATCTCTTTATTGCATATATATATATATATATATATATATATATATACAGGTTTAAAATCCGCCCCATCGGGCGGCATTTAAGATCGTTCCTGCGAAGGGCTCTCGATTTGGACTTCGGCCCAACATTTCATGCATTAAATTTTATTAAACTTGAACTATATCTTTTAAACAAGAGTTTTTAGTTAAACAATGATATAATTCGTTTTATTATAAAACTGTATGAATAACAACATTTTTGGTCTTCACATTCGGGGTCAGTACAAATAGCTTGTTTCCATTCCAAACCCTTCAAAAACCAACAAAGCTAATGGGGGATGCAGATTTTTCAATAACATAAATGGCACATTTGCTTTTAGTTCCAGCTTGTGTGATGACATTCAAGGAGGATTCAATGACTTCAGGAACTCTCTTCGATAATTCACTGCCTGTTATTTTTCAACCACAGTGTCAAGGGAAGGTTACATCCTTCTTGCTTTTGGAATCCCTTGGAGAAGTTTCCAGTTGGTGCTATCCACAGTTTTATATTTGGGAGATAATATCAGTTTGGATCCATGAAACGGTGTTAATGTTTGAATAAACTTGGTTAATCAAGTCTTGGATACTTGACATTGAAATCCACAACCATTTGGAAGTTAAATATATCCATTTTGGACCATTTTGATGGTTCCATTGCCAAGTTGCAACAACAAAGCAAATATTCCTGCTTCAAGGTCACCTGTGATTCTATTTCTGTTTGTTTTCAGGCTAGGTCTTTGAAAATGGCTCCAGATGTATGAATTTTCAGGCAAGCAATGATTTCATCAGCTATAATTCTTCTTGCAATGACTGGTAATGTTTATCTAAAATCACCAGAGTGTAGAACAGTGATACCTTCCATGATTTGTAAATTCTGTTTAATGTCTTGGACTGTTTTTGTCCAGTGCCTCAAATGCTCGCTTGTGTGCCATTGTACATTTATTCCAGACAATGAAGCTTGCCTGTTCCAGTAGCTAAGCCAATTTTTTTCTCTCTTGATGTTGCTAATAGTGGTTTCATTGTAGTTTAAATTCAATACATTTTTGAAGGCGTTGTGTGCTGTACACCCTCCAGACAAGGGGGTAGCAGCAATTCCAGATGTTGCTTCGGTTAGAGCTACTTTTCTTTGGTATCTCACTGCAGATAGAAGAAGGTTAGTTAAAAAAAGCTTTACTAGTACTTCCAGGTGCATCCAAGAAGAAAATCCCTCCATTGTTATTGCTGATGTCATCAAGGACCTTCTGATACACAAGGGCTCATTGTTTGGAATACATTGATGCAGGTCTTCTGTGTTTTATCCTGCTTCTCTCAAACCTTTTCTGTTGTTTTTCCAATTCCTCTGTTTGGCTTTGGTAGACCAAAATTGCTGAGACCTCTTTGAGTCAAGTTCATCACTTTGTCTTCAGTTTAACAGAGCTAAATGTGCAATCTGAGGATTCAATTTCAATCCTGGATGAGCAAGTCTCATTTGATGAAGATCCTCACTGAGAGCCTCCTGATATTTTCCCAAAGAGTAACTGGGTTGCAATGTTCGAAGGTGGCTATCATTACTGCAAACGGATCTCTGACTTGTTTTAGAGAATTTTTGCAACTGCTTCCTCGATACATGCTTGTCTGTAAATGTCTTTGGCAACTGCATCAATTGTTCTCAAGTCTTGAAATGATGCTGGTCCCCTTATGTGATGAAGCAACATGCTGAGAAAGAATCATTCAGGAATTCTTGGATGGACAGTATATACTCTTCCATGTACATCTCCCAGTTTGATTCCAAGTTCACTTGGATGAGGTTCTCCTTGCTTTCTCCTTTGAAATTCTCCAGCCTTTTAGGTGTAGTATTTGTAAACTTCATGGCACATGATTTTTCTTTTTGATGCAGTCCTAAAAATTCCATTAGTATTGTGTTCTTAGGAGTGTTAGCCAGTTCTTTCCATTTTCTCCTGTGAAGTAAACGCTATGTCCATTTTCCACGTGAACCAACAAGAGTTAAACTGAAGGACTTTCGTCTTGAATTGGAAAGCTGTTGATTTCCCAGCCAGTCTCATTGGAAGAGATGTATCGGCTCATTAAAAACTTTTCAAATTCATTTCGATTTTCCAAACCAAATACTACTTGGTCACTTACCTTGATAATGTATTTAATTGACTTGATACTGTTGCAGTAATTTACATTTATGCGAGCACCAAATGCTTTGCTGAACATTGGGCAAAAATTAACAACCCACAGATTGTCAATGACAGTTTCTTTTCCTCTTTTATTTCGAGTGTGACCTGCATCTTCTAGCTTTCTTCTTTTGTATTTAGAGTAGCCATCAGGATCAGACTGAGCCTTTTAGGTAAACTGCTTCGGAAACTCTTTATTACACTTCTTGTCAATCATGCAAGTAGATTCAAAATTGAGAGAAACACTTGGGAAATGAATTATGTTTTTTTATGATTTCTAGAAGTTCTGGATATTCAGTGGTATTTGCCAGCTCATCACTGATGGTTGCATAAATTTGATTTGGATTGATTTTATAATTGAAACAAATCAATAGATGACAATGAGGTAGTCATCTTATTTGACACATTGATGCATTATGTGAACCCTGACTTCTCCATAAACTTTTACATTTCTAGTGAAATTCAACAGATTGTCAACTGTCAGATTAAATGCTCGCGATACAATGTCAGGTCGGTCAGTAGCAGATTGATTTTCTATCAAATTGTTAGTTATTTCATGCCATAATGGGTTGCAGGTAAAGGTAATGAAGAGGTCAGAAAAATTTCCAAAATATCTGACATATGTAAGTCTTCTCATCTATGTACCTGTCATCTCCTATGATGATGAAAATGTGACTTTCTCTCCAGTGTTTAGTGGATTGTCATCATTTTGAACAGCATCCTGGAGGTGAATGTAGCTTCCAGCTCGAAGTTCTCATCGGTGGCATGTGATAAGGTGCAACCTCTTTGTTTCGACTTTTGCATACATATCAACCAAGAACTGGTTAAAGAGCTTGTATCTCAGTAGATGATTGAAGTTGTTGGCTCTCAACATGATTCTGTAGCAACAGAGGTCTTGTACTGAATCTTTCTTTCCTGTAGATTTCCCAGTCAATTTCTTTCAGAAGGAAGTGATAACCATTCTGTCCTTACCAGACAATTATTGGATACTGGAGAGCTTCATACATTGTGTGTGTGTTTTAGAAATTTTTTCTTAGGGATCCATTTTTGTTTTTCTATCACTATGTGTCTTTTTTTCGAATTCTTGACCTCTTTGACATCCAATGAGTACTGCTACTTCTTTGGTATATGGTGCATTGAATCTTCTTTCATCTTCCCATCAGGTGCCTTGTCAGCTCTAATGACTAATATCAAGTTCTCCAGTCCATCTCTCTTGAGGGCACATTTGAACTCTTGAACATATTTGTTTGGTGAAGAAATTTCTGTACGTTCAAATATCCAAAGAGGTTATTTCTTACCTCAGCTTGAACTTGGTTATTTAGGAAATAGATTTGAGAAACTTCTGGGGTTCATTTGGCAGAGGTTGCAGACTGCCAAACCGATGGCATACTTGTCTTTGGATTCTAAATGTGGTCTGCCATCCAGGCAGAGTTGCATCGTTTGCTCCAAAATAAGTCAGTGCATTGGTGCAAGTTCTAATCTTTTTCCGGTACTCCTGGTACTCGTATGTGGATCCAGCCAACAATGAATTGAGTGTCTTTGGTGAAACTGGACAATCCTGGATTTTGATCATTCCATTGGAGCAACAGAGGCCTCAGGATTTATTCTTGAACTTAGCTGCATTCTTTCGTTAGCTCTCCAACAATCACAATAGGCAGGGAGTAGCAGTTTTGATTGGCTTCATATTTAAAATCAAGTTTCTCAAGTTGAATTGCATTCTGTCTTGATATTCTTTGATATACAACAATGAAAGCTCTCCTTGTTTCTGATTGCTCTAGTGTTATGGTCCAATATTCTCGCACCACGGTTATGGTCCAAGGTAGAACCAAGGAAGAACAACACGAACACAAGAGTAGTAAATAGTAAAGATATATTACAACAGATATATAAAACAAGAAGTTGAAGGTGTTAGTATTAACTATCAGTCTGGTTTAGCGTGAACTAATATGTCTTGACTCGGTAGGTCTCGACTCGTTCCTCGATATTTAACAACTCTCCCACGTGGGTCGAATGTGGCACAAGACCGGTTTAATGTGGGCTCCCCGAGCCCGTAGGCTCGGCCCAAAATATGCCCATTTAGAACCCGTATGAACGGGTTCAGGGAGTGTCTACCTCCCCGGACGACACTTTTCCCTGCGGCAAAGCCTCGTCCGGGTTCCTCTCTGCTAAAGCAGAGAGTTCGACAAGAGTCGCGCACAGTCAGAGACTGCGACTCTACTCGTTCCTCGATATTTAACAACCCTCCCACGTGGGTCAAATGTGGCACAAGGCCGGTTTAATGTGGGCTCCCCAAAGCCTCGTCCGGGTTCCTCTCTGCCAAAGCAGAGAGTTCGACAAGAGTCGAGCACAGTCAGAGACTGCGACTCGACTCGTTCCTCCCCTCTCTCTCAGAGAGGCGCAGTATTTATGGAGTCAGGAAGAGTCCATTATCGTTATAGGTAAGTTCCCATAACATCTAGTGATTCTAAATCCCTTACTCTTCTCATGTTGGCTACATTGAAAGCTCTCCGAGATTAAGCTTGTTCATGTGATTCTGGTGTCACTTGGTAAGAACATTTGATGCTCTCCTGGATGTAGCTTGCTCAAGAGATCTAGAGTTCTTAAGTCTTTGCATATTCTCAGAATTTCATTTTTCAAGGTTTTCATTTGCACGGGACTTTCTTCTCGCTGCAGTCTTGGTTCTTTTGATTGCTATCTAGTCCTCTCTCGGTGGAGATTTCTTTTTGCAAGGCATATTACTGCCGTATGCGATAGACAACAATAAACTACCGAAGAACTCAAAAATGATGGCTACATTTAAGTATTGCAGTAATCTTTATGCTTACCTTTTAAAAGTTCAATGATAATTCTTCTGCGAGCATTTAATTTGCACTCTATTCAAAGTTAGAGAGTTGTGCCCCATTAATTGATTTTATAAGTAGAAGCCAATGATGGTGGAATCCGAAAACACTCGAATTATTGAACATTTTGGAAACCAAAAATTCAGGATTATGGGTCTGGATCAGTACCGGGATGTTAATTTGCTCACGGAGTCGGTTTAATTCCCAAATGGTATGCAATGGTATGTTAGACTATGGCCTCAAGGAGTAAAGTTGAAAAAGTCTGACACAGTGACATTCACACACACACACACACACACACACACACACACACACACACACACACACACACATACATATATATATATATATATATATATATATATATATATATATATATGAACATATTCTCTTTGTTATTCTGTTATATTCCGATCTATATTTGCTCCGAACTCATGATCACAACTCAAGCTTTTTTTTAGTTACAAAACAGAGTAAGAAAGTCGCCGTAGTTTTGGTTATTTTTTATTTTCCCAAGTACATTCAATCTCATCCATGTTATTCTTAACGTATATATATATATATATATATATATATATATATATATATATATATATATATATATATATATATATAAAATCAAGACATTATGTTTATTTATTTTTATTTAATCCTCTCAAATTCAGTCGTTTATTTTTTGTCTTCGTAATTCACCCTTGAAGATTACCTTGGAGGAGATTGAATGTACTTGTGAAAATAAAAAAATAACCAAAACTACGGCGACTTTCTTACTCAGTTTTGTAACAGCACTAAGAAATTGATTCATGAATCTGAGAGAATTAAAATAAAAACAAATATACATAATATGTCGAGATTATTCGACCAAACATGCTTGAACGATGACATTATGCCTATATATATATATATATATATATATATATATATATATATATATATATATATATATATATAATTTGTGTATTTAGGCAGCAATCCTTCTTTCATGCACATTTCATTGAATATGACAGACAAGGTGCTTTTATTTAGTTTTTCATACAATTTCTCGTGCGTTCTAATATTTTTCTTTTCAGATGATAAATTATATAAAAATCGTCCGAATGTTCTTTTTATCCGGGCGCTTAATAATATTAACTATGAACATGGACACAATGTCTTGAGTGTGTGATGAAAATGAAAATACTATATAAATACAACATGCAACAAACTATTTCTTATTTAACAGTTAAAATATTTAATCTTTCAAAATGGGTAAATGTATAGCCGAAAGCGCTCGGATAAAAAGAACATTCGAACAGTTTTTATATAATTCATCATCATTATTAGATCGCATGAGAAATCGTATAAAAAACTAAATAAAAGCACTTTGACTGTCGTATTCAATGAATATATATATATATATATATATATATATATATATAGTTGGCCACAGACAGCCTGCTTCACTGTATAACATCTCATCAGTGTGGCTAGATATCCGATATATATATATATATATATATATATATATATATATATATATATATATATATATATATATATATATATATATATATGTGTGTTGCAGGTTAGTTAAAGGCGGAAAATATACTTAGATTGTCAGATTTTTTGGGAAATAATAATTATTTATTAATACAAGTTCTATTAATTAACACATAGCTGGGGGGATAAGAGGTGGATCATATCTTTCTCAAGAGTATTTGCTCGTAAATGAATATTTACGAACTCGACTGAAATTGGAACTCGGCTCTCAGATTTTCAATTCTTAGCCGTTATCCGTTACACATTCAAGCTTACAGCTTTTGGCAATTCCCAAGCGCTCAACCATCAAGTTACTTACCAGACACGACGTTGATTAGCTTTGGTGATCATATGAGAACCGGTGTTTCAGTATGATATGACCGTAAGCCTCCTGGTCCTAGAGGAGGAACATTTTTTTCATCATGCTTGTATTTGGTCCAGAGGCCTCCTAATAGATAATAAATGTTATTATTCTTATAAAACATTATACAGGGTGTCCATAAAGTTCGTGTGCGCTTTAAAAAATTTATAACTTTATTTATCTCTCTCTACACATATTTTGCACCATTAGGTTTTTACATTCATTTGACACACACACACACACACACACACACACACACACACACACACACACACACACACACACACACATCTTTGTCTTTGTCACTTGTAACCCTTTATTGTTAATACATGATGATGTGTTTATACATATATATCGGGTCTTGTTGTTTCTTCAACTCTTTACATGGACTCATATCCCGAGTTTGCCATGTTTGTTGTGAGCATTTCAGGAGACACACGTGTTTATCTCTCAAAGAATACACCGGCTCGCAACAAGAGAATGAAAAATGAACGAGAATATCGGGATAAGAAACAAAAAAAAGAGTTAAGAGAAGAATAAAAAAGAAGCCGTAAAGCCGATAAAAAGAAAAACAAAGTTTCAAGAGAACTTTTTAAAAAAGAAAGAAAATATTTGGGGAAGAAAAATAAAGAGAGAAAAGTTTTCAGAAAGAAAGAAAGAAAAAATTTAAGATAAAAATCAAGAACATTTTAGAAAGAAAGAAAGAACGTAAGAACGAACGGGAGAAGGAAAGAAAGAAAAAAATTAAGATAAAAATCGAGGACATTTTAGAAAGAAAGAACTTAAGAACGAACGGGAGAAGGAAAGAAAGAAAAAAATTAAGATAAAAATCGAGGACATTTTAGAAAGAAAGAAAGAACTTAAGAACGAACGGGAGAAGGAAAGAAAGAAAAAAATTAAGATAAAAATCGAGGACATTTTAGAAAGAAAGAAAGAACGTAGAACGAACGGGAGAAGGAGAGAAAGAAAAAAATTTAAGATAAAAATCGAGGACATTTTAGAAAGAAAGAACGTAGAACGAACGGGAGAATGAAAGAAAGAAAAAGACAAAAAAAGGTGTAATAACAGGAACATGTATGAAGGAAATAAGCCAACGTAGGTACATCAAAATAAAAGGAAAAAAAAAAGAAAAGAAAAAAAAGAAAAGAAAAGGGAAAACGAACAAATGAAGAACAAAAACCAAAAAGAGAAAAAGAAATTAAGAAAACCGGAAAACAAAAGACAGTCGAAAGAACAAGACAAGTAAATCATTAAAACAAAGCAAAAATAATGAAAGTAAAAAAGAAGTCTGCATGTTGTCCCAGGATCTCATGCCACAAGAACAACCAAAAATGTCTGTCAGCAGAAAGAAGCGACTAGGCAAAAGCGGAATGGTTGGAGTTCCTCCTCCAAAGATTTCGTCGTCTATGACTCACTCAATAAGGCTTAAACTTGTGGATGATTTCCAGAACTGCCCGGGAGGATACAAAGTGTACGTTTTCATTATTTCCGTTTCGAACTTTATTTATTTTATTATGAAAAGAAATTCGAAAACAAATAAGCTGAGAGGGCGAGCTGAATATTAATTTTGAGAGTGAGAGGCGCGAAGGTCTGAGAAAGAAACAAAGAAAACAACAGTGCCGGTGGGGTGGGTGTTTTGACCGATGGAAGCCAAAATTATTGCATAATATAATATAGCTCGTTCCCACGTTGCCGCTCAACCAAAATACAAGAATAATAGACTTCTGATACTTATGACGCCACTCATTCTAGCAAAATGATACCGGTCGCCCATGATAACTTATAAATCTTAATTCTTACGAAATTTATATATTTTCCTTCTTCTCTCGCTGGAAATATACACCGCGTCTTACGTTATTAAGCAATTTTAATCGTTCATATATTTTACTAATGATGGGATTCACAGAAATATTTTCCCTATTAATGTGTATTGTATTACAAAAAGAAAAGAAAAGATAAGATAAGATAAGCCTGCTGGTTATATAGTACTTGTTCCCAATGATTTTTGGCCATGCCCTATCTAAGCATATCTAAAATCCTGATAACCCACCGTAGCATATTTTTTCTGATTAAAAAGAATGTGAAATCCTATTTGCGTGGAGGAAGCCTAAAAGACTATTACATATCCTTAAAAACAATAACATATAATCTTAGAATATTTGTGTATATATATATATATATATATATATATATATATATATATATATAATGAAATGGAAAATGTCCGACAATTATTTTAAGACATTTTTATGTTTATACATTCTTTTTTATAGATACAAATATTTAAGTAAATGCTCTGTTTATAATAAACAGTATTAACAACATTTACCGGCCTGAATGTCCGAGAAATTGTCATATAAAATATGCGCCCTCCGACAGGAATCGAACCTTTATCCTATACGGAACCGTTATATAGCCTGACGTCCTTTTACCGATTCCGCCACAGAGGAGCGTTCGATTGTAGTTTAAAAACAGTAAAATCGACCATTCTAACCAAACGCTCATCTGTGGCCCAATCGGTAAAAGCACATAAGGCTATATGACGGTTCACTTTTATAAATCTACAATACGTTGTTTTTAATCATTTCATCCCAAGCAAGGCAATAAATCCACTAAGACTGACTTTGAAATGATATAAGAAAGAAAGAATAACATTATTAAGGAACAAGAACAATAAAATAACAGGGTTTAGGCAGACATAGAAGCTAGTGTGATAATTGCTTTAAGCAGTGAAAAAATTCCGTATCGAGCGAGGCGATCTCGCTCTAAAGAGGCATTTATATTATTACGCAAGCAACACGAAAACGTCCATGTCGGTTGTCTACTAACCTTCATAAAGGAAGAGGGACAAATCTTCTAAATATGAGGATACGATTAGAAATTCTTACGCCTAAAAGGATTAGTACTACACTAACGCGCGCACACACACACACGCATATATACATTTATATATATATATATGTATATATTATATATATATGTATACACATATATTTTCTATATATCTAGATATATATACATTTTGTGCGTGTTTATATATATATATATATATATATATATATATATATATATATATATATATAAATATTAGTACGCAAGGGCTTACAGAGAGTTGGAGTGAGAGTAGATAGGAGTGATAGAGGAATGGATGAGGAGAAGGATAGGGTATAGATCAAGGCATCTGGAGATGTTGACTGACATTACTTTGAATATTTGGAGATTATAGCTATCAGGGAAACAGGAAGAGGGAAGGGAGTTCCACAGGCGAGAGGTGCGAGATATGAAACTATTGGAGTAGAAGAGACGGCTACATTTAACAGTTTCAACAGTGAAAGGGTGAGAGCGGGATGCTAGCCTCGTAGGACGCTTGAATTCATGAAGTCTGGGAACCAGCGCAAGCAGCTCATCGGATCAATTACCGTGGAAATATTTGTAAAAAAGACAGAGGGAGGTAACGGCACGTCTGTGAGAGAGCGACTACAGACGAGATGCCGTGTCTGGATCTTTTCAAGAACCCCGAGGCAAAAAGAAGGGGCTCCAGACCATATATGGCAGCAATGCTCCATGCAATGGTGAATGGTTGATTTGTAGATTTGAAGGATCGATTCCTGGGAGAAAAAATTCTTGGCGCGTCACAGGGAGCCAACTTTCCTTTCGGTGGACGAAGCAATTGACTCAATGTAGTTGTTCTATATCAGGTCAGCAGTCAAACTGAGACCGAGCAGCTGCAGAGAGGTGCTCTCGAGAAGTTGAGCGTCAGGCATTCTAATGGGGGGGACAGGGAAGGATCTCTGTGGTGATTAATAGAGAGCAGTTTTGTTTTTGAGGCGTTAAAGTTAAGCAGCCAATTCCCGTTCCAGTTCAAAACCGATTGGAGGTCCTTTTCGAGACGAACGGCCAGGTTAGTTTTGTCAGCGACACTAGATTTGTTTTTGAGGCAGCAGTAAATTGTGGTGTCGTCCGCGTAGATGCCAACTTGGGAATCTATGGCGTCAGGAAGATAGTTGATGAAGATAAGGAACAGAGTAGGGCCTAGGATGGAGCCTTGAGGAACACCTGCGTTCGTGGGATAGGAGCTGGACGAGAATCCGTTGAGAACGACCTTCAATTCACGGTTTGACAGGAATGATTGTATTAGGTCAAACAATCGACCTGTAATACCATAACCCTGGAGCTTGCGAAGAAGGCCGGCATGCCAAACCCTATCAAACGCTTTGGAGATGTCTAGGGCCACGGCACGGGCTTCTCCGTTATTTTGAAGAGATTGGTAGACAATTTCAGTGATGGCCGTAAGCACATCAGCTGTAGATCGGGCAAAGCGGAGACCATATTGCTTGTTTGAGAGCAGATCATGGGATGTAAGGTGGTTAACCACTTCAGCATTGATTAAGGCTTCGAAGACTTTGCCGAAGAGAGGTAGGAGACTGATAGGACGGTAATTAGAAGGGTCGGAGGGGTCGCCAGAGTTCTTAAAGACAGGAACAATCGATGAGGACTTCCATCAGTCTGGAAAACAAGATTCCTTGAGGCAGTAGTTATATAATTTGGAGAGGGCGGGCGCCAGTTCAGGCGCGCATTTCTTCAAGACAATGGCTGGTATCCCATCTCCACCACTAGCCTTGTGGGGGTCTAAATTAGAGATGATGCCCAATACCAATGACGGGGTTATGTGTATATATATATAAAATGTATATAAAATAGGCCGGGAAATTACCGTGCCAGAGACGAATATATAAAAAGGGCTCAATGCAGCGTTTAGAAAATTGATCTTGCAGATTAGTTTAATACTATAAAAAGATTAAAATATTTCACCTGTTTTTCAACCGTCAGTTCTTGTCAGGTAGTAAGTCAAATTATATTCTTCAACACACTCCAATTATCTTTTTTAACACATTTAACCGCAAATGAAGAAGGTGAGGAGGTGTGGAAAAATTCCTTTAATCCCATTCAACGTAGAGACCGAGGATCTACTTGTTAATATGTCGGTAGTTCGACTTTATCTTCGATCGTTTATTTAAACAGCTTTGCATGGTCTGGATGTGTTACAAACGTCAATTTCTCCTTCTGGCGCAATTGACAGCCGCTGCTGTTAGTCCTACCGGATTTGTCCTTTCTCAATATACTCCCCTGCATTATTGGACTGTTACCAGTGTTTTAACTCCCAAACATAGTCCGCCAGCTTTGTACAGTGCCTATGGCTCTGTATTTTAAACGAAATAGCATAATTGTACTAGCGTTTCGTAAAAGCACCCTCTGTACATTCAATAAAAACACTCTCTTGATCACTATCATCTTTAACTTCAGCTTGGTAAATTACAACCTCCGTGCAGTGAGAAGTAAGTTCCACTTGAGCAGCTTCTTCCCGCGAACTACTGCTCTGTGGAAACGACTCTCAAGAGGATGCTTCCACGATCGCTTCATTGTTAACCTGTTTAAGTCTAGGGCTAACCGTTTTCTTCCCCATTTGACCGGTAAAAAAAACTGTGCCTCTTATCCGTAACCATCTAGCTCGAGTGGCTCCATGCCCTTGTACAGGTTGAACCTCACTGAAAAAATTAATTATAACGCTGTATGATTCATGCAAGACAAGTAAGATGTCAGTTTTTAAATCAATAAAAGTAAAAATATCCAGAGAAAGTATACACGAAATGAAAAACACAATATATTAGCAGTAAGATCTAATCTTTCCCATCGTTAGAATAATCTTCCCCATATATCCGCTAACAAAAAAGGGTGAACCTCACTTTAAAAAATAAAGATTAATTTTCCATCCTGCAACCTCTTTCTCCACAGACACAACGTGGCAAGTCTATCGCTACTGTACAGCTCTTTCCATGGTAACAATTCAGATGAGCTCCATTGCTTAGTTCTACCAGTTCAGAACTTTAAATCTAAGATACTTTTACGTCGTTTCCTCTGTTCCCCGAAATCTTCACTCAGCTTTACCAAAAACTAATACCGGGAGGAATTCTGGCACGTCATTTCTTCCTTGGATAGTACATGGTAATCTCTTCAAATCAAAAGTCAGTCACTATCTTTCCTCCATATCCACATAATATTCACTTTCTGCCAACTTATTCATGTCAGAAAACCGCGTTAATCATAACTATTTTAACAGTAACGCGCTTGGATTGGGTGAATATTAGTATAAAAATGTGTTATATGAGATTACATAATCTATTAATTATATATTAAGGAAATTCATAGATGTTTCTTTGAGGACAAGAACTCCGAATTCATCTACTATTTGGCCATCCATGCCAACAGAATGGAAATATGATACTGACAGTAGTACACGTTGGGGAAACATTGGTAGGTGGGAATATTTGAATTTTTTTCAACGCGTTGTCTGTGGGCGTTTATTTATAAGCAGCAGAGAACATACCGTGTCTTAAGAATCAAATATAAAAAAAAACAAAAACAAGGAAGCTAAAAATCTAAATCTAATATAAACCTTTTTCCCCTCTCTTTTCCTGCTTCTCTAGTTTTTTGCAAATACATCAAAAAATGTTTCTCGGGCGGGGCCTTGTTCTGACAGGAAACGCGACAACACAGGTAACTATTTTGATGTCATTGTTGAGTTATAAATGTTGACTTGGGCACATTAAATCATTTACGTTTTAATTGCTATGTTCTATAGCTTCGCAATATTTGTTTAGTCATTACTGAATCTTTCGCGCGCATTTTAACTCTGCGGATGCGTGTGTTTGCATGCATGCGCATGCGCGTTGGTTGGTGTGAGTAAAAATGATTTAATGGTGGCGTCACGGACTTTCCATTATTGTAAGTGTTTATTTTCGTCATAGTTGCTGTTCTTCTGGCTGAACATCTGTAATGCATATGTAGAAGAACGGGGCCAGGCAGGAGACATGGACTCCCGCCTCAGAGAACGGTAAAATCGCCTGCAGTGAATGTTTTCCGCTGGGTGGAATGTCTCCATGTTGTGCCTCTGGCAAAAATCTCTTGTTCAGCCATCTTGTTCGCTAATAATCATATGCACTATTATAGACACCTCATCGACACGCACTTACGAAACAAATTAACAAAAAGTTACTGACATTAAATAGATACAAAATCACTCATTTAAACGTGTAAGCTACCGAGTGCATCCCCCACTGGGTATTGTAGCGTAGGCATATATATGGTTATAAAGAATTTTTTTATATTGATACATTGTGGACTCTCCCGTCGATTAAATGTATGAGGGCACTACGTTTACATTTTAAAACTGAACTGCTTGATTATCCACGCATGTGATTTGATTACACTGGTGGAGTCTTGTGAAGAACCAAGCCATATTTTTCTGAAGAAGTGATAACAAAGACATGATGTAGAATGCGCCATGTTGTCTGTTAACAGTCCTCCTCAAGTGCTGAAACCAGAGTTTATATTCTCGTAGACTGAATATCGCGCAGTGCAAGATACAAATTGAAAATATCGAACTGAAGCGAAACCTTTATTTCTTCTTTTTCTGGATATGTAAGTTTTCAGTTCCAATTAAATCCTCTAGTAACTCAACTCTCCAAGATTTTGATCCTTCGGTTGGGGCAGGTATTGAACTCTCAACTCTTTAGGTCAAGTCGTTTGTTTAGTAATTCAACGCTTTTATCCAGTAGTACATGTGTTTCAACCTGTATTCCCTGAAGAAGGCCGGAGGGTAAAACGGCTGACGTCGTAAACATGGTAATAAAATGACAACAAAATGTAAATAGTTATAATACATTATCTCATATATATATATATATATAAATCTTTATGTTTAACATTCTTTTTATAGATACAAATAGTTAAGTAAATGCTCTGTTTATAATAAACAGTATTAAACAACATTTACTGGCCTGAATGTCATAGGATTCGAACCTGTATCCTATACAGAACCGTCATATAGCCCGACGTGCCTTTTAACCGATTCGGCCACAGAGGATCGTGCGGTTAGCTAGGTCGAATTCACTGCTTATAAACTTCAATCTTCCATGAATCATTCACGTACATTCATATCACTCATGGCGTATCAAATGTAAACAAATGACGTCCCACATTATGAAATGGACAAAGTCCGACAATTATTTTAAGAAATTTTTTATGTTTATACGTTCATTTTATAGATACAAATATTTAAGTAAATGCTCTGTTCATAATATATAATAGGATACTGGTTCGAATCCTGTCGGACGACGAATATTTTCTATGAAAATTTCTCGGACATTCAGGCCGGTAAATGTTTAATACTGTTTATTATAAACAGAACATTTACTTAAATATTCGCAAATTTCGACGGATTTGCACCAAAATTTACATACACATGATCCAAGTTAGCGGGAAGGCCAATACCAACTTTGCATTTCTCAACTCCCATCGATAGTGGAAATAATAGATTTTTCATGCTTCTTCGATAGTTTTCATGTAGTTTGCGGCCATTTTCTACTGATCAGTGCGAGAGCCTATTTTTTTCGTAACAGATTTAATGTTTAGTATAGAGCTTAGAAAAATAATTTGCAGTGTGAGATAGGCAAGAAGTAAGGCATGTAGCAACATCAGCATGGCAAAGGGCACTCCTTTAAAGGTAAGGAAGGGCAAAAATATTTTAAGTCAAGTGATAGCGATTGCTGTATTAGTCGTACGATATTTGAATCAAGCAAGGGCAACGCCGGGCCATGCTGCTAGTATACATATATATATATATATATAAAAAGATATATATATATATATATATATATATATATACCCGAAAGTTGCGTTATGCATGGGATAATAAGTTTATTAATATATATATATATATATATATATATATATATATATATATATATATATATATATATATATGTATAAAAAAAAAATAGTTCGCGCAGCTGATTGGTTGTACAAACAGCCAATCGGATGTGCGGAATACGTGGTCTTTCTTCGTAGAATTCTTTAAAAAGGCCAGAGTAACTGTTAGCGTTTTAAAAGTGAGGGGGAATCAGGGTTAGATCTCCCCTGATTGGGCCGATTTGGTGATGGGGAGTATGATGTTGAAAGACCCGAAACTCCCTGATGAACCAAGTCAAAACATCACTGACGACCCCCTCGGGCGCCTACTTAAAAGCGTATTTTTGAATTATATATATATATATATATATATATATATATATATATATATATATATACATATACATATACATGTATCTAATAATAATGGAATATATATATATATAATATAATAAAATATACGAGAAAATTACGTTAATTTATACATGCACACGCAGACACACACACACACACACATATATATATATATATATACAAACACACACACACACACACATATATATATATATATATATATATATATATATATATATGGATGTGCTGTTTAGTAGGCAAGGTAGTCAGTGCCTACACTCAATGAAATAGATCAGCGGTCACGTTTACCTTCTGCGACACAATATGCACCTAATACAACAAAATTATGAAAGTTACCTAATATATATATATATATATATATATATATATATATATATATATATATATATATATATATATATGTATACATATATATGTATATTACATCATTTTTAATTGATATAAGCACATTGGCGCACGAACGTTTCAAACATTCTAAGGACATACGTACTATAAAAACGCATTATATTAGGTTGTCACACACGAAATGACGCATTTTTGAGTTGGTTGTTGATCCGGACGTATAACAAAGTAACTTTCTTAGTATATAAAAAACTCTTGACTTATTCCTGATTCTTTTTCTTCCCAGATAATTTTTCTTTTATATAGTGTTACTCATAAGCCCAATGAAAATGATTTCAATGAAACAATGTCGAGCCATCTTTCTCTATGCGTACAGCCAGGGAAAGAAGAACTATTTTTGCATCGAATCATTACATGCAATGGGAAATGCATACTCTTTAACAACAGTAAGAGAGCAAGGCACTGGTTAGATGCAAACTTATCATCAAAACAATAACCAAAACCTCCACTACACCCTAAAAATTAATGTCTACTCTATGGTGGTCATTCAAAGGGGTTATTCAATCTTGCTTCAAAGGAAAACAATAACAGCAACTTCATATTGTAGAGAAATTAAGTGTATGCTCGTAAAATTGAAAAAGAAAAATCCTAGACTTGTGAATAAGGATGGCCCAATTTTGCTGCACGACAACGCACGGCCGCACGCGTTGAATCAAATACCGAAACCTGCATAACTTGAATTATGAAATTTTGCCTCATCCTCCATATTCACCTGATATCTCTCCTACTGATTTTCATATATTTAAGCATTTTGAGTTTTTTGTACGCAATAAAACATTCTCCAATAAAGAAATTTGTAATCCCAAGCATTTGAACTGTTCATCACATCAAAGTATGAGATTTTTAAAAAAGATGGGATCAGGAATTTAGAGGTACATTGGAGAGCAATCCTTCATTAACATGGTGCCTATCTCAACTAAATAAATTTGTTATTTTAACATTTCAGAAGCATTTTATTCATTTCCTATAGAGTGCGCCATATCATGTGTGACAACCTAATAAATTATTTATTTAACAGTTCAGTAGTATTTTATTCATTTCCTATAAAAAGCGTCATATCATGTGTGACAACCTAATAAATTATTTATTTAACAGTTCAGAAGCGTTTTATTCATATCCTATAGAGAGCGTCATTTCATGTGTGACAACCTAATAAATTAGTTATTTAACACTTCAGAAGCGTTTTATTCATTTCCTATAAAGTGAGTTATATCATGTGTGACAACCCCATAAATTAGTTATTTAACACTTCAGAAGCGTTTTCTTCATATCCTATAGAGAGAGTCATATCATGTGTGACAACCTACTAAATTCGTTATTTAATATTTCAGAAGCATTTTATTCATTTCCTATAAAGAGCGTCATATCATGTGTGACAACCTAATAAATTAGTTATTTAACATTTCAGAAGCATTTTATTCATTTCCTATTAAGTGCGTCATTTTATGTGTGGCAACCTAATAAATTAGTTATTTAACATTTCAGAAGCATTTTATTCATTTCCTATTAAGTGCCTCAGTTCACGTGTGACAACCTAATATATAAAAGAAAGTAAAGAATGAAGGAAAAGTATTCTTTGCCAGCGCTTTTCATCCTCTGCTGAATTTTTGTATTTTTCCCATTTTCGTATAACGTGTTGAGTATTGTGCTGGAAGTTGTGAATAATGTGACTGAATTAATTTCAACTTTCGCAGTCATTATTAAGAACCGACGTGGTGTCTGTGTGGTAGCGAGAATTCCTTTGTCTGCATCCTGGTATTCTTTGGGAGGGTGAACGTTCGAAATGCTCTGGCGTGAAGCCATGTGTAATGGCTATTAGTAACAAAGTCTCACAAAATCATTTATTTACTTATTAATTTAATTTATTTTTTAAATTCTTATTTAATTTCTTATTTTTATTTTATTTTTTATTTTTTATTATTACAATACTGATAAAATACGCGCGCATATATCATAGGCACTTCCAGGTACCTTTTCCTGTACTGAATGA
>OZ038488.1:23511972-23559472 GCA_964036315.1 Acanthosepion esculentum
TTCCTCAGAGTTGCAAGAATGGATGGCTGACCATTTGTACGACCACATCACACCCAACATTTGGCCTCCTAACTCTCCAGATATCAGCCCACTAGACTATTATGTGTGGAGCGTTGTTGAGAAGGAGGTTAATAAACAGCCTCATAACACCAAAGACTCTCTGAAAGCTGCAATAGTTCGAGTAATGTTTGACATAAATAAGGACCAATTAATCAAAACTTGCAGCCGATTTCGACCTCGTGTAGTTATTGAAGCTAGGGGTGGTTTTATTGAATAAAATTAAATATTAGTTAGCTAAATTTCATATTTACTTGCTTGTAATCAAATATAATTATATTCATTTGCTCAGCAAGTTTTCTTTTTTTCTTTTTTTTTTTTTTACTAATCCATAAAATCTGTCCTCAAATACCAGACGCACCCTGTATAGGTTGCGATGGATAAATTGTTGTCTAAATTACGCAAAAATGAAAATAATTCTGACATCTCATTTTAACAGATATATTTATCAAAATTACACAAAAATATCTTGAAATACTAGAGAGTAAATTTATTCTATCAAATCGCCATTGGCTTCAACCACGGTTCCTGACTGCCATAACCATTGACTCCATTCATCTTTTATTGTTACAAGAATGATGTTGCATAATAATCAAGGTGTTTGAAGTCTGGGGTGTTAGGTGGCCAAATGTAAATGGGTGATGTGGTCGCAGAAATTGTCTGACAGCCATGACTAGGTCCTTCTGGTTGTGTGGCATGATGCAGGGTCCTATTGCCAGACATAGGATCTTCCAGCAGCCACCCCTTTGACCCAGGGCAGCACTACCTACTCAAGGCACTTGATGTAGCACATAAAAAGTATTCTTACTGACTTGTTTTTTATTTTCGGCTTATCAACCTTTTGCAGGTTATTTAATGCCAGAAAATATTTTTTGATTGCAAGAATTTTGGGAGATAATAACATACTGATAGAGTTCTTACTAATTAACCCATAGCTGGGGTAGAAGTAGTGGATGCATCCGTTTCCCAAGGGTATTTGCGCGTAAGCGAATTCAGCGAACCCAAATGGAACTGGAACTTTGCTCTCCGATTTTGAATTCGGGGCTGTTATCCATTACAACTTCGCATACCCAAGCTTACAGTACATGGTATTCCCAAGCGGTCACCCATCCTGGTACTGACCAGGGTTAACGTTGCTTAACTTCTGTGATCGTACGAGATGTGGCCATAAGCTGCATAAAGAAGAAGAAAAAAGAAGAAGAAAAAGTACAACAACAAAAACATATACAGCAACAAGAAAAAAAAAGAAAAAGAAGAAAAGTGTAGGAATTACTTTTTCCATTTCCTTCATTATTGATTCATTTTAGCCTTAGATTTTGTTATTCCTTCTTCAATTTCTATTCTTCCTCATCTACTGGACGCATTTTTTCAAATAATAATAATAATAATAATAATAATAATTCAATTTTTTCCAATCAGAAAGTTCCTATTACTTGCCCCAAGAAGAAGTGTTAACAGTTACTAACAATGAATTGCATTTATTTTCAACTAACTTAAAACCGGACTCCGTGCGAACTTTTAAGCTAACTCCTATGCAGGGCTAATTGATCTCCGAAATCCAAACTAAAAGGGCCCTCTGTTCCAACTTAGAAAACAGCAATGACAATTTTGAAGAATTAACTTTGAATTCTTCAATTCACTCCACGAAACTTCAAAACTTCACATTAATTCTAATTCGGGCTATAAGTCCAATTCCGGCCGAAAATTGATTTCTTCAAATCACAAATTACGGGAAGGCTATTGCAAGAGACTGGTATGAATATCACCCAGACCAAGTTAGAGAGATAGGAGTGTAACAATTTTATGGGATTTTATAATACACACTGACCGAACTGTCAAAGCCATCGGGATCAAAGACCGCTAAAACAGAACGTACCTTCTTATTGGCATGGAAGCCCTTGCAGATTGTAATGTATCTTTGAAGATCTTAAAACTCTCAACATACAAGGATCTTGAAGTGGAAATCTAAAAAACGTAGCACATGAGGACATTAATAATTTCAGTTGTAGTTGGAGCCCTCGGATTGATAGTCTATTGTCCCGATAGACTCACTGAAGGGATACCTGGGAGCCCATTCGCTAAAGAAATACAAAAGATTGTATTCACAAGTATAGCTCACGAAGAGTTTTATTTATGTAGAATGTGTGTGATCTTTGTTTTTTCGTTGTTGTTTTTATAAAATAATCAGTTGATATATCATGAAGCTATTTCTGACCATAGGTCTCTGGTTGGGACCCGGAAGGAAATGTGTATACAACAGAAATCAAAGGAAATTATTATTATTATTATTATTATTATTATTATTGTTGTTGTTGTTGTTGTCGCTGCTGTTGTCGCTGCTGTTGTTGTTGTTTAACACACTGATGTACTCAACAGAAATGTTATTCGTGAGTGAAATAATGATATTGAACATTTATAAATTCGCGTAATACTATATTTTAACTGTATGACATCCACCTTACATAAGTAAACCAAAACTACCTTCTCGGCTAATGTAATGCTATTTGCTGCCCCCACACCGCTGGGATGGGATATGACGCATGATTATAATGTAGAGTACGCATGTCTGTACCCACAGGCCAAGGACTAAAAATTCACCACTGTCACGCGAGCGTTGTTATTTAATGTAATTAGGGAGGTTCTGTCACATAGTTCAAATCCCTGGGATCAAGCCTCCAGCAAAGCTTTTCCTTGAACTATCTGAGGACAGAATAAAGGTAAAGAATGGAAGAGCTACTACAATTAGATTCTAGCCCAACAATGGTATCAGCTCTTCATATATATATTACTATCAAATAGCGTTTAAAAATGGCATTTAATATACTATCAAATGTCGTTTAAAAATGGCGTTCAATATACTATCAAATGTCGTTTAAAAATGGCGTTTAATATACTATCAAATGTCGTTTAAAAATGGCGTTTAATATACTATCAAATAGCGTTTAAAAATGGCGTTTAATATACTATCAAATAGCGTTTAAAAATGGCATTTAATATACTATCAAATGGCGTTTAAAATGGCGTTTAATATATTATGAAATGTCGTTTAAAATGGTGTTTAATATACTATGAAATGGCGTTTAATATACTATCAAATAGCGTTTAAAAATGGCGTTTAATATACTATCAAATGACGTTTAAAACATAAACAGCGTTATTTTATTTGCTTAACATTTTAAAAGCAGATGTTTATAAGTAATTCATTTCTGTTATTTAATTTTAATTAAAATTTTAAAAATTGCCATGCATAAACAAAGCTGTCAATATTTTTTTTTCATAATCCTTGTATTCGCATAGAGAGAATTAGGCACAGTAGGTTAATGGATAGCGTGCTCTGATTGAGGGAGCGGAGTTCGAATTCCAGTCAAATCCATTACACTCATTTACGTGATAATACCATTGGGAGATGTATGAATCCTCCTTTTTTCCCCCGCCCCCCAGCTACTGGTAAGTATCAGGATATGCCTCGTCAGTCATGTTATCGAAAGATACATGATCGCCTAAGCGTGTACCACGCATGGCACATAACTGACTGACTTATACAAATAAAGCTTAAAATAAATGTAATCCTGACTTCTAAAACTATTTTTTTTTAAAATAGGCGGACATAAAGTAAACCATTTTAAAATATACTAGCATTTTGAAAGATTCCTATAATTTACACCTGGCACCGTGAATCATGAATATATATCCTGCAGTGATCGTAATAACAATTGTTTACGTCTGAAATGTCATATTACCACAAATTAGTCGATCAGAGCCGAAATAATTTTTTGGAATTATCTAAATGGATAAAAATAATCTGTGCAATTCGATTTTTTCTGCAAAATGTAGCGAATTATTTAAACAGATGAAAAATAGTACATTTACTGAAATGCTACTACTGCTTCTACTACTACTACTGCTACTGATAATAATAATAATAATAATAATTATTATTATTATTATTATTATTATTATTATCAGTAGCAGTAGTAGTAGTAGAAGCAGTAGTAGCATTTCAGTAAATTATTATTATTATTATTATTATTATTATTATTATTATCATTATTATTATTATTATTATCATTATTATCATTATTATTATTATTATTATTATTATTATTATTATTATTATTAAAATAATAGAAAAGATATTTAAATATCTCTCTCGTTGTCAGCTCCTTGTAGCTATATCCAGAGGAGGAAATTGAACTGGACATGCCCTAATGGCAAAACGAACTTTAGAAAATCCGGTTCAGACTCCTTCCCCGCCTTTTGAACAAGAGTTGGTAGAAGTTAATCCCTTGTTTTCTTGTTTAGGATTGAGTTTTCAGTTCCTTCTCCTAAAGTCTCCTTATTTTGAGTCTGACGTTGGTATTATCACTTTGCTTGGGGTGAAATTATTAAAAAGAAAAAAATGTCCTTTTGAAAAATGAGGTTTGTGAATACATTTTTATAGAGAATAGAAAACTTCTATTGTTACTTTTCTTTGTCCGTAAGGTGGACATTAGGTTAATAATAATAATAATAATAATAATAATAATAATAATAATAATAATAATAATAATAATAATAATAAGAATAACAATAAGAATAATAATAATAACGAAGGGATTCCTAGAAGCCCATGCCTCAAAGAAATGCAAAAAATTGTTCTCGCAAGCACAGCCCACACTTTACGGAGGGCTTTATCTATGTAAAATATTTTTATTTATTTATTTATTTATTATTTTATTTATTTATTTATTTTTTGTCAGTGGAAATTTTCATGATTCCATTTCTAACCTTAGGTCTCTGGGCGGGACCCGGAAAGAAATGCGTACACACCAGAAATCAAAGGAAATCATAATAATAATAATAATAATAATAATAATAATAATAATATGCAAGTAAACCATAATAGACCTACTGCAGCGGTAAAAAACAACTTAAAAAAAAAGAAAGCAAAAGCAGATGACGATTATTTAAATACAGAAACGATGTCGAGATAAAACTCTTCACCGTCAATATTCTGCCCGTGCCAAACAAGCTGATGTAGAGAAACCTCGCGCCTAGCAATGGCTACGTAGTGCAGGGTTAAAAGCTGAAACCAAAGTTTTTATTCTTGATGCACAGAACCAATGCTTGCTAACGAGAAATTACAAAGCACACATACTGAAAAATTGTTT
Organism: Acanthosepion esculentum; assembly: GCA_964036315.1. Lineage (NCBI taxonomy): Eukaryota > Metazoa > Mollusca > Cephalopoda > Sepiida > Sepiidae > Acanthosepion > Acanthosepion esculentum. Next base: position 23,517,180 of record OZ038488.1, read on the forward strand.
TAGCCTAAAATGCAAATTCTGTGATAAATATCCAGAAACAATTGACCATCTTGTATCAGGTTTGACGGTATTGGCAGCCACCGAATATAAAATCCGGCATGATAGATTGGGCCAATATCTGCACTGGAAAATCTACAAATTTTACGGAAAGGAAACTGCAAGAAATTGGTATGAACACCACTCAGTCCAGGTTACGGAGATAGGACCTGTAATATTTTTATGGGACTTTAAAATACACACAGACGGAACAATCAAATTTAATCGACCAGACATCATGATTAGAGACCAAAAAGACAAAATGAGTATTCTTATTGATATAGCAGTCTCTGCAGACTTTACCGTATCTTTGAAGATCTTCAAAAAACTATCAAGATGCAAGGATCTCGAAAATGTAACACATGATGATATTAATAATTACAGTTGTAGTTGGAGCCCTCGGATTGATCAGAAAATGTTGCGGTAGACTCAATGAACGGATTCCTGATAACCAAAGCCTTAAAGAAATACCAAAATTTGTATTCACAAATACAGTCCACACCTTACGAAGGGCTTTGTCTATATAAAATATATGTGATCTTAGTTTTTTTTTAGTTATATTTCCTCAAAAAATGCTTAGTGAAAAAATGTCATGATGCTATCTCTGAAGCTAGGTCTCTGTTTAGGACACGGAAGGAAATGTGTATACACCAGAAATCAAAGGAAATAATAATAATAATAATAATAATAATAATAATAATAATAATAATAATAATAAAAGCGAGTAAAGACACAACGCTACAGATGACGCGTGAAAACGCGATGCTTGAAAAAACCGACATGACACCCAGTGACACATCAACAGTGCAACACTCGAAAAGTACGAAAGAAAATTTAATGCATAAATTATAGACATGTTATCAACAGAAAAATAAAAAGTTTGCTAATAGCTTAAAACTTATAATAATAATTTACTACTACTACTACTACTACTACTACTACTACTACTACTACAACGTTGCTTCCATAAATGAAACACTGGATGAACATAAGAAGTGCCCTAGAGTAAAATCTTCTTTCTATCTGTTATAACATAGACACATCAAAAGAAGAGTGATTGATGGATATAAGGAGACAGAAATATCTTGCCGTAACCCTCGTCCCACTGGTGAGACCACCGCCTCCCGGTAATATATCACACGCTATACCCCTAAGGAAACATCACTGACCTCACAAAGCCCACCGTTGCACCGATTCCCGTTATCCGCACGTACACAGTCAGCTAGGCAATCGACTGACGATCTAAAAATACTTATTTTTAGCCAAATGTCGATCTCAAAGAGTAGAGGAGGAGACTGAAGTACGCGAGTATGTAAACCATTTCAAATCTGTTTCAGAACTGTGACGTATTAGAACCAACGCCCGAGGGGGTATTTCTCTATTCCCTCCAACCACTTCAAGTCTAGGGTCAGCCGTTATCTACACTACATATACTCATAATATGAACCTCTTATTTTGTACTTATCCGCCCTTAAAAGAAAATCATTCATTAATACTATACATTGAGTGACTTCTCCTCCTTGCTTTAGGTGCGCAAAAAACATTTTTTTAAAACTCTGGGTAGTGTAGTAACAATGGAAAGTGTTACAGAGAAATCCAAAGGCATGTAGAAATATTGGAAAATAACTTTCAGAAAGTAAGCGAAGTATGAAGAGATAGGAAAATTGTTTTAAGCAAAAAAACGTGTATTGACTTATGTAATATCTGGACAATTTCCTTTTAGATGACGAAATGTAGTGAAACCATTAATCTAAATGAGGAGCCTTCTCAGTTCTGTTAGAAGAACCTTCCTGGTTGACCTCTAGCAATTCCTATCTCTGTCCATATGGTGCCATGTCGGACAGAGGTATCGGGTCACATCCTCGCACCATCTTGCCTTTGCTCAACCTTTTCCAGTGTCTTGTTGTACACTCTGTTGCTCTAATAGTTGCTTTATTCTTTAAAGACACTAAGATACAGGGGGGGGGTAGTGGGCGTGACAGAATTAGAAAACAGAAGCATTATTGAGGATCGAAAACCATCGAGAAGTAACCAAGAAGACAGAAGATAACCATTGATTATTGCATTTAGATTTTGGAAGATTAAACTTGACTGGAAAGCAAGAAGCCGTCAGAGAGCTCCACAAGCGAGAAGTGAGAGACAAGAAACTGTTAGCATAGAACTTACGGTTGCATCTATTCACTTCAATTGTAAACCGACGGGACCTTGTTGCTAATCTAGTACTGTCTTTAAATTCCTAAAGTCTATGTACCATAGCAAAGAACTGATCCGCAAAACTACCATTAAAGTAATTATAGAAATGGTATGAGAAGTAACTTTACGGCGGTTTCTGGTACGAGAGACGTAACCAGCGTGTCCATATTTGCTCTTCTTGATGGCTCGATTATGTCCTTCACGGTCGAATCCAGGCGTTGCTCTTCCTGTCACGTAAGATGATGTTGAGCATGATTCGCTCCATTTTAAGTTTGACCACTGCAAGTATCTCTGCAGTGTTGGTGTTTAATTATTGACGAAAAGAATTAATTTCCAAAAATTAGTTTTCTTAATTATACAAATGATAAATTTCTTATATTATTGTTTCATTTATACAAACTTTAATTTCCAAACGAAATTTAAAACGAATTTTTCTTTCCTAATACGAATAATTAATTTCGAAATTCTGCGTTCCAAATTTGTTGAAATAATTCGAACATTTTCACTTTTTACGCAATTTTGTTTTTTATTATTTAGACCAGGATTTCCCAAACTGGGGGATATCGTCCACCGGCGGACGTTTTAAACTGTTGTGAGAGCAGCGCAACAGGAAATGTTTGGCGTTTGAAAATTTCGGCGGCCGATATAGGATTTTTAGTATTAAAAACGTATTTCAACATATGCTACGTGAAAAAAATATTCAAGGGAGATATGCAAAGAACTTTTCTAAAGAAAACCGGGCTAAGTGATAATAATAACTGGTTCACATTCCTAGATAAGATATAAACATCCCAGAAAACAACGGATAATTTGGTATTTTCTATCGTTTTGAGAAGAGTAATTAACATTCAAATCTTTCTTCGGTATTAAACAGAAATATATATTCACTGAAATTTAATTAGTTGCTAGTAGTGTATATTATTTTTAATTTCATCATTATGGACAATTTAAAAAAAAATGTTGTCAACACTTGCCACATTGACCTTGACCCTAAAACAAAAATTATATATATATAGTTTTCAATGGTAATAAGTCAGCGTTATTTGGTACCTCCCTTTGAATTACTATGTTATAAAGTCAGTTACGAACCAGTAACAAACTTTTACCAGACAATTTTGGTATTTACTATACAGGTAGGCGATAGAAAAAAAATCTTGTGAAAATGGGCAATGACGCGAAGAAAGTTGAGAACCGCTGTTTTTTAAATCATTTTACGCCAAGCAAGGCAATCAAGCCACTAAGACGCAAGGGGGGGGGTTACTGAGTGTCAGAGAATATGAGGAAAATACTATTAAGGAGAGAGAACAATAAAATAGCCAGAATTAAGGAGACAGATTTATATTTATAGAAAAGGCTACCTTACGGCGGTGAGAAAGTGACTGAAGCCAAGATGCCAGGTCAGGACCAATAACATTGCTGATTCTTCTTTGGATTTTATCAAGAATCTTTAAATATATAAAAGGATCACCAGATCATATATTCAAAGGGTGAACGAATGGTAGAATATGTAAGATGGATTATGGATAGAAAAATTGTCTAGCAAGACACAGTGAACCAACTTTCCTAGCAGCAGACCTAACAATTGATTCAATATAATCTTTCTACTTCGTGCCAGCGCAAAATGTTAGTCGGAGAAGACTCAATAAGTCATTCTCCTGGAGGTTATCGTCAGACATGCTGACGGAAGGCCGAAAGGGATCTCTCAGATGATTGATAGAAAACAGTTTCGTTTCGGAGGCCTTAAAATTAACAAGCCATTAATTGCCCCAGTTAACAACAGAATGTAGGTCATTTTTGAGATCAGGTGCCAATTTAATCTTATCAAACCGATCAGACTTACAACTAAGACAGGAGTAGATAGGTGTGCCAGCATAGATACCGAGCTAAAAAACAATGATATCGGGAAGTTCATTGCAGAAAATTAAGAACAGTATTATATAAAAATTATCAACAATGCATATTTATAATAAAATTATCAACAATACCTATTTATATTAAAATTACCAATAATACATATTTATAGCAAAATGACCAACAATACATTTCAGCTGTAGTCGAACCCATAAAGTTGTATTCAAATCATTTAGATTTCGGCATTAAATTACCTCTATCATAAATATCAGAGTGGTTGATAGACTGCTAACCAAAATCAACATTGCCACCACAAAAAAAAAAAAAAAGAAAAAAAAGAAAAGAAAAAGTTCCCATGTTTGCAACATTTTATCTTTTCCATTACGCAATGTATTAGTTGGTTAGGAGTCCTTTCTCACGGGTTAAATCAAATATCAAGTCATCCTGAGAAGGTGTGACGCTTTCCCACTTCGTTGGCATAATGCCACACTGCTCTGTGTCCGCATTTTCACACCAGATCAATCGAAACCATGTGCAGGGTTAACCTGAAGTTACTCCTGGCCGCCGAATGCAGTAGCGCATCGGGAACTAGCATCCGTTCTTGTGAGCGTGAGAACAAGTTTCCTGACCGACCAGTTATATAAACAACTATTGCAGAGAGGAGTTGGGCAGCCTCTCAGAGATCTCAGACGATTAGAGATCTACGCGTCGACACTGGCAAATTGAATGAAGAATAATGTTAAATATAACTTTTTTCAAACTTGTGTTATTCATTAGCTAGCACGTGTTATCATTAAACTGACAGCTCCACTTCATTACAATCTTAAATTTTTGAAGAATATGAGAAAAAGATTCATTGTCTAATGCTTGGCTGTAAAACGAAACCTGGATACACGCATGCATGCATAGATATGTACATATGAAAGGTGTGGGTGTTTTCGTAACGTTTTTACTATTTTAGCTGTAGGAACGCATCCACTGCATTGTTTATTTTTAGGTGTTTTTGGTATAACTTCTTTTTACAAATATGTGGCTGTTAGCAGAGGGCTCTGTGATGAATTTACTCTAGTTTGCCAACTTTTTATTCATGATAAAATAGACTAGTAAGGATAAAAGCACTTCTATAAAACCAGCACAATATATATATATATATATATATATATATATATATATATATATATATATATATATATATATATATATATATATAATAAATTGATTTATTTAAAATATGTTTTTTCGCTACACAGTGATAACCATGTTTCAAAAATGGAAACTAAAGCCCTTGAATTTAATTTTGTTATTAAACCAAAGACATTAGTTCCATTCGCTCGTCAAGCGAATTTTGGAGTCTCCAAATAAGGTTAAGTAAAAAATTCGTTTTGTTTATGCGTACATTTGGCCAACTCAATAGAACCAATCTACACTAGTGTCAAAATGATAGACTTAGTCTCGGTTTAAGCTTGAATTAAAAAGATAGTACTGCTAATATATCATCCGGAAGGTGGTCCCTTTTGTGTGATGCAGTCGATGTAGTCTAAAACTCATAGAGAATTTAAGCGCAGCCTCGTGTATAAGTGTTTTCGTAAATTAATCCATCTTTATTCGTATTGCACTCACGCTATTGTTACAAATGTTTAAAAATATTTACATAATGAAGCATGCTGTTTTTCGTTTGTTAATCAAAAATTGATTAACTCCTTAAAATGCAAGCCTTCACGTAACCCAAACCACTGCAGCGCATACTTACTAACGCGCATGCGCACACTGCTTCCTTTCTCTATATCCTCCATCACACATATATTATATCTCTATCCCCCATTACACTGTAGCAACAGATTTATTACTTGTTTATATTGACGCGAACAAATTGAATGTTTCCCTTTTTTTATTTAGCTATTTCCGGTTCTATCCTAATGGCAAATAGGCAGTACACGTGCCAGTCTTGTGTGATTCCTTACATGTTGGGAATTGGTAAATCGAGTGGTGGAAACTCTGGAAAATGTGGAAACGGATGTTATTCCCACCCAGGGTTTGTGCTTCTATTGCCACGTTTATATATCAGATGATTAAAGCTGCCCGTAAACTATCACGTTATGGTGGCTACGATGAGAAAAGTTTTGTTTTATTTTCCAGAGGTGGCCCGTTATAAATGTAGTTCTACTGAAGGATGGTGAGGATACCATGGACAGAACAAGTGAGCAACGACGCGGTATTAGAAAAATAGAAATAAAAAGGTAAGTTAAAATCAGCATGAGACAGTTGAAATTTTTAGGCCATATAATGAGGAAAAAGGGCTTGTAAAATCTGATACTCACAGGACAGATTGAAGGCAAGAGGGACAGAATAACTACGCATTACCTACTTAGTGAGTTTGAGTAAATGGGTGGTGGAACAATGTTTAGGCAGAATAACAAAGAGACAACATTTATTGAGCGCAAATTGTGGAGAGCCATTATCACCTACGTACTGAAGAGGCACGGCTTATAGAATCTTCCTCTCTTTATAAAGAACTCTAAAGTCCACATAAGTGGTCAGGGAGTTTTATCCGCGAACATCACTCGCTGGCAAGGGAACTCTCTCTTAAATCTCCAGAAAATTCTTACATGTGTCTCCGTCTCTCTCTATTTAGTCAGATATGTCTTTTTTTTCATTACCGTTCCCCTTCCTCTCAAGACTGCTGCCTGCTAGATATTATTTCCGATAATAAAGGCCATATCCAGTATTTACATTATTCATACTATTGTCCTCATCTTTGTCGCCATATTTATCACAACGTTTCGGCCGTTGTATGCTCCGGCCTTCTTCAGGTGGTTGCAATGTCGAACTGAACCCTTTATTTCCTCAAGGACACATGGCACAGTGGATAAAGTCGTTAGTTAGATCCAGTGATAGGACCCGAAGAGTGTGAGTTCAATACCTAGCTAATACATCCATGAGACATGACACGTAGAACTAGAACAGTCTACCCCAGTGAGCAAAATAAAGGGTTCAGTTCGACATTCCAACCACCTGAAGAAGGCCGGAGCTTACAACGGCCGAAACGTTGTGATAAATATGGCGACAAAGATGAGGACAATAGTCCGAATAATGGAAATAGTTTACATAATACCTCATCTCAGAAATATAGACAGATACTGAAGGCCATCTCCCTACACCCGTTTGCAAATATATTTGAGTTCAGTGAGTTTAATGCCCACCATACCCGGTGGATTAAACTCTCTGCCAGTGATCTCGCTAGCATCCAAATCCTTAACTTCTCAATCATTCAATCTCTCACGAAGGTGGTTGACTTTTCCCTGAAACCCTGACGGACACGCTTCTCATTTCGATGTTTTTCTTACTTCTATCCCTGACTCTTGTCCAACGGAATATATTTGTGTTATCAAATTTTGTTGGGACTCGTTCCGTGATTTCCTTCGTGACGTCCCTTGGAATTAAGTTTTTAATCACCCTATTCAAAAATGCATGTTTGAGGTTTCCTCCTGGGTTCAATCCGACATCGAATACCTTCATTCCAGCAAGGAAATAACAAATTAAACCTTGTTCATCGTCTTAATTCTAATCTGCATGCTCGGCCAATAGAGCCCATAGGAATCACTTCTTCCGGCTGTACCAGGGCATCTGATTGCAACAGGCGTCACTTCGTCTCTGCTCGTAACGAGTGTAAGCTTGTCTTCAAAGAAACGAAGTCACTGTTTGCTGACAGAATGAAACAACGTATAGCATCTCTTATGTTCGGTTCTAGAGATTATTAGGGGCCCTGCAAGAGGGTGCTGAACAACAGCAGAACCTCAATCCCTCCTCTATTTAATCAATTCAAAGTCTTGACATCTACAGCAGACAAGGTTAAATGCTTTACTCGGAAATTCTCTTCCAACCAATACTCGACTTCTTTAGAGTACTCTCATCTGATTTCCCCAATAGATCCTCCTGGGTAATATGCGCATAACCCCGTCACTAGTCTCATCATTTCTAAATTAGTCTTCCATAAGGCAAACGGAGGTGGCGGGATCACAGCCATCGTTCTAAAGAAATGTTCTCCCGAGCTGGCACCAGTCCTCTCCAAACTCTACAATTATTGTTTCACTGCTTTCTGATTCCCAGCTTGTTCCCGTTTTTCGAGCTCTGCAGAACATTCTGTACCCTCTAACTATCGCCCGATTAGCCTCCTACCGCTTTTTGTCAACGCGTCAGCCTTTAATCAATGTTAGAATGGTGAGCACCTTACCTCTCACGACCTACTCCCTGCAAACAATATGGATTCCGTTTTGTCATATGTATATAAAGATCTTGATTATAACGATGAAGCCCGCGATGTAACTCTTGAAATCTTGAAAGTATTTGACAGGGTTTGACACGCAGACATTCTACTACGGTATTACTGGACGACTGCTTGATTTAATGCAGTCGTTCATACTAAATAGTGAAATGAAGTCGTTTTGAACGGGCTCGCTTCCAGATCCTTTCACACAATCGCGGATGTCTCCCAAGGCTATATCTTGGGTTCTACGCTGATTCTGATCTTCATCAATGATCTTCCTGATGTCATCAATTCCCAAGTAGGCATTTCTGCCGATGACCATTTACTCCTGTTTCAATAGCGAATCCGCCAGAGCCAAAAAGTTAGCCTTCCCGCTCCTTTTTAAAAGGACCTCCAATCTGTGTTTAACTTGGGCAGAAAACGGCTTTGTAAATTTTAATGCCTCCAAAACGAAACTGCACTTATTCAACCACCGTCGACAATCTTTTATGCCCGCCATCAGCATAGCCGATGCTAGACGCATGGAAATCAATACACTGCGGCTTCTTGGGTATCTTATTTTCGACTAACTTGAAGTGGAACGACTACATCCAATCAACAGCTACATCCACTGCAAGGAAATTTGGGTTAACGTGCCGTGCCAGAAGGTTTTCCTCGTCCATCTTGCACATTTACCAATCTACCATACGTCCGTACATTGAATACTCCTGCCATATCTGATCTGGTGTTCCTGATATTCATCTCGAGGTTCTTGGCAAAATCCCAACAAGGATCTGAAATGTAATCGATTCTGACTTGGCATCTCGAATTCAGACTCTTTCTCACCGACGTGACCTGGCTTCCCTCTGTCTTTTCTACAAATATTTTCACGTCACCTGCTCTGGCAAGCTATTTTCCCTGATCCAATGAATTGTACATATGTGGACTAGTTACTATTTTCATAGAGACAATGAGGTATTATGGTGGATGTAGTAAGAAAGGTACGTAAGAATGAGTTGTTTCGGTGTAAGGAATATTGTTTGTATGACTGGGTCAGTGTTTGTGGCTAGCTAAGTTATGGTTAAGACAGAAGAAGTCCATCCTTTTCCCCAACCCCAATTTTGCTTTCTTCCACATTTCTGAACAAATATCGCTCTTTTCTCCGATGCCTGGACTAGGTGAGTTTAAGTGTGCTACCAGACTGGCATCTTGATCCCACCCTTTTACTGTTGAATTAGTTAAATGTAACCGTCACGTCTACTCTAGCAGTTTATTTTCTCACACTTTCCGCATGTGGAACTCCCTTCCGTTTCCTTGCATCCCTGAAAACTACAATCTTCAAAAATTTAGATGCAACGTCAATCGCCATCATCTACCTCTTTGAATCCCGTTCAGCTTTTATCCATTCTCGGTTCCCCTGAACCAGTCTTTTCTCCCACCTTCACTCACTTTAACCTCCCTGTGTATAAGTGGCATTCCCGCCTTCTTTAGGGTGATGAAAAAAAAATGTAAAAGATTCAACAGTTATGTTCAGCCTTGCTGGTTGAAGCTTATAAATTCAATTTTAGAGACATTGACATAGAATCCAGCATCGTTAGCATCATTTTCCTGATGATGTAGGAGAACTGTGGCATTGGTAATTTTGTCTGCAGTGATAGCTCGGTCATTTACATAGTCAATGTCGGTCAACTTCTTTACAAGATATCGCAGGTGTTCCTTATTTTTTTCTCTCATTCATTTTATATTTTGCTTCTCTTTCCTGCCTCCTCTTTATCTCTGACTCTTTAAAGACATTTATTTCTCGATACTGAAAGTGGAAGTTTGCCTCGGCGTTGATGAATGATTAAGCAGGCTAGTGTATTTGACCATTAATACAGACTTCGCTTTCTCTTGGTGTCCTTTATTTAGAGAAAAAAAAAACGATCTGAAATATCCGACATAACCCAACATATATTTGCATTTAATACAACTGGAAACTGAAACGTATGGTAGAAAAATAATGTTGAATCACTCTTCCAAGTTGGGAGAGTAAGGTTCATTTTGAGAAGTAGATTCCAAATCTCGGTTTTCTAATAGACATCCGGTAAGGGATAAAATACGCAACTGCTTTAGACACGAAACCAGTTCAATGTTTTCTGTATTATTTTCATCTATGTATTGTTTTTTTATGTGTATCTGATGTTCTAGCAGCCAGTCGGCTACCCTCATTTATAATAGTAACTTTCTTTCTCTTATTCTTTCTTTCTTTCGTTCTTCTGGCTACTAGCACTTTCACTATATTCTTTCTTTTTTTCTCTCTCTCTCTCTTTCATCTACTTACGAGCAGTCATTCTTGCATTCTTTCTTTTTCTATTCTTCTGGCTACTTGGTCTACCACTTTTCATTTTTTTTCTTTGTTTCTTCAGGCTACTAGCACTACAATTTTTATACTTTGTTTCTTTGTTTATTTGTTTCTTTCTTTCTTTCTCCTGGTTAATAACATTCCAACTTTTTCCTTCCTTCCCTCTTTACTTCGTTCTGGCTACTAGCACATCCACATTTTTATTCTTTCTTTCATTCTTTCTTTCTTCTGGCTAAAAGGACTCCAGATTTTTGTTATTCTGTCTTCTAGTTAATAGCACAGATTCTTCAGTTTATAATCGTCCCCATTCTCTCTTATTTTCAGTCTTCTTACTACTAGCGCTACCACTTTTTCTTTCTTTCGTTCATTCTTGCTTTTTTCTTTCTTTTTTTCTTTCTTTCTTTCTTTCATTCATTCATTCTTTCTTCTGGCTTATGGCACACACATTCTTTATGTCTTTCTTTCTTTCCTTCTGTCTTTATTTCTTCAAGTTACTAGGACACATTACTTTCTTTCTTTGTTTCTTTCTGATCTCTGGTTAATAGCTCTGCCACATTTTTATACATCTTTCTTTTTTCTTTCTTTCTTTCTTCGTTCGTTCGTTCTTTCTTTCTTTTTTTCTTTCTTCTGGCTACACACACTCCCACTTTATATTCTTCCTTCCTTCTGGCTTGTAGCACACATACTTTTCTTTCTTTCTTTCTTTCTTTCTTTCTTTCTTTCTTTCTTTCTTCTGGCTACAAGCACTCCCACTTTATTTTTCTTCTTTCTTCTTTCTGGATAGTAGCACGCATAATTTTCTCTCTTTCTTTCTATCTTTCTTTCTTTCTTTCTTTCTTCCTTTTTTTCTTCAAGATACTAGCACACATTCCTTTCTTTCTTTCTGCTCTCTAGTTAATAGCTTTGCCACATTTTTATTCTTTGTTTTCTTCCTTTCTTTATTTCTTTTTTCTTTTATTCAAACTTCTTTCTTTCTTTCTTTCTTCTGGCTACAAGCACTCACACTTTATCTTCTTTCTTTCTTCCTTGTGGCTTGTAGCACGCATAATTTTGTCTCCCTTTTTTTTCTTTCTTTCTACTAGCACTCCTAATTTTTGTTCCGACCTTATTTCTTTTTTCTTTCTTTCTGTCTATTTTTCTTCAAGTTACTGACACGCATTCCTCATTCTAAAGTCTCCCCCTTCCTTCCTTCCTTCCTTCCTTCCTTTCTTCCTTCCTTTTTACTGTTTCATTCTTTCTTTTCAATTTTTGCGTCCTTCCTTCCTTCCTTCCTTCCTTCCTTCCTTCCTTCCTTCCTTCCTTCCTTCCTTTCTTTCTTTCTTTCTATAACTTTCTTTCTTTCTTTCCATATATTTTTCTTTTGATGTCTTTTGCTTTGTTATGAATGTTTAAGAATGACGAAAAAAGTCAGGATTTTGATGATATGAAGGACATGTAATGATTAACCCTCGACTGGGAGAGGTCAAGTTTGTAATTTCGGAAAGACATCTACACGAGAGTTTGATCCACAATGCAGCGGTTCATTCGAAGAAACTTGAGAAGCTGAGTGGGACGTCCTTTTTAACAACAAGAATATTTAGGAAATGTGGATGATTCAACCCTGTGGAGGTAGAACGACAGGTCTTGTCTGTAAGGACCTGTCCATGTTGACCCTAAAGGATGGAGATTTACTATGGAAGTAGCGACAGAGCGGGGCAGAATATAATTCATCGTTCACAAAGCCGCGTAAAGGATTGTGAACTCTCTCAAGAATCGAATTGACAGCTCCAGCCCAGAGGTTGTGGACGAAGTGCTTTCAATTAAGAAAGTAGCTGCAATTAGGTGAGAAGTTACGAAGTTTCTCACCAGAGATCAGATTTCGAGCCTTGATAAAAGGAAGCCAAGATTTCGGAGATTAATGTTCTACTTGTACGTGTGACATAACCTAATCTTCCTCTTGTATTCTGTTTGGGCTTGCAAATTCATCAGTGAACCGATCTTAATCTCGGGAGCAACTGAAAGAGGTAAATTAATTATCGTAAAAAATAAAAACGCTGCAACCTATATTTTCCTAGCCAAATACAGAAAAAAATATGCCGGATGTACAGGTCAAGAGTAAGTTGAAAAATATCGAAATCTTCCATTTCACTCATCAGTACAAAACCGTTTCAAAGATTTGGCTTCAAACATTTTCTCACAGATATCCGTTCAGTTCTTTCTTTTAAAGTTTTAATCCAATAATCTGCCAAAGAGTACAATTTGTAAGCATTAGCATAATCTTTTTTCCACTCGAAACCATATTTAAAGTCTTTCCAAATGACTACGCAAATTACCCAATGGCGACTCTCATACTTTTCAGTCAATAAACACTAAACATATATTTTTTCTTCACTATATTATAAATATGCGGATTCCTGTCGAGTTTATTATATTCGCCTATGTGGGAAAGGTATGAATCCATCTCTCGTCTCCCCACGATATAGGTAAATAACAGGACAGACTGCGTCTTATAACCGGTTTAGGAGAAGGAAAACTCTGTATTCAAAACCTGAGGGCCTAGAGTACTGACTGAGAGTACATATTCTGGTGCGTCATAATAACGTAAAATACAAAGACCTTGATTCAGCAAAACTTGATTCACAAGGGAAAGATATTCGATTAATCTGTAACAACTGGTAGAACATCTGGTAGATTATCTGGTAGAAAATCTTCGCGGATATATAAAAATGAATAAGGAGATAAGAGTGGTTGATTTTAACGTATAAAACATATTCACAACTGAAGAGAACTTTACAAAGACGGTTGGTTTTTGGTTGTTTTTGCTTAGCGGCTTATCAACCTTTACGAAATGTCGAAATCTAAATATTTTGTGAGCAATTGTATTTTATTTTTAGAGATAATAATCGTTTAGTGATACAAAACTTACTAATTAACACATAAATGGTGGAGAATAGGTTACTTCCTACCTTTCACAGAGGTATTTGTGCGAATATAATGAACCCGATTGGAACTGGAACTCTGTTCCCAATTAAACAATTCCGAAGTTAGGAAATTATTTTATTTTCAGAAATATACAGAACAATTTTGAATTGTTTATCAACTCGTTTTTTACAGCTTATCACCTCTTTGTAGGTTATTTAAAGCCAGAACATATTTTTAGATTGTAAGAATTTGTTTTTAGATAATAATGGTTTTGTGGTAAAGTCTTACTAATTAATTCATAACTGGAGCGAGCATAGGTAGATTCATACCTTTCCTAGGGGTATTTGTGCATAAGTGAGTATAACGGCCCCGATTGGAAATGGAACTCTGTCCCCAATCAAACAATTCCGAACCGTGATAAATTAGTAAATTATTTTATTTTTAGATTGTAAGAATTTCCTTTTATATAATAATTTAGTGCTAAAGTCTTACTATTTAATCCATGGCTGGAGCGAGCATATGTAGATTCATACCTTTCCCAAGGGTATTTGTACATAAGTGAATATAACGACCCCGACTAGAATTGGAACTCGGCTCCCAGAATAAAAATTCCGAGCTATTATCCATAACACCACAAGAAAATCAAAGTTTACAGTACCTGGAATTCCCAATCAGTCACCCATCTAGGTACTGACCAGGTTTGGCGTTGCTTGACTTTTGTGATCATACGTTTCAACATGATCTGGCGTAAAGACTTCATGAGGACGGTACTCACAACCGTTTTACTAGCCTGGGAGATAAACTTCTTAGACATTTTCATTCGTTGAATCCCTTATGACATCGCGCTTATACGACATAAAATCCGTTGGTAATGTGAATTATACTGGAGTATAATTTATCAGCTCTGCTCCGTCGGTGAGTCATACAATACATACTTGAGATGGTGTAGAACCCTTACTAGAGCCATATCCCGGGTGGATATTTGCGAAAATTGTCTGTCGACTCAAGTGTAAATACAATGAATGTATAATCTGTAGAATCAGCGGGAATTCCGACCCATGTTTACCAGTAGACTCAAGTATAAAACCAAAACAATGGTTACTTACAAACTAAAAGGAAGTTTTGATATTTTCTATTACGCCATCCAACCTGAATGACTCAACTATAAATACAATGAATGTTTGGCAACAGACGATTGGTGTCCACGTATAGGCTTTAATATTGACACGAAAATGTTCTACCCATAGACATAGGGGTAAATTCCACCAATTTTTATGTTGAAACTTGACTAATGCATGGAATAATAATGCAAACACAAAATGTACTTAGAATAAAATGTATTGAAACAAGAAAGTGTACACAATATTTACATATAGTCTTTTGTATATTTCTGGGAAGACCGTTCCTGGAGAATGTGTTGACTAAGTCGCAGTCGGGCAGAGTCTCTAGTTGAATCACTTGATTCGCCTCTCCGTCTTCCCGGTACCAACCATATTTATATCGTCGGTACTCCACTATGTAAATTAGGTGGATCCTACCACAACACCCTCCCTCCCAAGCCTTGGAATCCCTTTTGGATTTCAACTGACTTCCTATATGGGATGATGATTATGGTTATTTCTTTGTAGATCCCATTTGCATACTTCCTATGTATATGTAAATCTGCTTAATTTTAATATCTTTTCCGTTTTGGATTCACGTCCAATGGGTCCGTGAACTTTCGTTTCCTACCGGATCTCCTCGGTTCAGGAGCACTCTGCGGAGGTTCTACTTGAAAAATATCATACATTACATCAATGGGATCTTCCTCCTCATCCGGTATACTTTCTTCATGCTCTAGAACGTAACATTTTTTAAGTTGGTTCTGGTGCCTTTTATGAGTATTCTTCGGCCCTTTAATTAAGCAAATCAGGTCACCGATTCTCTTGTCCACTATGCCTCGCTCCCAGAACTCAACGTTGTTTCTGTAGCACTTGAAAAACACCTTCTCTCCGGCGGTGTATCTTTTTCTAGCTGTATACATAGTATTCTTTACTTTATTTTTCTCTGGCAAAAGCTTGTCAAACACTGACTTAATTTTCCTAGCGAACATTAGTTCAGCTGGTGCCATGTTTGATTGTGTTCTCTGGTTTGGCGTGATTCTGTATACTTGTAGGAATTGCTGAAGCGCCTTTTCCGTTGGAACTCCTGAGGCTTTCTTCAGAGCGCGCTTTAACGTATCGACAAATCTTTCTGCGAGTCCATTGGATCTCGGATGATACGGCGGCGTCGTTATGTAGTTAATTTGATATAACTCACAAAATTCCTTAAACTCTTCAGAAGTGAATTGTGTACCATTGTCACTCACAATACACTCTGGCACACCGAACCGTGCAAATAGTTCATGCAAAAAAGTTGTTGTGGTATTGGACGTAGTACTTCCGGCCATTTTGTAAAACTATCTACCACTATTAAGTAGTAATAATCTTCTACTGGACCAGCGAAATCAATGTGTAATCTTGTCCACGGATGATCCGTCTTGGGCCATGGTTTGTGTACTATAGGTGGTGCCTTAGCTGCTAACGCACACCCTTTAAATCGATGAACCATGTTTTCGATATCCACATCCATTCCTTTCCAATATACAAAGCTTCGCATTAAGCTTTTTGTTCTATTAATCCCCAGGTGACCCATATGAAAGTCCCTTAGGATTCTTTTCTGCAACTTTTTTGGTACTACTACTCTCTCACCATATAATAAAATTCCGTCACATATTGAATAAATCTCCTGCACTTTTTGGTCATTTGCTACCATTTTGCTTTTTATTTCTAATATGAAATCATCGCTTTCAGCTTCTTTTTTGATTTCCTTTGATGTAACCGGTAGCTCTCTTACAATGTTGTTTACCATGCTTTTCACCTCATAATCTTCTCTGATATTTGCAATAATTGATTCTTCGAATCTTTCTTCTTGACTCGGTACGAGTCTTGATAAAGTATCCGCATGAATTATATTTTTGGATGATAGGTGCTTTATGTGAAAATCATAATTGAGAAGATTGGTTCCCCATCTTAATAGTCGATTTGCTGTATAAACGGGTAACCCTTTCTTTGACCCAAAAATAGTGATCAGAGGTTTATGATCCGTTTCTAACATAAAATGTCTTCCGTAGATATATCTATGAAATTTTGTTATGGCAAAAATGATACTCAGCGCCACTTTTTCTATCTGTGAATAACTTCGTTCTCCTGGGAGTAATGCTCTCGAAGCATGTGCAATTGGTTTTCTAGAACCATCTGGCATTATGTGTTGAATACACGCTCCTACCCCGTATGAACTATCGTCACTTGCCACTACAATATCAAATTTTGGATTCTAATGGGTTAAAAAGAGGTCGGACGTAAGCATTTTCTTTATTTCATCAAAGGCTTTCTGACATTCTACCGTCCATTCCCATGCCTTGTCTTTTTTCAGTAGTTCATTCAACGGAGCTCTTAGATTGTACATTTCTTTAATGAACGCTTGATAATAGTTTGCGAGCCCCAGAAAACTCTGTAGCGTCGCCACATTAGTGGGCGTCGGCATGTCTCTAATCGCAATGGACCTTTCCGGATCTGGAAATCTGCCATTTCTGTTGATTATGTGACCTAAATACTTAATTTCCTCCAAACCAAATTCGCACTTTGATTCTTTGACTTTAAATCCAAAGTCCTGAATCTTTTTAAATACTTGATTGAGGTGCTCTCGATGTTCGTCGACGTTTGCACTCCTTACTATGATGTCATCTAAGTAGGCACACGCAAAGTCTAAATCATTCAACATGACGTCCATAGCTTGTTGAAAAATGGCTGGTGCCACTTTAATACCAAAAGGAAGCCTGTTGTACTTGAATAAACCTCTATGCGTGTTTATCCCTAGTAACTTCGAACATTTCTCTTCGACGGGAATTTGGAGATAGGCATCTGATAAGTCGATTTTTGAAAATATCACTCCGCCATTTAGCTTGTTAAAAATCTCCTCCGGACTCGGTAACGGGTAATGGTAGTCCTTAATTACCGAGTTCAACCCTGTCGAAAAATCAACGCAGACTCTAATTTGGTTTGATTTCTTTTTTATGCACACAATCGGCGCAGCCCATGAATTAGATTCTACTTTCGAAATAATTCCCATTTTTTCCAACCTATCAAGTTCTTCGTTAATTTTCTCTACACTTGCGAAAGGCACGTTACGTTTCTTTTTAAAAATTGGCATAGTATTTTCCTTTAATTCAAATTTAGCTTCAAACTTGTTACATCTTCCAAGACCAGGTGTGAAGGTTTCCGGAAACTTTTTCTTTAATTCATCTTTAATGTCCTGTCTTGTTTGCGTATTACTTTCTACTTTTCTGCAGAATGAGTTTAACGGTTAATCCCACAATTCGAATGTTTCAATAAAATCTGTACCTATCAAGTTTTCTCCATTTTTCAGAATTAAAACTTTTATTTTATTAACGATCCCGTTCAATTTCATGGGAAGTACAACCTCGCCTTCGAAGTTAATTTCCTTTCCAGTTACCGTTCGAGCGAGTTTCGTTGACTTCATTATTGTAGGCCTTTTTAAAATTTTCCATGTTTTATAGTTCATTATTGTTAAATCTGAACCCGAATCGAGTTGAAATTTGATATTCTTTTTAAATATTTCAGTCGTCACATATTTCCTCAAATCTCTATCTGATTTGATATTCGAATTTGTTTGTCTAATTCGGCTTTTGAATTTTTTCGTTTTACAAGACGATCCTTTGTGACCATTCTTGTGGCACACGAAACATTTCTTATTTCTATATGGGTAACTTACCTCCCAGTGTCTTTCGTTACAACGTCTGCAATTATATGGTGGGACCTTTTTATTTTATTTTTCTTGTCTATTTTTAAAATACGCCGAATTTTTACCCCAATTTTTTGCTGATGGGTAATTTGACTGTTTTTTTATTTTATTAATATAAGCAATGCCAGCTTCTTCGATTTTTTGAGACTCTTTCTTTAAACATACGGCCCGTTGACACTCCTCTGCTAACTTTTGCAGGGTAAGGTTTTGTTCAGATTCGAGTTTAGACAAAACTCTACGTCTTATTTCGGCACTCTTACTGGATACCAGTCCTTGAGCAAAAATTAAACACTTGAATTCTTCAACCGTAATCTCTGCCAATCTGAAATTGTCACAATGTCTATTCACTATAGATGCGTTTGTTAAGTAATCCTGATCGTCGGATTTAGAGACATTCATGCATAACCATCGCTTATGTCAAAGCGACATATTTGCGCCAAACAGTTCTTTTAGCAATTTCACTGTTTCCGAGAATTCCAAATCAGTTGTTTTTCTCGGTAGAATAAAATCTACAAATTTTCTATGTTCTGCTGTACCTAGCTTTCTTAGTAATAGACTGACTTTTCTTGAATTCGACCAGTTTTCACAGTCTGTGTAGAAAATATCTTCATATCGTTTAAAGTACGCTTCAAACATTTTTTCTTCGTCTGGCACATAGTTGAATGTTTCCAGCGAATTAAATATGGTGTTATTAGAATATGAAGAATTTCCCTCATTTGCCTGATAGTTTTTTAATTTCTCCAGTGTTAACTTTTGAATTTATAAAAGTCTTTCCTCTTGCTGTTCTTGATATTTTTACTGTCTTTCCTCTTGATTTTCTTGATATTTTTGCTGTCTTTCATCTTGCTTTTCTTGATATTTTTGCTGTGCTATCAGTTGTTCTTGATATTTTTGCTGACTTTCATCTTCCTTTTCTTGATATTTTTGCTGTGCTATCTGTTGTTCCCTTATTAATAAGGCAAACTGTTCCTGCTGGGATTTGAATAATTCAGATATGACTTTGGATAGTTCATCCATCTTTAGCTGATAGTGTTCATGCCACAACGAATATACTTTTAATTTGTGTATCCACGGATATCATATAAGCTGACCAAAAAATCGAAACAACGTACGACTTTTTAATGTTATGTCTTGCTTTTACATTCACGCCCGTGATAATCAACTTTGGTTTATTTATTTATTTTTTTTTATTGTGAACAGAGACCGTCGGACTTTTTTTTTCGTTTTCGACTTCTGTTCGCTTATTTTAATGACAACTTCTGATTTTATTATCAGAGGTACTTTGTCACTATATTGTTGAACAAACAATAAAAAATAATTTTTTAAAGTTCGTTACCTTTCAAAGTCGACACGGTGTATTTGTGCTCCTTTTACTTCCATGCATGTTTTGTAGTCGGCCAATTTTTTTTTCTTTTTAGCGGGTGTCTCGTTGTAGATAATTTTTTTAATTAAAAATCACCGTTATTCGTTTACGACACCTTTCAAATTTTTCTGAGTGAACGTTCCTTTATGCTTAGTCGTCTTTTAACGACTTCTACATATCCAGAAGTTCAGAATCCTTCGTCGTTACGTTAACTGTTGGACTTTTAATTAATAATTTTTTTTTCAGCCTGGGTTCTTCAATGACTTGTCCTAATTGTTGAAAACTCTCAATTATTAATTCTTTTTTATTTTTTTTTCGTATGGTTCGTTCTACTTCGTCGCCATTGTTGAAACTTGACTAATGCATGGAATAATAATGCAAACACAAAATGTACTTAGAATAAAATGTATTGAAACAAGAAAGTGTACACAATATTTACATATAGTCTTTTGTATATTTCTGGGAAGACCGTTCCTGGAGAATGTGTTGACTAAGTCGCAGTCGGGCAGAGTCTCTGGTTGAATCTCTTGATTCGTTCCCCTCTCTTCCCGGTACCAACCATATTTATATCGTCGGTACTCCACTATGCAAATTAGGTGGATCCTACCACAACAGTTTACCAGTAGACTCAAGTATAAAACCAAAAACAATGGTTATTTACAAACTAAAAGGAAGTTTTGATATTTTCTATTACGTCATCCAACCTGAAAGTACGTCTATTAATACTTACATGATGAAATCTCTAGAAATATTTCATTTACTTGTCTTCCTCTTATATCTCTGACAGCTGTACGTAGTTTAGTACTCATGATTGTTTCCCGTATTCGCATTGCACTTTCAAATTCTGTTCGAATTACACCAGCTATTAACCCAAGAACACTAACCATCAATTAAAGTTAAACCACTACTAACCATGGGTATATCATACCCGATTTTGAAAATATCAAAATAATATTAAATATAAATCTTTATTTGAAATATTTTACATGCAGGCATTTCAAACTTTGTACTTTGAGTTAACATTAATAGGAACAAATAAATGTTTATTTGTGAGTATGTGAAGTTTGTTTTTAATTTTCTAATCGGGCAAGAACTTTTGTAATATTTAGTGATTTACCGGCATGATTTGACAAGTTATTACAACTACAGTAAGAATGTATAAAATTTACTATTATCTTCTTCTTCGTCTTCGTCTTTTTCTTTGTGCCTTGCTTCTTCTGGACGTTGGATAACATGAATCTGTAAGAATTCCTTTCCTTTGTACCTCTTAGTCGCGTTTACCTTTCAAAAGTTCTCCTAGACTCTGTTCTGCAATGCATTTACACATGCAGATTACTCACTAGATTTCTATGTCCTTCAACATGTCCTGTAAGCGTGAATTCCTTCTCTTTCCTCATTAACCCTAGAACACTAACCATCAATTAAAGTTACACCACTACTAACCATGGGTATATCATACCCGATATTGAAAATATAAAAAAAAAAATTAAATATAAAACTTTATTTGAAATATTTCACATGCAGACACTTCAAACATTGTCCTTTGAGTTAACATTAATAGGAACTGAAAAACATACTATTTGGGTAAGAAAATCAGGTACTGAAAATTGTAATTAAAAATAGGAAAATTATATTTTAAATTGTATATTATACCCATGGTTAGTGTTCTAGGGTTAATACAACAATGTTTAATACACCGGGCGTCAAAACGTTTTAAAATTTGAAGTTTAACACTTCTTTATACCGTGGTGTGTTTGGTCACCCACAAAATGTTGTTTTCCTTCTAATTAAAAAGTCACAAGTCAATTTTCCTGTTTAATCAATTATTTTTGGAATACAGTACCGTTCAAAAGTGTTAGGCCATTTTAAATTTAGTCCTGGGTATGACGATAAACTACATCCGACAGCAAAATCTCTATGTGGGTGATTGCAGGTTTTGAAGAACGTTGAACTACATTTTAATTACTGCTGTTCCCAGTTTCGCCCCGACTCGGAGTGGTAGCACTTGTTAGGGTCCCAGATATGGGCAAATAGTGAATTCCCTAACAAAAACAAAACACTATGGAAGTATAAAAATGCATCTTTATATAAAAAATACCAGCAATACATTTTTATATAAAAAATTACTACCAACTCATATTTATAGTAAAATTGGCAACAATATATTTTATAGCAAAATGAACAACATTACGTTTTAACTGTAGTTGAAAGCATAGAATTACATTAAAAAAAATTAGTTGAAGTCATATAATTGTGTTCAAAATATTTAGATTTCAGCATTAAATAATCTGTAGAAGTTGATATGCCGTTAAACAAAATCTATCACCGCCATTTTAAGCTATTGTAAACTTCTGAATGTTGTCTCGCATTTTTTCTCTTTTCATTCAGAACCCGTGCTAGCAATTATAATTACGTGTGAAAATGGCTCCAAATATCCATTCATTTAAAAGACGGCAGTTATTAGAAATTTGCAATTGTTTAAAATGACCGAAAAACTTTTGTACGGTAATGTACTTCCAAGTATCTCCAAGGAATTTCTAGTTTTAGTGATAATATTCGTATGGATTACAACCAGCTACTCTAAGTTAAAGACTGACAGCAATAATTGTGGTAAAAACGTCTGCAAAGAAGATAGTCATTTTTTTTCTGTTAATTGCTTGGACTAGACAAAAAACAAAAAGTGACGAGAATGCAGACTGATCATAAATTGTTCTGAAATCTTGTGGGAATCACTTACATATGCCACACCTCCGCTTTCTTTAATATCATTGTTTAATAAATACATGATACTTATTATAGGACAATTTAACCATCGCAGGTAATTCAAATTTTTCTCTAAAATCACGGATTGGTCCATTTCCTGACCAATCGCGTATTTTATTATCTTTTCTATATTATTGGCGCCAAGCCATCCGGAGCCTAAAACTTGTTATATAAAGACTCTCGCTGTTTGCCAGCGGCAGTAGCAGTTCAATTCATGGAAAATAAGGCACGGCGCTATATTGACATTTTAATTCTTAATTATTACTAATTCAAGTAATCATACTAAATCTTGTTGATATCACTCATGAACATTACATCTTTCTACACTGATAAAACACTGTGGAACTATTCTTTATTTAGCTAAGACTTCAATTGAATTTTGTAGTTAAATTACATTCAATTTTGTATTCAACATTTATTAGCTAAAATTACCCTTTTTATTAATGGAAAAAGGGAAGCAACTTTCTTTATACTTATTGTTGAAATTTGTATACCATTGTTAATACAATATTATTAATGTTCACTGAGCTTGATTATTTTTCTCTCGTGTATTGTTGTTCATAAATTAATGTAGGGTGATGTTTTACAAGAACACAGCCTTCTTTGATATTGATTATATCATGGTGACCCTAGCCAACATACTACACCCCTACAATCTTGTACTGAAAATAATCGTATGCCCATATCATCGGTTCCCCGCTGCGATCACCGAAGTTAAGCAAAGTCGAGCCTCGTCTGTATCTAGATGAGTAACAACTTGGGAATGCCTCTTCTCCCCACTGCTATGGGTTAATTAGTAGGACCTGTATAAGTTAATCATTATTATCTCCCCGAAATTCTTACACACTAAAAAAATTCTAGTTTTTGAATAAGCTGCAAAAGGTTGATAAACCGTAAAAAAACAAAACAAATCAATAACTCATAAAACGTACCGAAAATAAAAGAGCCATATATTTACATATTACTTTCGGAATTCATTAAAAAATATATTGCTTTTGAAAACCGCGGAAAGAGCCATAAATATCGGGAAATTTCATCTGAATTATTTGGAAATATCGCTGACCAGGTTATATCATTGTCAATGTAAAACTAAATCAAGGCTAAATATACACTTTTGGTACACTATTTAAATTATTCGACTATTGTCCTCAACTTTGTCGCCATATTACAACGTTTCGGCCTTTGTACGCTCCGGCCTTCTTCAGGTGGTTTGAATGTCTAACTGAACCCTTTATTTTGCTCACTAGGGTAGACAGTTCTAGTTCCACGAGTCATGTTTCATGGATGTCAGTTATCAGTTATCTGTTAATTCCCCTCTGCAAGTTCTCCACCGCCTTAACCGGGTATTGAACTCACACTCTTTGGGTCCTGTCACTGGATCTAACCAACGCCTTTATCCACTGTGCCATGTGTCCTTGTAGAAGGCCGGAGCGTACAATTTGCTCATCTCTGGGACCATAATAGGTGCTACCACCCTGGATCTCAATAGACCCGGGAATAACAGCAATTAAGAAGTGTTTCATGCTCCTCAAAACCTCTGGTCACCCGATTTGAGGCTTTGCTGTCGGATCGTCATACTCAGGACTCGTTCGTAAAGTAATGTAACTTCCGGTTTTGCATCCCAAAATGAACTGGAGAACGGTGATAAACAAGACACACACACACACACACACACACACACACATACATATATATATATATATATATATATATATATATATATATATATATATATATATCACTTCGAGCAGATATGAGCGTTCGAGGGAAATCATGGGAAATTTGTAGTTTAAAAACAGTAATTTAACCTTGCTAACCAGACGCTTCCTCTGTAGCTAAATGGTATAGCACATTAGGAGGATACAGGTTCGAATGTTGTCGGAAGGCAGATATTTTTTTTATATTTTTCGGACATTCACGACAGTAAATGTCGTTAATACTGTTTGTTATAAACATAGCATTTGCTTACATATTTGTATCTATACAAAAATACCGTATAAACAATACACCGACTGACGCCAATTCAGCCGGGTTCCGATGCTAGCTAAAGGAAACCGGACGTCTAGCCACACTGATGAGCTGTGATACAGCGATACAGTCTGTCAGTAGATGACAATATATATATATATATATATATATATATATATATATACATACATATATATATATATATATATATATATATATATATATATATATTAGTGGATGCATTTATTTTCCTTATATTATTATTTATATATCACAAAGAACATTAGTTTCGAAGCTAGAGCCATAGACATGTACAGATGTGCCTATATGCAACGGCGCATGCGTGTTCAAACGAGAATCCATTTTCCGTTATTTTTCTCGGAAAGTTCATCAAAAATATAATTAATTGCAGATTTTAGATGGTTGATGCTTGATTGCGTTTGAAAATAAAGACGACAGCTCATCAGGATTTCAACAACCGAATAATCTATCCTTTCGGAAGCCAATCTGACGAGTCGTTAAAAATTAATCAAAAGGATTGGTAATCATTTTTTAAAAAGAAATTTTAATGAACTAATGACATCAGAATAGGCCGCTGGAAGAGGTGACGCGGAGTCTCATGCCGATGACGCTATTACATGTGGAAACTTGACTTTTTACACGACTACGCTTTTTGAAACAACATATTTTTTAAGGTGAGAATGTTTCAGCAAAATGACCAAACAAGTTTGTTCAAACAAGGGTTTTCCTCTTGAAAAGTAATTTTACAAGTCGTCAATGTATTAAAAACACATTTGCTTACCACATGGGCTGATTCGATATTGGTTCGCCCACTGACATGTTAGCTTAATACCTTTCTTTAATGCGTTCTTAATTTCGATTTCGTTGAGAAATGGGTTTATTGGTACAGTTTATAACATATGAACTCCTGTTGGGGTATTTAATGTCAATATGTGCTTTTATTTTATTTGAGTTTATAGATAAATGTTGTTCAGGTTGTGTCTTTTAATTGTGACAGTTGGTTGGTTGGTTGGTTGTTTTATGGAATTTCAACCTCAGTGGGTTATTTAATGCCAGAAAACTTTTTGAATTAGATTCATAGCGATAGTTTGGTAAAAACATAGGTGTGTATGTATAAATATGTATTTGAACCATTTTTCAATTACTCATATTTTTTAGTACAATCCGACTTTTAGGAAATTTACAATCTTGGTTGGTTTTATTTTTGTAAAAAGTTGTTTTTTTTTTTAAATTACTCGCTGGGTAATATTTTGCTCGCACTATTTTGTATTCTGAGTTCCATTCCTCATTTTTTTTTCAAAGAATGTATAGCTGTTTGTATTACTGATATTTATTTTAAGTATGGCTTATAATAATTTTTCCTTCAAAAATTATTACTGGTAATTTTTTTATTACAAAGTATTTCTGGTATTAAAACCTATTTTTACACAAGTTTGGGTGTTAATTATTTGCCCTTAGCTCGGACCCTAACAGGTGCTACCACCATGGGTCAGGGTGGACCTAGGAACACCAGCAATTAAGAGGTTAGTTCCTCCTTGCTGTTGGACGTAGTTTATCGTCTTACCCAGGAGGCTGATGTAGTTTATCGTTATACCAAGGACGTTTAATTACGACAGCTTTGATATCTGTAACTAGGTCTGGGCGATGTTCATACCAGTTTCTTGCAGTTTCATTTCCGTAAAAGTTGTAGATTTTCCAGTGCAGATATTAGCCTACTCTGACATGACGAGGTTTATATGCAGTGGTTGCTAATACCGTGCAACCTGATACAAGATGGTCAATTGTTTCGGCATATTTATCACAGATTATTATTATTATTATTATTATTATTTTATATCTGATAGAAAAATTCTTGTAGAGAAAGTTCTGTCACGAAGTGAGCTATTAGCTTGTCACATATGAAATGACACACTTTATAAGAAATCAATAAAATGATTATGAAATGTTAAATAACTAATTTATTTAGCTGAAATAGGCACCATGTTGATGAATGACTTTTCTCCAATGTACCTCTAAAATCTTGGTCCTATCTTTAAAAACATTGTTATCTAAATAAATAAGTTTATTCTTTAGAAAAAAAAGACGGTATTAACTGAAAATCTCAAGATGATAAAAAAAGATCTTAAAATTCAAGTCAACAGAAAAAATGACAAATCGGTTCAACAGAATGCATTCTTTCAAGCAATTAATTTTGAACTTGTAAAATCATTTAAGCAATACGGCCGGAATTTGTTACCAGATTCTCCCATAATAAATCTTATCGAGCTGTCTACCACACAATATTTTCTCTTTTATAGAATATATAACAGCCCCGCCATGAGGCATGTATGTGGCACAAGGCCGGGTTTAACGTGGGTATACCGAGCCCGTAGGCTCGGCAAAAAAATTCACGTAGAACCCGCATAAACGTGATCCGGTTGGTCAACCTCCCCGAACGAGGTTCTGCCCTTCGGCATAGTCTCGTCCGGGTTCCTCTCTACTCAGAGGCAGAGTGTTCTCTTTTATAGAAATGTATTAGCTAAAAGCTCAATATCTGTATTATATAGGCGATATCATTTTTCATAGGTTTAACTAATTTGCATATTGATTTAAAAAAAGTATAATTCATTAATTAACTGTCCTTATTAACTGTTCTTTTATTCAAGGGTTGTTTTGATTTTTATATAAAAATAGTTCTGTTTAGGAATATTGTCTTATATAGTGCAGAAAAATGTTTGAAATTTGCATTTTACTTGGCCTTCAACAAGTTGGCATCTATTTGTAAAACTTTCTTTTGATGTGATAAACTGTTTAAATCTTTCGAATCCCTCTTCCTTATTTGAGAAGCTCAGTGATAATAATTAGGAGAGATATAAGGAGGATGAGGCAAAATTTCATAATTCAGGCTATGCAGGTTTTGGGCAGTTGATTGAAAACGTGCGGCCGTGCGTTGTCGTGCAGCAAAATTGGGCCATTCCTTTTTCACGGGTCTAGGGTGTTTCTTTTTCAATTTTTCGTGCATACACTCAATTTCTCCACAATACGAGATTTGTTATTGTTTTACCTTGAGGCAAGAATAAATAATGAGTAACCCCTTTGAATGACCACCACAGAGTAACAATTAACTTTTTAGGGGGCAGCGGATGTTTTGGATGTTTCTTTGGTGATTCACTTGCATCTAACCACTGGTCTACTCTTTTAATCTTGTCAAAGAGTATTCATTTCTCATTCGATGAAAAAAGGTTCTTTTCAAATTTGAAAATCAATAGAGAGCAGACATCAAGTCGGCAGTTCTTTTAGTCTCATGTGCAACAAAGCTATCCATTTTTTTTTTACTTTTCCAATTGCTTGCAAGTGCGGAGAAACAGTTGCGCGAGATGTTTCGAGTTTTGGTGCAAGTTTCCGGACTGTTTTCGGATTTTGATCAACCAAATCATTCAATTGATTATGCTTGATAACCGGTCGTGATTTTCCCCTTGGTTTATTTTCAAGACTATAATCTCCCAAACAAAACTTCTGAAACCATCTCTGTAGAGTTCTGATTTCAACAATACCATTACCAAAGGCCGCCTTGATATTCCGAAATACTTTACAGGAAGAATGACCCAAATTGTACTCATGCAGTAAGATTAATATATGAGCCATTGTTTCATTGTAATCATTTTCATTGGGCTTATCAATAACAATATATTGAAAGAAAAATTATCTGGAAAGAAAAAGAATCAGGAATAAGAAGATTTTTTTAATATACTAAGGAGGATCCTTCGGTAGACGACCCGATCAACAACCATCCAAAAAAAAAGAAGAAAATGCGTCATTTCATGTGTGATAACCTAATAGCAAATTAATTTTGAAAAAAAGCACATGAATTTCATGTTTTAGTCGATTCTTCGAAATCCAAATGGAGACTCGAAAACTGTTGGCCTATAGCGTATTTGTAAATGTCACTTAATGGATTTTAATGAGAGCCAATTGAAAGAACGACATTTTGGTAGGGCTCAAGTATCTTTGTTCATTTCCTCATTCAATTATTGATCATGAATAATTAACTTTCACCGCATCCTTGACTCTGTTCACTGAGTTCTTTCTTTAGAAAAAAAAGACGGTATTAACTGAAAATCTCAAGATGATAAAAAA
The DNA here is from genome assembly GCA_964036315.1 of Acanthosepion esculentum. NCBI lineage: Eukaryota > Metazoa > Mollusca > Cephalopoda > Sepiida > Sepiidae > Acanthosepion > Acanthosepion esculentum. Next base: position 23,545,818 of record OZ038488.1, read on the forward strand.
AGATCTTAAAATTCAAGTCAACAGAAAAAAATGACAAATCGGTTCAACAGAATGCTTTCTTTCAAGCAATTAATTTTGAACTTGTAAAATCATTTAAGCAATACAGCCGAATTTTGTTACCAGATTCTCCCATAATAAATCTTATCGAGCTGTCTACCACACAATATTTTTTTCTTTTATAGAAATTTACTAGCTAAGTGCGCAATATCTGTATTATATAGGTGATAATACTTTTTCTTAGGTTTAACTAATTTGCATATTGATTTAAAAGGTATAATTCATTAATTAACTGTCCTTATTAACTGTTCTTTTATTCAACGGTTGTTTTGATTTTCATATAAAAATAGTTCTGTTTTTATGAATATCGTCTTATATAGTGCAGAAAAATGTTTGAAATTTGCATTTTACTTGGCCTTCCACAAGTTGGCATCTATTTGTAAAACATTCCTTAACTATAACCAGCCAATATATGAATGAAATGTTCATATAAAATTTTTGTTTCAAATATTTCAAGTAGTGAATATATCTTACTTTTTCATTTGCTTATTTCCGATAGCAAATTTAAGTGTCCTTTCTATTTCATTTTTTCTTAAACGTTCCTAGTTTTGTACATGTTCTACCAATGATATTTTAACACCCTTCTATATAACCACATATCTGTGGTCTCAAACGTCGTCTTTATCTGTGAGGAAATTTCCCTAGCATTTATTGCCGTACTGGAGAATATTGTCAGCTGTATCTTTCTGCCTCTATGTGTCATTTTCATTTCTACTTCTCTTAACACTTTTTAGATGCTTCGGCTATATGTCATTCTTAACAACCTTCCATAGAATCGGAACTCTGTTGCCTCGAGTCTTCTGTGTGGATATTGTTCAGCCTTCTTCTGAAGTGAGTAAACTAGCGGATATTTACCAAGCTTAATCTGGTCTGGCACAGAGCTGAACAAAATGTATATGGAATTTTAAGGAAATTGGTTATATTTTGTGCATGAGTAATCTCAGAATTTCATCTATATAATTAATTCTTTTATCGGATATAAGAAAAGAGAAATATATTTTTTAATCATTAAAAATAAAACTAATTACGCTAAGGCAATAAAGACACAAAGACTCAAGGCGTTACTGAGTGTGAGAGAATATGAACACGAGAAAACATTAAGGAGAGAAAACAATAAAAGAAAAGGAATTAAGAAAAACAGAAGATAAGGATTGACACTGGGCAAACTTAAACCTTCGAGGCCGCAAATAAACGGAGTATCAAAAAGACTGGTTCTCCCGTGATACTGCTATTATTTTAACTACCTTGACTCCTGGACAATGAGTATTTTTTAAAATTGATGATTAGAATTAATATATATATATATATATATATATATGTTTGTATGTGTGTGTGTCTGTGTGTGTGTGTGTGTGTGTGTCTGTGTGTGTGTGTGTGTAATTTGGCAGCAACTTTTCTTTATATTTCTTTATAATGTCCGTAAGATAAACGTGTACTTTCGAACCCTGAAGATGAACAATGATGTTCGAAAGTACTCGTTTATCTTACGGACAATATTTATTTCGATATAATTTTCAAATAAAAAGTCTCATTAGAAAATATGAGAAAATTCAAAAGAAAATATGCAGGACTATGTTGTCTTTGACATTCAACACAACATGTTTAATATATTTATATATATATATATGAAAGTGAATTTTTACCTTTATCTTTGTTCTTGAGAATTGGCAACAAAAATAACAGTATTTATTAGATTGTTTATTTACAAAATCTATTTATTATATTACTCACTGGAATGGTTAGAAAAACTAATTGTCATTTGATTCGACCTTTATAAAATGATAAATAACAAGGATTTCCTTATAGTTGGTTCAGATATTTTAATAGTTTAATGAATGATAAATAAAAATGTTTTTTAATATTTTTTACTTTATAAATGATGGTAAATGATAAATATTTACATTGTCTACATTGTCCGGACTGTTGTCCTCATTTTTATTGCCTTATTCACTACGTTCCGGCTGTTGTACGCTCTGGCCTTCTTCAGGTGATTGGATTTCGAACCCTTTATTTTGTCCACCGGGGTAAATTGTTTTAGTTCTACGTGCCATGCCTCTTCCAGCTGTTCCAGTTATCTCCTTTTAACTCAGCTCTTCAAGTATTTTTTTTTTGTTTTTTTTTACCACTGCAGTAGCCAGGTATTGAACTCACAACTCTTAGATCCAAGTTACTGCATCCATTCAACGCTTTTATGCACTATAATTACAATAAGCCATCTCAGAAATATAGACAGATATGATAAAAATTGCATTGCATTAGTTTTTATAATATTGTAAATATAACATTGTTCTTGTAAATAATCAATCTAATAAATAATGTTTAATATTTTTGTTGTAAATTCTCAAGAACAAAAAAGGCTATGCATTAATTTTCATCATATACTTCGTTCTTATTACAGCTATAATAATAACTTTTTAAAATAATAAACATTGACGAGGGGTGAAGGTAGTTAAAATAATAGCGGTGCCAAGGGAAAAACCGTCCTTTTGAAACTTCATTTGTTTGCGGAGACGAAGGTCCAGGTTTTGCCGACATTGCATTTACATTTTTGAAGACCAAGAAGACTGAAGAGAGACCCACGAGCGAGAAGTGCGAGAGAAGAAACTATTAGCAAAGAACTTGCGGTTACATCGAGCCGTTTCAGCTGTAAAATGATGAGATCTTGACGCCAGTCTAGAAGTGCGCTTAAATTCATAAAGTCTAGGTACAACCGTAAAAAGCTCATCAGAACAATTACCATGAAAGTATTTATAGAAAAAGCACACGGAGGCAACCTTATGGCGATGGGCAAATGACTGAAGCCGGAATGCCAGGTCAGGACCAATAACATTGCAGATTCTTCTTTGTATTTTATCAAGAATCTCTAAATACTTGACAGAAGTCCCAGACCTTATGTAACTGAAATATTCAATACATGATTGATCATTCCTCTGAATGTGGTTATTAAGGGAGAGGTCCTCCGGGGCCTTAGGGGTCAAAGCAAGCCTCCCTCAGGGGTCACTGTTCGGATGAAGCCTCTTTTTACTTTGCATAAATGATCTGCCTAAGAATATGCTCAGGTCATTTGTGGATATTTATGCCGATGATACGCCGATATATGAGTTCACCTCCCAAAATCTAGATGACCAGATCTCATCCAACCTAGCTCTAACATTTTACTAGGGGGAAAACTGGCTGGTTAGATTCAATGACTCGACACTCACACTAGTTAGATTCCATCATCACTGACTGGACCCCAAGCTACCACCAGTCATAATGAAAGGGTGTCGGGGAGGCTGCGTGCCTTGAGCGACTATTGGGCATTAAATTCTCCCCAGACCTTAAATGTAACTTGTACATACGATACATCGCTAACGATGCAAGAAAAATGGTCATCTCCCTCTAACGCTACAGCATGTACCTGACTCCCCGTGCTATCCGCTAACTTTACAAGAACCAGATCAGGCCTAAAATGGAGTACTGCTGTCATATTTGGGCAGAAGCTGCTCAGTCCTCACTTTCCAGTCTCGATAGAGTTCAAAAGCGTCTCCGTGTTCTTTTGGGTGACAAATGATTTTTTACTCTGCAAAGCCTTTCTCACAGACGGGATGTGGCTACGTCGCTACTTCCATGGAAAGTGTCCAGACGAACTTCATTCCTAGGTTCCACCAGTCTTAACATTCACGGCTAGAACCCGCCATACCACTCACAATATAGCAAACCAGCCTCATGGCTCACCGTATCCCATTGTCAAGTAAGTTCTAATCGAGAAGCTTCTTCCCGCGAACCACTGCTTTGTTGAACCGACTCCCATTAGGCTGCCTCCCCTATCGCTAAAATCTTAACCTGTTTAAGTCTAGGATTAACCGTTATCTTCCCCATCTATCCGAAAATCGGTGCCTCTTACTATGTAACACTCTATTTCGAGTAGCGCCCTAGCATTAAGAAGTCAATTTTTTAAATCAATAAAAAAATATACGGGGAAAGTCAGCACGAAATTAAAAACAACAAAAAAAAAAAAAAATAAACGGTATATGAGCAGTTAGATCTGTTCTATTCTATCGTTATGATAACATGAGACATATTCGATGGTTAACTAGTTAACAACGAAATATCTCATTGCGAAAAAGAGGAAAGCCAACTACCTGATCGGGAAATATATAAAGTCACTTTATGTTTTTATATTATCAGTACTATATAAGTACTGTCAGCACTAAAATACTATTACAATTGTTATTTTATTTAGTCCCTTTCTCTACAACTGGCAAAATCATTATATACTTAATGATTATAAAGAACGAAAATTTCGTCATATTTTTAAATAAATGCCAACCTTCCACGCGACACCAATTTACTGATGATGAGAGGCGGCATGACGATGAAATATGTATGTAACGACGGGGGTAACAATGATCTGGACCCCCCCCCCCCAAATCAATATCCTCTAGCGAGAGTTCCAAGAAATAGGACTTTAAAAAAGCTGTCCAGAACAGATAATATGATCTGGAATTGGAATGAGTGCGCTGATAGAAGCTAACCCGACTCCATTATAAAAATAAGGCTGTAGAATTAATAAATGTTAAACAGTTGAAATATCTCAGTGCCTTGTTGAGTTATAACAAAGTTAGCATAGGAGATAAGGAAATTGCACATAATGTGCTGTTTTGTCCCAAACCATTACATGCTACAAAAACAAAATATTAACCAAACTGTAGTCGTCTTCTTCAATTGACTTATCTGATCCAGAACCTCATACGAATATCATACATAGGACACATGGCATTCAGAAATGTCTAAATCATCAGCCCAACTCAGAAATATCTAAACTATAAGATAGACTCAGTCAGATAATATTTAAACTATTAGTCCGACTCAGATAATATCTAAACTATTAGTCCGACACAGTCAGAAATATCTAAACTATCAGCTCGACTCAGTCATAATATTATTACATAAATATCTAAATTATTACTCCGACTCACATAATGTCTAAACTACCAGCTCGACCCAGTCAGTTAATGTCTAAACTATTAGTCCGACTCAGTCAGATAATATTTAAACTATTAGTCCGACTCAGATAATGTCTAAACTATTAGTCAAACTCAGACAGAAATGTCTAAACTATCAGCTCGACTCTGTCATAAATATCTAAATTATCAGCTCAATTCAGTCAGATAATGTTTAAACAATTAGTCCGATTCAGATAATCTCTAAACTATTAGTCCGACTCAGTGAGAAATCTCTATACTATCAGCTCGACTCAGTCAGATAATACCTAAACTATTAATCCAGCTCAGTCAGAAATACCTAAACTATCAGCGCGACTCCGTCAGATAATATCTAAACTATTAGTCCGACTCAGTCAGAAATATCTAAGTTATCAGCTCGACTCAGTCATAAATATCTAAATTATCAGCTCGACTCAGTCAGATGATATTTAAACAATTAGTCCGACTCAGATAATGTCTAAACTATTATACCTACTCAGTTAGATAATATCTAAATATTAGTTCGACTCAGTCAGAAATATCTAAACTATTAGTCCGACTCAGTGAGAAATATCTATAATATCAGCTCGACTCAGTCAGATAATACCTAAACTATTAGACCGGCTCAGTCATAAATGTCTAAACTATCACCTCGACTCAGTCAGATAATCTCTAAACTATTAGTCCGACTCAGTCAGAAATATCTAAATTATCAGCTCGACTCAGTCAGTTAATATCTAAATTATTAGTCCGACTGATATAATATCTAAACTATTAGTCCGACTCAGTCATAAATATCTAAACTAATCGTCCGACTCAGTCAGAGATATCTAAATTATCAGCTCGACTGAGGCAGATAATGTCTAAACTATTAGTTCCACTCAGATAATCTCTAAATATTAGTCTGACTCAGTCAGAAATATCTAAACTATTAGTCCAACTCAGTGAGAAATCTCTATACTATCAGCTCGATTCAGTTAGATAATCTCTAAACAATTAATCCGACTCGGTCAGAAATCTCTAAACTATTAGTCCGACTCAGTCATAAATGTCTAAATTATCAGCTCCACTCAGTCAGATAATGTTTAAACTATTAGTCCGACTCAGATAATATTTAAACTATTTGTCCGACTCAGATAATCTCTAAACTATTAGTCAAACTCGGACAGAAATCTCTAAACTATCAGCTTGACTCTGTCATAAATATCTAAATTATCAGCTCAACTCAGTCAGATAATCTTTAAAGTATTAGTCCGACTCAGATAATCTTTAAACTATTAGTCCGACTCAGATAATCTCTAAACTATTAGTCAAACTCGGACAGAAATCTCTAAACTATCAGCTTGACTCTGTCATAAATATCTAAATTATCAGCTCAACTCAGTCAGATAATCTTTAAACAATTAGTCCGACTTAGATATTATGGCAGCTATGTGGCACGGAGAGGATTTAATAAGAAATTATTTGTTTTGGATAGAAAGATGTGTAGCCTATTTCCAGTAGCAAGTGCATGTCAAGAATATATGAATCATTGAATTCCCGGTCAACACATCCAGCAAATCAGCTCAGTTATGGACAATCTTGGAACGTGCCGGGAGCGATTCCAGCACCTTGTAGAGTCCGTGTCATGTTGCGAGGTCATTATGTAGACGAAGTGGACGGGGAGCTAGATGTTATTTGTAATTGGTTCGCACTTCTGTTTGTATATTTTGTTTTGCTATGTCTTTAGTGCGCACTCCACCACCCCCCCAAAAAAATAAAACGCATACACACACGTTCTCTTTATGTCTTTTAGATATTTCTGACACGGTTGGAGTGTTCGAAAAAGGTCGACCAAAAATATGCACAAACGCATTAACAATGGCTGTCATTCCTCCCTTCATTCCTTTTTTTTTATTCGATTTTGCTGTTTTTTTTTTGTTTTGTTTTTTTACGGATTCACATTTTTTTTTTAACTCTGTTGTTATCCAAATAGATCAGCATTTTCTTTCAAAAAGCCCTTTTATTCCACATGAATTAGATACGGTTATTTACTGAATTTACCATTTTATTCCTGTTATATGGTCACAGATTAAATTTTTTAAAAAATTCTTTTATCTTTCGTTCGTATTCGTCTATCTCATCAATATGATTTTGAATAGTTACCTCCACCTCCAGAAGTTGGCACTGTTGGCTCACAATAAAGATGAAGTAACAGCAAGTTTTCTTAATTGTCAACAATCCGCTCAGTGACTTTTCTCTCTCTCTCTCTTTTTGAATTAATTGGTTGGATGATTCCGGTTCTGCCTGGGATTTCTTTTTTTCCTTTCCAGTTAATTTGCAAGGCTATTGTGCCCCGAATAATTACAAGCCCACCTGTCACCTTCACATTCCACAAATATCACAGTTCTCTTTGAAATTCTAGATACTTTCCAGCTTTGCATTCCTTTTATATTATGTGTTGCCCTGGAACAGTGTCTTTTACTTTCTGACAAGTCTTTGTTCTTGTTTAAAAAGTAATATTAGTTTTCCTGCGTTGATCTACATGAATCTAAAAGACTAAAGTTTGCTTTTTCCATTCTCTTGGACAGATTCTGTTTTTTTACCAAAATCAATAATAATAATAATAATAATAATAATAATAATAATAATAATAATAATTATAAACACCGTTACAAATAAGTTGGTGTACTTGAATTCATGTTCTAGAATGTTCTCTATCCATATCTACCTATCTATACTGCCTAAGTGTTGTTGCCTTTTATTATATTTTTATTGTTTCGTTTCTGATAGCTTCTTTATGATAAGTTCCTAAGTTCTTCCGTTTTTTTCCGCCTTAATTTCTTGTTTTGTGGTCACGTTGTCGCATTTTATCGGTGCGGTCTCCCTCCCGGACGTGAGGAATCGTAGACGCTAAAACGCTGTGATCTTTTGGTTTTAGTAAGGTTTACCTTTTCACCATCCGGCTCAGTCCCAGTTCTGCCATTCATTTATGCAATCTTGTTTGTAATATACGTCGAGAGTTTCTTTTTGTCAACTAGACGTAATATCCTATGATTGCCAAATTCTTCAAGCCGATTTCCTCTTTATGTTACGGCTTACGTATGCATCATATTGAAACACTGTTTCCAGCACGATCACCGAAGTTAAGCGACGTCGAGCCTGGTCAGTGCCTTGATGGGTAACCACTTAGGAATATCAGAGAACTCAGTCCCAATTCCAGTCGGTTTCGTTATAGTCACTTACGCGAAAATACTCTTGTGAAAGGCATGAATCCAACTTTTTTCACGCAGGTATGGATTATTCAATATGACATGTATCAATAAAGCCACTATTATCTGAAAAGTTAATAAGATTTCGACAATAAATGACCCATAGCAGTTGATATATTATTAGACAAAAACAAGTAACAAATTAGATAATGCAGAATAGAATTTGCAATTAATGTTCTTCAGAAGACCTGGATGATTATGTGGATATTTAGGATAAATAATGGTTGATCATAGATACAAAAATGTTAAGATTGTTGCGTACAGTTACGAATCCCCTTCGAGTTCTGTTTCACAAAACAGCAGTACTTGAGATGAAAGATGACAGGAAAAAGAACGTTTGTCCTCTTTAGGACAGTGGTCACTAGCAGCCGAAAACAGTCACCGCCTGCTGCGACGCGAAAATGTAGACGCACGCCCTTATGTCCATTAGACCCCATCTCCCCTCACTCGTCTAATGCAGCAGGTTAGAAACAGAATAAACTTTTCCTACTGCCACAATTTCGTCTTATGTTTTTATTTCGTGGGTAATGATCTCTCCAAAGATTTATTCTTCTTAAGCGTTTAACTTGAAGATGCACCCTGAGAACGAACCTAGTTTACCATAGATATAACAATGTTAAGATTGTTGTGAACAGTTACTCATCCCCTTCGAGGATGACGTTTAAGACCGTGTTCATATTAGTTTACTTGAAACTGTGATTAATTATTGATTTGTTTTTCACGGTTTATCAACCCATTATGTGTATTTAAAGCCGAAACATATTTTGGATGCAAGAATAATAATTTTTTGTTAGTAAATATTATCATTTTTTTTAGAATAACAATGATTTTTCCAGAGATACATACTACTATTTAACCCATAGCTGCGAGATGAGATGGATTTATAACTTCTCCAATGATATTTGCGCGTAAGAGGATGTCTCAAACCCACCTAGAATTCGAACTCGACACTCAGATTTCTCATTTGGAGCCACTATCCATTACACCACACGTAAATTCCGAACTTTTATCATTTTAACCCGTTATTCTTAGTGGATACCCACACTTTAGTAGTCGTTCCGTTTAGTTTTTTAAACAATATTTAGTTTCGTCTATCGACCTGAATATTCGAGAAATCTTATTAAAGAAAAATGCACCCTCCGGCAGGATTCGAACCTGCGTCCTCCTTTGTAAGAAAAACTTTATATCCAACGAGATGCCGTTTAAAATAAAAATAAACAGGACATCTACTCATATATGGGTATCCACTAACAATAACGTTTAAAGTGATAAATATATGTCAGATAAATACATAATTGGCGATTCGATTTCATATTCTGGGTTGGTTATTCGCACTTATTGTCTTGGACAAAGCAGGGGTCGGTCTCTTCTCTACCTATCACTTGCAGACCGAACTCTCAAGAAGGAAAACTGAATTCAAAACCCTGAAGAAGGCATCGAAACACAACTCCATTATCAATATATTTCCATTCGAAATCAAACCCCAAAACACTTTAAATTTTTGTCAAATTTAAAATTGTTTTCACTCTTCCTTTTATCCTTACAGATGAAGAAGTAGTTCGATACGATAGACATGTGGTTCTACAGAAGGATCTTAAGAATGTGATGTGAATAACGAGAGATTTAAAAAAAATTGGAGCTATTTAAAATTTAAATGTTAGAATTTCTCGGCTATTTTCCGAGGAAGGTCGACTTGGAAAACTTAATACTCACATGTTCTGTTGAGGGAAATTTAGGTATAGAAAAACAACAAGCAATTTATCTAATCAGTTTGTATTAATGTGTGCCAGAGAAAAGAACCGGATTGACGGTAAAGAAACAATAGTTGCGTCGAGTTACAGATGGCATGAAGATCTGGAGAGCGGTGACCGTCCATTCCTGAAGGAACACGGTCGATAAATAATGAAGCATATCCTAAAAAGCCATTAGACACCACAAAAAAAAAACGGTGGGTCTAACTGTCACTGAATTATGAGATGGCAGACAGAAGGGAAAAAAGATAAATTGTGGTCAGAAAGAAACAAGCGAACACAAAATATCCACGTGTCTGTGTATATATAAACGCAAGAGTTTTCTCTGCGTTTAGGGGTGGTGGTTTAAGAAGAAGCTGATATTGGAAATAATCAATAGCAGTGATTTTGAAAATGTCAGGCATTAAGTAAATGAGGCGTGACTGGTTCACTCGCTGCTACACTTGGCTGATTGTGTATGGAGAAAGTTAAGATTAATGGCAATGTGTAGTTTATATTTAAATAAAGAGAGAGAGAGAGAGAGAGAGAGAGAGAGGGAGAATTTATCTGTTTAAAGAGAGAAAAGTTTCCGTTGGTCTGTCCATAGACGTGCATTTAAAATCAAGGCGATAATTATATGTGTATATATTTGTTGGCAACCGACTGTCTCGTAAGATAATGCTAGAATTCTGGTTGGTCACGCCTAGAGAAACATCTAGAATGACTCAACAAATTCGATTCTCGCAAGGCAATCTCGTCCGCAGGAAATGCTTTCGAAAGTAATGAGCAGAACGTGAAGATTTTGCTGCCTTTTTCGCCTTGCGTCATCCCCTCCCCTCCAACTGATTGTTAACCTCCCCTTGTTGCATTCTCGAATAGCCGGTCACCTGTTCATGCGGTCAATATATATACATACACACACACACACACACACACATATATATATATATATATATATATATATATATATATGTATATATTTTTTAAGCTTATCACGCCAAGCAAGGCTGGAGGCCACTAGCACGCAAGGGGGTTACAGAAGGTTTGGAGGAAGAGCAGATAGTAGTGGTAAAGGAGAGGATGTGGAGAAAGATAGTGGATCGATCGAGGCAAGGGGGTTACAGAAGATTTACAGCGAGAGCAGATAGGAATGAAAGGTGAGAGGATGTAGAGAAGGGAAGTGGATATATATATATATATATATATATATATATATATATATATATATATATATATATATATATATATATAAATAAAAAGAAAGAACAGTAAGATATAAAATCCGGTGTTCTTATAGATATTTTTATTTTTGCACAATAGTGCTCAATGTAAATTTACAGAGCATTAATATTATAAATTAATTGATTTAAAATATTGTAGCGAAAGAAACATATTTTAAATCAATTAATATATATATATATATATATATATATATATATATATATATATTAGTCGCAATCACTGGTGAATCTGGATTTCAATGTTTGTATTATGATGGTTTGCTCTAAGACTAACGGAAGTTCTTTGCTCAAGTTCGGCGGTTCATAATATTGATTTATACGCAAATGCCAAAGGGAAAAGTATAAATATGTCTCTTCTTACCCCAGCTATGGGTTAGTTAGTAAGACTTGTATCACGAAATCATTACAATTACACCCCCAATTTTTTTTACAATCTAAAAATATTTTCTAGCTTTAAGTGACCTGCAAATGATTGCTAAGCCGTAGATAACGAATCGGTCGATCAATAAATCAAATAATGATTAATAATAAGTTTTAAGCCATTATCAAAATTTTTATTTTTCTGTTGATAACATGTCTATAATTTATGCATTAAATTTTCTTTCGTAGTTTTTGAGTGTTGCACTGTTGAAGTGTCACTGGGTATCATGTCGGTTTTTTTCAAGCATCGCGTTTTCACCCGTCATCTATAGCGTTCTGTCTTTACTCGCTTTTATTATTATTATTATTATTATTATTATTATTATTATTATTATTAATCCGCGTCGTTTTCGTTGATGAGCGTTTTACCTGGATATGAGGAATCGGTTACAAAGTTCGGATATGAGGGATTCCGGATATGAGGGATTCCGGATATGAGGGATTCCGGATATGAGGGATTGGTTTCAAAGTTCGGATAATAGGGATTCCGGATAATAGGGATTCCGGATAATAGGGATTCCGGATATGAGGGATTCCGGATATGAGGGATTCCGGATATGAGGAATTGGTTACAAAGTCCCGATATGAGGGCTTATATTTAGATTAAAATAAAAGAACTGAAATCAGGTTTAACATTTATTTTCAATGTTTTATAGTAAATAAATAAATTAATGGTGAGCGAAATATCACGGAATTGATTTTAAGGAAAAAGAAATAAATTATATAATGTTAATGAAAATTTATTAAATTAAGTATACCACGTATGCAGAACAAATAACGTAACGAGGATATTTTTATCACTATTACATGATGATTCTTTCTCTACTAATGTCATTCCCAATTTTTTCGCACTTTGTTTTGCTTTTTTAAAAAATTTTTTTTTAAATGAAAGACACTTTTTAACTCTGGGTGCCTTATTGCAATCATCATAGCTGAATGCTGGCTTTCTTTCCATAAAACTGACAACCTTTTCATTAGCTTTTTCACTTTCAGTCCATTTCATGCATCTCGTCGCTATCTTGTTTCAGATGTGTCTCGTCGTCATCCTTTCCTCTTATTCCTATCATCTTTTGCACCAATACAAGCCATTAGGGTGAAATAAGCATAAGCAATTATCCAAAGTAAATTTCCTGAAAAAGAGAAATTTCCTGAAAAAGAGAAATTTCAAATCAGTTACATATCACCCAAACTGTCCAAATATACACATCAAAATCATATCCGCATATGAGAGATTCCGGATATGAGGGATTCCGGATATGAGTGTTGGAGTTTTTGGGTACCTTGGTGTAATAGTGAGCCAGCCAAAATGAGCTGACTCATTTTATAGTTCACCAATAGAAGAGTTAACCTATCAGAAGGCTCAAAATATTCAATTTGACGTGTATAAAGGCGGCCATGTTTTTTTTTCCGGAATATTCACTGCCATGATATCGAAGACTGAAGAATTACGGAACAGCTGCTGGTGGTATTGGCGATATAGTCAGAATCAGTAGAGTGTCTGACTGGTGAGTGTTAATCTTTAACGTTGTTTCATTGAACAGATTACGTACTGCGCTGGATTCTATATTCATAGACTATGGTGAACATGGTCAACAATGAGGCACTCCGGATATGAGGGATTCCGGGTATGAGGGATTCCAGATATGATGAATTCTACTGTTTACATAAAATGAAGCAAATCAAAAAATGAGAAGAATATTGCATACCGTTTTTAAATAGCTCAGAGAATTAACGATTTTTATTTTATTCATTGCTTAAAATAATCAAAAAATATAAAAGGCGTTTATAATTCACCATAACTATCATTGGATTTAAGGAATGTCACAAATCTTTTAAAGGATTTTGCTTTCCTTTTCTTTTTGTTTCTTTCTTTTTTTGTTGTTGTAAAGAAGAATTAATTATTTTAGAATCGCACCATTACTCAATGACTTCTGGATGAGAAAATATGAAGACATTTCTTCATGGATGGATTTTCTCCCTCCTTATGGT
>OZ038488.1:23561972-23611972 GCA_964036315.1 Acanthosepion esculentum
TGGAATATGAAGGGAATGACGGTGGTTCGCTACAATGTGCCTGGCGTGGCGGGTCTTTGCCGTGAAGATTAGGGCTGGTGGGACAAATGAGCTGGATTCATCTGGACGCTCTCTGTGGAAATGGCGATAGAGCAGCGTGAGGCTTGCGACGTCACGTCTGATAAAGTGGTTGCAGGGAGGAAAATAATTCATTAGCCACAAGAACGCGGAAACGCCTTTAGATTCTATCGATACTGGAAAAGAAAGATTGGACAGCACCTGTCCATATATGGCAGCAGTAAACCATTTTCGCCCTGATCTTTCTCTTGTAAAGGTACCTCGATAAGTAGCAAACTTTTATTGTCAGAAATTCGATTCACATATCTCTTTGTTTATCTATATTCAGCAGATTTGTTTTGTCCGGCATTATTTTCATTACTGCAAACGTTATATTTATTGGGTAGACGTGTTTGGGAAGCGGCCCAGAGATCGAATGTCTGAGAAAAGAAAATATAAATATGCCTTTTAACAGAAATCGGAGAAAATTTCTTTTAAGCCAAGCGTGCTTTAGCATTAAGCCACGAGAAGACATTACAGAAAAGTAAAAGTCAGTTGTCTTACTTAAAACAACTCTTTGATTGGAACCTTTTGAAATCTGTATACGGCGAAAACTGAAACGAAAACACGGTAATTTTTAAGCAAGCTATGGATTTTTTAATACGATATTATTTCACTTTATTTTGTATGTTTATCTTTTGAGGAGACATCCCTGTATTTTACACGTTGAAATTAATGTCTACCAGACAGACAGACAGACAGACAGATAGATAGATAGATAGATAGATAGATAGATAGATAGATAGATAGATAGATAGATAGATGTTTAGATGTTTACTGGAAAGAAAGAATGAATGAAAGATAAATAGCGAAAGAAAGAAAAAGAAAAGAGAGAAAGATGGAGTCTGATAAAGAAACAAAGAAAAAATGAACTTGATACATATGTACAGACTGAGATAGATAGATAGATAGATAGATTGATAGAAACTATGATAGATAGATAGATGGAAACTATGATAGATAGATAGATAGATAGATAGATGGAAACTATGATAGATAGATAGATAGATAGATAGATAGATAGATGGAAACTATGATAGATAGATAGATAGATAGATAGATAGATAGAAACTATGGTAGATAGAAAGCAACTAAGATAGATAGAGAGAGAGATACGTACAAAATTAGATGATTTTTTGAAAGAAAGAAAGAATGCAAGACAAATAATTAAAGAAAGATATATATTTGCAGTAAGCGAAAGAGAACGGGAAGATTTTAGTGATGAGAATGACGGAGAAAGAACAATAAAGGAACTGGTTTCAGGAATACAGAAGATGGCGATTATCGTTGCATTTGAATTTTTGACAACTTTAGGTGACAGAAAAGCAAGAAATCGGAAGGGATTTTTTTTAATAGGCGAGTCAAGAAACTATTAGAACAGATCATACGGTTACACCTGGTTAATCAAACAATAAAATAGTGATACCTTGTCGCTAATCTAGTAGCACGCTTTTAATTCACGCAATCGAGGCACCAAGGAAGGAAGACAATCAGAAAAAAAAAACTGCCATGAACATATTTGTAGAAAAAAACTGTGCGAAGCCACGTCACGTCGGTGAGTAACTCACTAAAGCGGAGATGCCAGGTCAAGCCCGATTATATAACATACCCTTTTAATTTTGTCAAGACTCTGGAGATATATAGATGCAGCGCCAGACGAGCCATGGCTGAAATATTCAATCTTAAATCTGAAATTTTGTAGCCCCAAAATTTATTTTAAAGATCTAGAAATTTTAAATAATTTTTTTTTGCATATTTAGCATACATACATACATACATAATAACTGGCCACTCGCATTCGAGGACACCCTTCTATTAGGTTGGATAACCAATCCCTATTGCAGACGCTTACTCAGGCACATACTTTTTTGTTCAACGCCCACAGAGACAACCTGTGGTTTATACTGCAACTATGCTGACCATAGAATGAACGTGTTATCTAGTGTGATCAACACTACTAACAAGGCCAGCACGCTCAAGCTCTCGGAACGATGACATGTGCTAGCACAGCTATCGACGGCCCCCAAGGGTTCCGACTACTCAATTTCATTCACAAGACTTGGGTCAACCCGTGATATCGTTTTCAGACACTTTCCAAAGGTACCGCACGCTGGAATCGACCCCTCCAGTCTAATAACACCAGGAAATCTCTTTTCTTGCAAATCGACCATGGTAAGATTCGAACCCGGGTCTTATAGTCAGAATGGAATATTTACATCCATGCATAAATGCGTATATTTTACACGTATGCGAAAAAGATATTTCTGTTTCAGTGTACATTATAATTTGCCAAATGAGTTTTCGTTGCGAGTGCTTTGTGATCTTCTGTTTGAAATCTTTAGTGAATTTCACGATTACATCTGATCTGGCATTTTGTCTGCAGTCGCTCACTCACAGATGCACCGTCGCCTCTCTCTGTCTTTTTTACAAATACTTTCACGGTAATTGCTCCAATGAGCTGCTTTTGCTGGTTCCCCGACTTCATGAATTCAAGCGTCCTACGAGGCTGGCATCCCGCTCCCACCCTTTCACTATTGAAACTGTTAAATGTAGCCGTCTTCTACTCCAATAGCTTCATATCTCGCACCTTTCACCAGTGGAACTCCCTTCCCTTTTCCTGTTTCCCTGATAGCTATAATCTCCAACTATTCAAATGTAATCAATCGACATCTCCAGTTTCCTTGATCTATCCACTATCCTTCTCCACATCCTTTCCTCTATTACTCCTATCTACTCTCGCTCCAAATCTTCTGTAACCTCTTGCGTGCTAGTGGCTTCCCGCTTTGCTTGGGGTGAAATGCTTAAAAAAAATGTCTGATTAAATGCCCTAAATTGAATTTTAAATATGAAATATTACAGTCCAAATATTTATTTTAAAGATCTAGATATTTTAAATCGAAATATCTTGCATATTTAGCACAAATAAATAGATTTGTGCATACATGAGAAAACATGCATTTTTATATATAAATATTTGAGGAAAATCTATGAACAAAAAAGACTGTGTAGCGTGTTTCGTCCTTCAGGATATGATCAGACTAAAGTCATGTTTACGTTGATGCGATTACACATGAAGGAGAGGAGACGCCGAAATTTAAAATTTAAAAATATTAACAAAAAGAAACAAAATGAAATCGGCTAAATTATATGCCCAAACGTATGATTAAAAGTTGGTACGGTGGAGTAATAGATAATGGATCCGGGAAATCGGAGAGCCGAGATCGAATTACAGTCGGATCCCTTATATTCACTTACGTCTAAATAGCCTTGGAAAAGGTATGAATCCCCAGCTATGGATAAATAGCAAGGCAGACTGGGTTCTATAGCCTTGGGTGGCAACCAGCTCTAATTCAAAACCGAAGAAACGTCACTTCTACTGCGGTTGCAGTAGATGTGTAGCCCCCGATTGCTCACGGCATTCGCGATCTGGGTAACGATAATTAAAAAAAAAGTACTGCTTCTTTATTCCTCGCCCCGTTTCTACTGAGTGAAACCAACAATTACAATGTCACTAAATTCACGAATCCGTTGAACCCCGATTCCTTAACGTCAACATGGGGCGATGAGATTTTGACCAACTTATTGACATGCATCCTCTGTCCCTCTCACTTCCTCTTAGAAAAAAAATATATGACAGCTGTCCCGAATAAAATATATCGAGATAAGAAGAAAATTGTCCGTCGTTGATGGGGCACTGGGATCTGAAGACTGGGGCGTTGGAATCTGAAGACTGGAAGCCAGGGACAACACGAAACGCAAAGGAATTATTGTGACAAAAACACCCTAACTTATATTTCGTAGGGAAGAGACGGATCAAAGATTTTCGTTTTTTGATTTACATTCTGACTCTTGTTGGAGGAGAAGCACAAGCTATATCCCCTTGCTTCTTGTTAATTCTGGTCCTCATCTGCCTTCTCCTGACGAAGCAATACGTCCCTCTTCCAGTCACAGAAGCTTCCTTTTTCTTTTTTTTTTCTTTTTTTTTTTTTTGCTCGGTTGCTGCTAATTTATGCCACGCGTGACTTCGGGGTTCCGACATTCTGACGCTTAATTACACCCTCGCCTTGGCTCTAAAGTAATATTTTTCGCCAGGAAAGCGTTTATTACGATTAAATTTCACCCAATGCAAGGCGCATGTGGAGGCACGGTGGAGTAATGGATAACGGCTTGTATTGATGAATCGGAGAGCCGAGTTCGTATTCCACTCAAATCCATTACATTCACTTACGTGCTAATACCCTTGGGAAAGGTGTGAATCCTCTTTTTCTCCCTCCAGCTATGGGTAAATAGCAGGACAGACTATATCCAGCAGCTAGGTCTCTGATCTGTTGTTGTTTCCAGGCCCAGCCAGACCCGAGGTGGTAGCACTTGTTAGGGTCCCAACTATGGGCAAATAGTTAACCACTAAACAGGGGGTAAAAACACTGTTAATGTATAAAAATAGATTCTTATATTGAAATTACCAGAAATACATTTTTGAAAAAAAAGATTACTAGCAATACATTTGACTTTTGACAAAAAAAACCCACACGTAAATGAAACATGACATACAAACTGATTTCTTACAAAGAATACATGTTCTAATTATACGAACCTATCCCAAAGATCTTGTCTGTATTAAAGACGCCAGTGCAGTGTTAATATACCGTAAAAGAAAATTAAGCTAACCTAAGCCAACTATTAATATTCCAAGACTGGACACCCTCTTCCTTTCTTGAAAATCATCATTAGCGTTTTGCTTTTGTTCGAAATGAACTATAGAACCATTAAGAAATATCACTAACTGTGTATAAATAAAGCAATTAGCACACAGTAATCATCTCTGATGAAGACTGGAAAGTGAGCTGATCGAAACGTTATAAGTCATAACGGTCAGTAAAAGAGGAGAGTGGCGTTCTGAGAGCTCATTGAGAACACACCAAATTTTCTGGTACTAACTTACACATCATTTATTAACAATTTCCCAATGTGTGTACACACCATCACAATGGACACCGGTCTATATTAATCGAGTTGATTCAATTTGTTACACTCGGCAGATAACGCCACTTCATTATGTCGGCCGTTATTTAATTAAAAAGTGATTACTCTAAGCCCTGCCTGAAAATGACCGAGCTCATTAAAATTTAACCCGAGAGTTCAAGCGATGAAAATTGAATGGTTTATTGAGCAAGCGAAGTACTCTTGTTAAGCCATATGTGCGAGCTTAGTCACATCCAATTCAGCTTGAATCGGAGGCATGGTCATAATTGTCGGAATTCAGTTAAAATCATATCACAGTAGTAAGACTAGCTTAGTATGACAAAACTGGTTCAGGTCTCTCTGCAACAGTCATTTATACAGATAACTTTGTTTAGTATATGGCTAAAACAGTAGGTCAGTTCGAGATCAAATTCATGACAGTAGCAAGTGGAGATCAAATTCATGACTATAAAGGGCTATAAAGAAAGCCTCTTCCATCATCACTTGTTTGGCTGATAGACAAAGATCTCAATCTATATATCTTTTTTTCTTTCATTCTTTTTGTTCGTCTCTTTCTTTATTCTTTCTTTCTTTCTTTCTCTCTCTCTCTCTTGTTTGTTTCTTCCTTACGTCTGCTATTCATTCTTTTGATAGCTTTTCCCTCTCATCTTTCGGTCATGTTATGTTAGTCGTTCTTTCTTTCTTATTTTTATTTTTTCTCCATTATTTTTTTGTATTTTATATCAGTCTTTTGATAGCTTTTCCCTCTCATCTTTCGGTCATGTTATGTTAGTCGTTCTTTCTTTCTTGTTTTTATTTTTTCTCCATTATTTTTTGTATTTTATATCAGTCTTTTGATAGTTTTTCCCTCTCATCTTTCGGTCATGTTATGTTAGTCGTTCTTTCTTTCTTGTTTTTATTTTTTCTCCATTATTTTTTGTATTTTATATCAGTCTTTTGATAGTTTTTCACTTTTCTTTCTTTATTTTCTTTCTTTCTTTCTTTTACTTGATTTTGTTTTCGTTTTTGGTCGTTACTTGTATATTTCTCATCTTTCCTTTATTTTTCTGATCTTATTTTTCTCTTGTTTCTTTCTTTCTTTCTTTCTTTCCCAAATTTTCTATATTTTTATTAATTCCTTTGATTTTTCTCTCTCCTTCCTTCTTCCTTTCTTTCTTTCTTTCTATCTTTCTTTCTTTTGATAGTCTTTATCACTTTTCCATTGTTTGTTTGTTTGTTTGTTTGTTTGTTTCTTTCTTTCTTTCTTTCTTTCTTTCCTTTATGCATTCATTCTCTTGATAGTTTTTCTGCCTGTCCCTTTCTTTCCTTCTTTCATTATCTTTCCTTCTTTCTTTTCCTCCTCTGTATACTATATTTTCATTCATTCTTTTGATAATCTTTTTCGCCCACCCTTCTTTGATTCATTCTTTCTTTCTTCCTTTTAATCAATTTTACTTGTCTACTTCTCTTTTTTTCTCTTTCTTTCTTTCTTTCTTTCTTTCTTTCTTTCTTTCTTCAAAATTTAAACAAGTGCATTAAACGTCAATCTTCTCTTGTGGAGTGGCAGACACTTTTCAGACAACTTGAAACGAAGCGTAAAATAGCGGTTATCTTTTCAGGTGTTAGTCATAGCACCGACATAGCCGGATTTTATCTGCGCCTGTCGATCAAGTGTGAAAAAGTGTCGGTAAAGTCTTCTTCTTTTTTGAGAGATAGAGAGAAAGAGAGAGACCACAGTCATATAAATCCGCAAATGATGCACGCTGCGCATGCGCTGATAGCGCTGAGCGAAAAGAAAGGAAGAAGCGGTAATACAGAAGAGATAGTAGTAGTAGTATTAGTAGTAGGAGGAGGAGAAAAGAATCAAAGACATTTAATCCTGTTCTGCAAACTGTTATCATTTTAGAAACCGCTCAGTCTACAATACTAAACACTATTTTCGCATAAGATAGCAAATTCTGAACACACACACACACACACAGACAGACACACACACACATATATATGTATGTATATATATATATTGAACAATAAAAAATATCAAAAAATTCAAATCTTCAGACACACTGGGTTGTATATTAATATTCCTTCGTTTTTATTATTATTTCATTTACATTCCTCGACTAGTTTCGTATATACATACATACATACATACATATATATATATATATATATATATATATATATATATATATGTATGTATATATGTGTGTGTGTGTGTGTGTGTGTATATACATATATATATATATGTATAAATGTTTACAATTGTTTTATTTCTATGAATATTTGCGTTCATGTACATGCGTATATATATATATATATATATATATATATATATATATATATATATATATATATATATATATACGCATGTACATATATATATATATATATATATATATCTAAACATGTGCATATATATATTAATATGAGCGCATATATATATATATATATATATATATTACAATTTTACCAGGGTCGATTTGTCAGGAATCTGACTTCTTGGCATTGTCTGTCGTGGGAGGTGATCTCAGCGTACGGTATCTTTGGAAAGTGTCTGAAAGTCATATCTTGGATTGAGTTGTGAGCGAAATTGGGTAGATGGGACTGTTCGGATAGCAGTCGGTGTTTGCGTTTGCTCGAAGTCATCGTGACCGAAGATTTGAGTGCACTTATTTTGTTCAAACTGCTGATCATGACAGATCATGATTATATATATATATATATATATATATATATATATATATATTTGAATTGAACATAGTCCGACAATTTATTAAAGACATTTTTGATATGTTTAACGTTCTTTTTATAGATACAAGTATTTAAGCTAATGCTCTGTTTACAATAAGCAGTATTAAATAACATTTACCGGCCTGGATGTCCGAGAAATGACGGTTCCGTATAGGATACAGGTTCGATTCCTGTCGGAGAACGAAAATTTTCTATGAAAATTTCTCGGACATCCAGGCCGGTAAATGTTATTTAATACTGTTTATTATAAACAGAGCATTTGCTTAAATACTTGTATCTATAAAAAGAACGTTAAACATATAAAAAATGTCTTTAATAAATTGTCGGAGTATGTCCAATTCAAAAATGTATGACGTCATTTGTTTACATTTGATACACTAAGAGCAGATATGACTAGAAGAGATTCATGGAAGATTTAAGTTTAAAGATAGTAAAATCGACCTTGCTAACCAGACGCTGCTCTGTGGCCGAAAGGTTAAGGCACATCACGCGAAATGATGGTTCCGTATAGGATACAGGTTCGATTCCTGTCGGAGAACGAAAATTTTCTATGAAAATTTCTTGGACTTCCAGGCCGGTAAATGTTATTTAATACTGTTTATTATAAACAGAGCATTTACTTAAATACTTGTATCTATAAAAAGAACGTTAAACATATAAAAAATGTCTTTAATATATATATATATATACCAAATAATGGTAGCACCATGTTTGGTTAAAATGCTGTCTTTTGGTGTTGGGGCTGGATTGACCTCTACAGAGGGATCCGTACATTACAGTGTGTGTATTTTGTGACCTTGTTAGACACAAAGCAAAGAATTGAGTTAAACAAATATACTAACAGAAAAAGTAATACAAACATATACAAACGAGAGTGTTACAGCAAGAATGTTCAGTCCGACTGTCAGAGCTGACTGCTGGAAACTTCCCCTCCAAATGTCACTACCTGCTCCTATTTATAGCTGAGAGAGTCCATGCGTGCGTGGGTAAATTACCATAACAGCATATAAAATAATTCACATATAAATTAGGTTTTGATCGTTGTAAATGATATAATCTCTAAGCGAATTCAGATTGATTATAGCAGGTTTAGCAACGTCGGAATTTGCGAAGCACGCAATTCTAACATTATACGAAACTAGTAAACTTGATAACGTCTGTAGTAGCCGTCAAAAGAACTAGAAAGTTGACACTGTTGATGGATACAATAAAAGAAATCTCGAAAGTTCATTCTGACATAAAAAAAAACCTTGTCGGAATTGTTTAATATATATTTATCTCACTGTGAGAGAGACGCCCTTTATATAAAACATCTGGCATCCAGTATAAATCTCACCTTATTCAGCAGCGGACATGGCGTGTTGAAGGCTACTTTTTTTAAATATTAAGACGCCAACTCGAATTCTAGACACGCTCAACTCGTGAAGCTAGGAATACACGCTACTACTATCCAAACAGCACAAAAATTACATCTTAAACAGACAAATACGA
The DNA here is from genome assembly GCA_964036315.1 of Acanthosepion esculentum. Taxonomy (NCBI): domain Eukaryota; kingdom Metazoa; phylum Mollusca; class Cephalopoda; order Sepiida; family Sepiidae; genus Acanthosepion; species Acanthosepion esculentum. The sequence goes on from OZ038488.1 coordinate 23,571,276, forward strand.
AAAGAAATTAACATCACTTTGAAAATGGCTAAATAATTTTCTGAAAGTGCTTGGGACAGTGGAAAATACGAAAAAATTTTTGCATGCCCTTATTCCCATCAAGAGGAAAGAAATATTGGAAACTAAATAAAAGGTTAATCAAATTTTCCTTGTCTGTGATATTACTTGTCTGTGACATATATATATGTTTGAAAGAAATGCTGCTACCCAAATGTACATTAAATATATTGTTATATACCACACCTATGAACACTAATGGGTATGTTCCAATCCTCATAAATACGTTGGGCACTATGGTAAGTGGGGCAATATGCTGTCTACGCTGGCAAAAGTGGGAAGCTCTTAACGAATCGAACTCTCTGCCTTCGGGCGGTGAGGAATCCGGGGAGATAGACAGGTACCCGATCCCTCGTATGCGGGGTCTACGGGCAATTTTTGCCCGAGCACACGGTCTCGGATTTCCCCACATTAAATGGGGAGGCAGGTCAATATCGTAATATGCTGTCTAAGTAGTTCACCACTGGCAGTGGTTTACGTAGTTCACGCCGCAGACGAGTATTTTATTTTGTTGATGTTATAAAGATTGCCATTTCATTTCCAACCTCCGTTTTGGTTATTCCTCATTCAGTAACCTTTTCTAGGTTACAACATTATATATATATATATATATATATATATATATATATATATATATATATATATAGTCATCGTCATCCACAGATAGGCTGTATCGTTGTATCACAGCTCATCAGTGACGCTAGACAGCCGATCGCTTCATATATATATATATATATATATATATATATATATATATATATATATATACCGTACCTATGAAAAATAATGGGTATGTCCCAATCCTCATAAATAAATTTGACACTATGGTAAGTGGGGGTAATATGCCCCCATCGTTGTCCATCAGTAGCTGTGGTTTAATTCACGCCGCTGGCGAGTATTATATTTTGTTGATGTTATAAAGATTACCATTTCATTTCCAACCTCCGTTTTGGTTATTCCTCATTCAGCGACCTTTTCTAGGTTACGACACACACACACACACACACACACACGCCCCCCATATATATATATATATGTATATATATATATATATATATATATATACATATACACTATTGATTCATTGAATATTTTGGAAGCGTGCTTTCATAGTCGGTCCGAGAACTTTTCGATGTCTCCTTGTGAATTCATCAAGAAGAAAATATATTATTTCAACCATTTCAAAATACGAAAATCCAATGAAAAATCGACAGTATCTCCACGCAATACTTTGACGCGTCTCGCTATGGAGGTTGTAATTATTGGCACTTTATTACTGCAGCTGAGCGGAGTGTGTTCTATCCTATTGAATAGCATGTACATCTGGCTTTCTCCAAAGCTTACCAATTAGTTATAGATATAATATTTATGTTGTTCAAAATTAAAATGTGGTAAAATGGACCAAAATTAGTTTTAACTAATGGACTACAATAGAGTTACAACTACAAGTACCATATTTTTCATCTACTATTTTTCATATCTTCTGCTCTTTCATAATTTCGCACGAATTAGGATAACGAAACATGACTTCCAAGACATAAACTATGCATTAAAAAAGATGAAAATTTCATTAGAAACATAAAAAACTGTTTTTAAGTGCCGTGTCCCTTCAGGACGTTAGTGATTAAGGATCTCCACAATTGCCTGTCATTTGTACCTCTTAAAAATTTGTGTCGTTTTGTTCTATTTCGTAAACAGTGTTCTTCCGTCCATTTACACAAACTCCGTGAGAACTTCATGCGCTGTTATCCTTTGCCCCTCTTCCCTTCTATATGTCCTGTGGGTATCAAATTTTCCAAACCCTCTCTCCTCATTATGTGCCTTTCTGATGTGAAGTATTTTTTTTTCTAAACAGTACTGAACTGTTATGTGATATGTCCTCTTATATGCTGGATAATTACGCCACAGACGCATAAAAGAACTGAAGCGACAGCAAGCTGATCCTACAGAAGGATGATGAGAATACGACCGAGCAATGACGGCGTTTTAAGAAAATAGAAACAAATTGAGTACTTCTATTTATGAAGAAAAATACAATTGAAAGAAGGCTTAGAAAATTTGACACTCACAGGAAGTTCATAGGATCAGAGGAAATTAACTCATAGAATACTTAACGAGCTTGCGTAATTTTTTTGGCCAGAACTGAGATTAGAAGTGATTGCAAAAAGACCAAATTGACTTAGAAAATTGCTGAGAGCTATGGTCGCCCACGTCTTGAAGAAGTACGGCACATACAAGAAGAGGAAGGACTTGGCATTTCTACAATGGTCATGGCAAAATTCATGGGTTCAAAATATAGAATATGCCGTCCATATCTGTCATTGTGGTGTCAATATTAGCCGTTTCATTTTATGGAAACATTCGCTATTCATTGATCGAACATTGATGAAAAATTTATAAAACCTTTCTCTCAAAATAATTTTTCATATAAATATTTTTCCTAACCATTATTTTGAAGTAGTCTCTAACGCCATCTTGCTTCTCTTTTTATTTTCTCCTCGAGTTACATTTGCTATAAATTTTATTCGGTTTTTAGAAATTATTTCGTTTTTTATGATTTATTTTAATAATAACTATTCAGTAATTGTTCTGATGAATCATTCAACAATATAGTCCCATTCAATGTTTACGACCTCCTGCCAAAGATCCACTAACTGTTCAATGCATCGATGATAGCAATCATTGAATCGAAAAATTAATCAAGCCACGTCTTAAGCTCCACATCGTTGTTGAAAGAAACACCCCTCAAATTGTTAGGAAGCGAACGAAAAAGGCTGTAGTCAGAAAGGGCTAAATCAGGAGAATATGGTGAGTGTGGAAGAACTTACAAACCGAGCTCTTTAATTGGATGTTAGCAACTTGGGAGCATGTTGAATAAATGCAATATGTTTCTAGTCAGATCCTTTCAGGTGTGTTGTCTTTTTTAGCATGTACATTTTTTGGTTGTCTTGAAGCATTTCGCAGTAAATCCCACCAAACGCACGAATATATGAAATAACCTAAGAGTTGTTGCTATCGTTGAAAGCAGTCAAAGGTTTCTGCTGTTTGGAACACTTATTTCTGAGTCCGTAGGGAAAGTCTACGAGGTTCTAAGAAGTATTGTCCTATCTAAGATCCATCCGTTCAATGATATTTACAATTATTGATCTGAGAAAGTGATTGTATACATTTGAGATTTTAGACATTTATGAAGGCACTCAGTGCCATGCTTAACATCTATTACGCCATCCCATAAGTTCTGTCTGAATCTTAACTTTTTGTTAAAATGAACGAAATTTAAAGAGTATTTATAATGTCTAATGGAGCTTAACATTACTTTTATGTTTAGATGCATTTAACCTAATCAAATTTTATTTCAGAAAACAATAAAATTAAATTTTGTTTGATTAAAACCCTGCTAACATGGAAGTACCCAAGAATCATTTGAGGCACATAATGCTTTATGAGTTCAAGAAAGGAAACTCAGCAGCCGAAGCGGCTAGAAATATTCACTCAGTTTATGGAGAGGAATTTGTGAATGAAAGAACTCGCAGAAGATGGTTTGCAAAATTCAGAGGTGGAGATTTCACCCTTGAAGATGAAGATCGAACCGGACGTCCAGTTGAGTTTGATGAAAAGCTTCTTGAAGCAGCCCTTGAAGAAAATCCTGCTTTATCAGTTGAGGAATTGGCAGTGGTTCTCAGTTCAAACCATACAACTGTTCATCGTCATCTTCAACAATTTGGAAAAGTTTCAAAACTTGGAAAATGGGTGCCTCATGAATTGTCTGTAAACAACCTCAAATCCCGAGTTGATATCTGCTCTTCTCTCCATTCTCGCCAAATTGTTTCACCTTTTTTGGATAGACTTGTGACTGGCGACGAAAAATGGATCTTTTATCGAAATGTTAAGCGTCGTAGACAGTGGCTTGGTAAAGGGGAAGGACCCAAGCCACAGCCAAGAAGGAAACTTCATGGGCAAAAGGTTCTTTTTTCAAGCTGATGGGATTGCCAAGGAATAATCCACTTTGAATTCTTACCACCTAATGCAACAATTAATGCTCAAATATACTATCAGCAATTCGAGCGTTTGAACCAAGCTTTGAGGAAAAAAAAGACCTGTTCTAGTGAATCGAAAACGGGTGATGTTTCATCAGGACAATGCGCGACCACACACAACAAGAATCGCGTCCCAAAAGATCGAAGAACTTGGTTGTGAGAAAATTCCTCATCCACTTTATTCTCCCGAGACTTGCTCCTTCAGACTACCATTTGTTTCGTAGCTTACAGAATCATTTGGAAGAAACAGCTTTTGTAGCACCGGAAGAGGTTAAAACTGACATTTGTGAGTTCTTCGAATCAAAGCCAAAAGAATTTTACAGTAATGGAATTAGTAAGCTTGTTAATAGATGGAAAGAAGTCATAGATAATCAGGGAAAATACATTGTTGATTGAATCTGTAATTAAATGTAACATTTGATCACTTGTTTTCTTTATTCAAAATTCGGACAGAACTTATGGGATGACGTGATATATAAAAGTCTCGACTCGAGGAGGATATTTAAGTCCATGCCACGAGATCTTAGGCTAATGTTTTCGCTTTGTAGCATCTTGCGCTGGTAGGTAATAGTTCTTCTTAAAAGAGCAAGTTTATCGGGTTCTGTTTCATTAAATCGCTTTTTATAATGAGGTCCGATTGTTTTTTGGACAAAGGTCAAAGAGTCTAGCTGGCTAAAACAGAATATTGACGAGAACCTATCAGATTCTGAGTAGTATCTGTGCTTCAGATTAGAGAAAACAATTGGTATTTCATTGTTGTGCTATGCAGGAACAGATAGTGCACTCAAATTTCACACCAGGTAAAAGAATTATAGTTGACCTGGATTTAAAGGGGTGGGGGGAATTTGTAGTAGAATGAATATACAAAAAGATAAAGAATTAGAGAGAAATAAATTACATAGAATATGATAACGTGATTATATTCATAAATAAAAGAAATGAAATTATTTAGAGCTGTCAGCACGCTGACGCATTTCTTTTGAAAAATGTGAAAAAGAACTGTAGACCTCAGGAGTTTTGAAACGCCCATTTTGTAACTCAAACTGTGAGGAAATGGGCTACTGATGCGTAACTCATCAATTAATATATATATGTGTGACGTCATGACCTGCGGTGCGGTTTTCGCTTCCAGCGTCTTATATGTACGAATTTGTCGTTGCTTGGAAATCTTCCATGTAAACAGAAACAGGCTATCATCACTGTCTTGTCCGTGTATTGCTTAATATATTGTAATGTAATTGTCACCTTTGATAATGGCTTATGTAAGCCGAAAGCTTAGATTGGATTTAAAAATATGTATCAATATTGTGATTTTCTTTCTTCGTTTAATGATAATGCTATTAAGCTTATCAGACGATAGGAAACGAATTTACATAAAATACATAGACAAAACTTGTCTATATTATTTAATGAATTATTTAATGCATCAATATATATATATATATATATATATATATATATATATATATATATATATATATATATATATATATATATATATACACACAGTGCGTTTCAAAACATGTATACAGAGTTTGAAGTTCAATCGAGAAATAATTCAAGCAAATATTTTATCTAATTTAATTGATTCATATAAAGACAGTATTTATTATAAATGCCTGCTCTTAAGATTTTGTCATCGCATATTTTCAAACTGATGTCCGTTAGGATCCAGACATTGCTGACAAGGCGACAAAATGGAATCACAAACAGCAATCAACATTTCGATAGGTTTCGTGAAAATTCCCCATCACCCTTTCTTGTTTCACAGAGCGTGTTTGATATCCGTAGTCTTCCGGAACAGTTCGTGTGCACACCGTGTGCAGTATCCTCAGCTTCAAATTTATCTCTAATTCGTGAATATGTAAGCTGTGTGGGTGGATCTGAATGAAACTCTCTTCCATACGACTTTTGAAGTTCTATCGCATTTTCGTACTTCAAGTAACATTTCAAGATGAACATTTTTTGTTTAACTCTAAGCCCGGATGACATTAGTAATGCTCATGTGTACATCTGAAAACAAACTAGTTGACTTGGGCTATACACTCTACAAATGTGAATATATATTTTTTAAATACCCTATATATATATATATATATATATATATATAGATATATATAGGGTATAAGACAAAATTTAGTTAGAGATAAGGATCTATCTGAGTGGAACTTTCTCCTTACCAATGGAATACGAAGGGAAATACGGATATGTCGACCCTGCGTAAGTGGTATGACGCGTCTTAAGCCTGAAGATCAGAACTCGTGGAAATAAGGACATTTGCCATGAAGATAGCGATAGAATAGCAAGAGACGAGCAGGATTTCGTCTATAACAATGAGCTTCTATTGTGATCATCAACCAGGCTGTGTAAACACTTTTAAACTGTGTCATGCCGACTAATACAGCCCAGTAATACTCCAATTTATTTTGTCTGATCTGCTCCTTATAAAGCTAAAGCGTTTAAAGAGGAATTAGGTACTTGCTGTCCCGGTAAAAGGAACCGAGCACTTTTCTAGTATTGTTACTGATGGTTAGCATCTGTCGTCCTGTATAGCAGTGAGTGCTGGACGATACTCCTCAAAGATGAAGAAGAGATCTGAAGCAACTGTTTTCCAGTATCACCTGGTTACTTCAAAGATGTCTACGTCGCTTTCCATGACGCAATCATCAATGCAACCAACATTTTTCAAATCTTTTTCGCATAACCTACTTAGTGAGCTTGAGTAAATGGATGGCGGAATAGGTTTTAGGAGAAGTAACAAAAAGAGAAAATTTATTAAGTGCTACAAAGGGAGGAACTTGTGGAGAGCCATGATCGTCACTGTCCTGAGGGAACACGGAGCATAGATAAGTAGTATATACGAGTTGAGGTCTGAAATGAATCCCGATAGACGTTTCAATAGACGATAGGATTCTCACTGACTCCCCTTGCAATTCAAGATAAAGACACTGATTTCGTGTACAGCTGTACAGGACTGGAGAAAATCTCATTGGTTCCCTTAAGCTCACCGAAATTAAGCAAGATCGAGCTTGGTCAGTACCTAGGTGACCTTGGGAATACCAAGTGCTATAAGCTCGAATTTGTAATGGGTAATGAGTCGGAATTGTTAATCGGAGAGCCGAGTTTCAATTCCCGTTGGATTCGTTATATTCACTTAAGTGCAAATAACCTTGGGAAAGGCATGAATCCACATCTTCCCCAACTATGAGTGAATTAGTAAGAGTTGTATTACTAAATCTTTATTATCTAAAAAATAAAAATGACCAATCAATCAGGGAGAAAATCTTGTCTGCTCGTTGGCGATAAGACGTCACTAGCTGCGTTTTTTTAACTATTGAATAATACAAGCCAGTCTTCCACCCAAATGACTGTTAGCTCTCAATCAGAATAGATACCAACTATCAGGCTTTGATCATCTAGATTTTTGGTGGAGTAACTTTTAACCTTGGTCTCGTCAGTATATATATATGTACTAATGATCTGAGAATGTCCACAGGCAGATCGCTGTTATAAAACAGATAGAGTGTGTAGGGTCGAGGAGAGTGTTTCGCATTCATATTCTGGGCTTCGGCTGGGCTGTTAACAAAGACCACCATCTGACAGGAAGGACTTGATAATTATGAAGATTCTTCCAGAGATGCCATCCTGTAGCAACTCTCTATAAAACATGTTGTCTTTGAGGTATATTTAATCTCTCTCAGTATAAGTTTATTATTAAGTACTTCAATGATTGTCTGAGTAATGATAGTTTTCACCCGTAAACATGTCATTCAGCTGACAAATTCATGAACGTCATGAAGGCTTCTAAGACAAACTACATGAATTTTATCCGAGCCAGTATCCTTTGTAAAGTGAAGCCTTTTGATAAGTATGTAAATTTCCAGAGCCGAAATAGTGATATCACAAAATTTGTGCTACATGAGAGGAGGGTAGTAGGGCATGGGAAAGTTCATTGCGAAAGGTTTTGTTTTAGAGGATGAGATAATCTCGGGACCATTTACAATAAAAGGCATTGGCGGTTTGCTTCTATTGACGATCGTGTTTGCATTTTTCCACAAGTCGCAGGGATCAAGTTTTCGTTTTGAAATTTGGTTTGTTCAAAGTTGCATAGAGTAGCATAAATGACCTTTGCCTTTCCAAGGACACTTGCATTTTTTGTGGGCGGTTCTGAATTAAGAAAGAAAGGAGGATGAATATTTATGGATTTTATTCGAAAATTAATGGTAGTATTGATTTTAAACAGGCCATAAGCGTTCAGCTTACTTGCAATGTCTTAGATTGAAGCTAGGAATAGAAATATAACGTTTTAGTTTAGGCAAAAAGTAAGGCCGTTGAAGCATCCAAGTCCTCTCCATAGCACTGCAGATGGCAGGGTGAATCAGTAACCAAAGAGGCACATATTTTTAAACGCATAATTCTTCACTGTAAATACTGGAGAAAATAGTCAAAAGTTGATAAGCAATACGCCTCCATACATACGTACATATATATATATATATATATATATATATATATATATATATATATATATATATATATATGTATATATATATATATATATATATATATATATATATATAGATAGATATGTATATATATATATATATATATATATATATATAGATATGTATATATATATATATATATATATATATATATATATATATGTATATATATATATATATATGTGTGTGTGTGTGTGTGTGTCTGTGTGCGCGCGGTCGCGTGTGTGTGTCTTTCGCCACGCCCGCACTCCTTAAATATATAGAAGTTTCATTAAAAAAACATTCAGTTACAAGTAAAAATGAAACCGTTCATGATAATGGCTAAACGTATAGGCGAAAGCGCTCCGAGATACAAAACATTGGGACAATTATTACATAAATTACATCCAGAAGAGAATAAAATTACAAAGACACAAGAAAAAGTCAATAAAAAACTAACCGCAGTACCTTGTCAGTCGTTCTTAATGAAACTTGTATAAAAGAGGGGTTGCTACCAAAATACAGTATATATATATATATGTGTGTGTATATATATATATATATATATATATATATATATATATATATATATGCATGCATCACCACGAGGCAGTAGGGAAAAGATCTCAACCCTATCACGAAGCTATTCGCTTCCCACATCGAATGAAATTATGATGTTTTGCCTATATTGTAAAATTATGTTTTGCCTATCTTGTCATATATATATATATATATATATATATATATATAGAGAGAGAGAGAGAGAGAGAGAAAGAGAGAAAGAAAGAGAGAGAAAGACAGACAGAGGTAGAAATTGGTCAGTGTATCTTTGATGTGCATGAGTTATTATTGATATATGTGTATTTTATTACGCGTTGGAGGAGTTATTTTCCCAAAGTCATTTATTAAACTTTCTTAGGATAGATTTGTCGTTGTCGTTTTTACTTTTTTCCCCCCGTTTTACACCCACAGAAGCCAACAACCACTTATAAGTCAATATATCAAACCGATGGATATATCTACTTTCGCTTTTTACGTCTTCAGGTTGCACAAATCTTGGTTAGAAATAAAGTCGAAAAGACAGAGAATAAAAGTTAAATAATATGTAATATTCAAATTTCTTTTCAAAGGTAGTCTAACAACTTTGTATTAGCTAAAAAAAAGAAAAGAAAAAGTGTGTTTTACAGCCTAAAACTGTTACCACCATGCAATATATTTATTTTCGAAAAAATCACCAGTAATACAGGGAGTCCATAAAGTCTGGATACATAGGCAAAAATGCATATTTGCAATAAATGAAATTTTCAAGAATATTTTATTGAATATGAATATTAGCAAATAACATCTTCAATCTTTTTTCCTTCATTTGAGGTGCAAAGGTTGATGCGCTTTGCAAGATGCACGTGAACTCGATGTAATAAATCCACATTGCTGTCAATTTTATGAAATTCACTCTTTATGCGCTCACTCAAGTGTGTTGCACCTGTCATTTTCATTGAGTACACCTTCTCCTTTAGCATACCCCAGAAAAAGAAGTCTGTTCTTTCTTATTCCGACAAAAACATGTTTAATCTGTGAAGGTAAAAAATACATCGTTAACGAGATTTCCTATGTGTCCAGACTTCGGGGATACCCTGAATGTTGCTTCAAAATTGAGAGCTTCATTTTTCTTCTTCGATCTGCCATGACCCATCAGGATGTTGGCGATCAATACTTCATTCCATGTTCGGATTTCAATGTGGCACTATCCGTTTCCGATTTAATAGACAAAATATTAAAAAAAATAGATACGGCTAACAACTTAAATAAAAAGGAGAAAATTGAAATCACAAACGGAATGTAATTAGTTTCTGTCTGAATTTCTGGAATGAGGGTTTATCATTATTTACACTATTTAAATTATGACGGTTGTCCTCATCTTTGCTGTTTTATTCACAACGCTTCAACTGCTGTAATCTGCGGCCCTAATCAGAGCTTACGACTACACCTTTCTCTCCATACATGATCAGCCAAGCCCGATTTCATTATCTTACCTATCACTACACTAGGCTTGCTTCGGCAATTAGTTGGAGATTCGTCTCCAGCTAAGTCGAACTCTCTGCCTTCGGGCAGACAGGAACCCAGACTAGGCTATGCCGAAGGGCAGAGTCTCGTCTGGGATGGTAGACAGCTACCCGATCCCGTTTTTACGAGGTCTATGGGGAATTTTTGCCCGAGCCTACGGGCTCGCTTTTTAACCCTGCATTAAATAACGGCCTTGTGCCACATCCTGCCCCGCGGGGTGGTGAGGTAAATAACCTTACCTATTACTACAGCTTTTCTATGTTCCTCCAGCCTTTGTTTCATTTATATATTCTTTGACAGAACTACAAGGAATGGAGAAACACACAGTAGGTTATCAAGATCGATATATACCCGATGAAGGTCAGAGAGCACAAAAGCCGAAACGTTGTGATAACAACAACAAAGACGATGACAATAGTCCCAATATAAATAGTGTAAATAAACTTATCGATTGGCAAGATAAGAAAATGATAAAATTACTAATAAAATAAAAAGTTATTTTTGGGAACACAAACGTATCTACAGATTAAATTAATTACTGCTTCATCTCCACAAAAAAATCATTATAAGTAAGTAACATAAAATTAGCACGTGTATATTAACAATTAAAAGGTCACTTTTGAGATCAGCTGATCTAAAAATGACCAAAAAATATGCTGTTAACTGGGGCGAGGAATGACCTGTTAATTTTAACGTCTCCAAAAAAAAGAGAAAAGAAAAGAAAAGAAAAAAGAAGCTTTCTATTAATCATCTCAGCGAGTCCTTTCTACCTACGATCACCATGGGTGATGCGAAGCTCCAGGAGAGTGACTCGTTTCACCCTCTCGGGCTAACGTTCTCTGGTGACATGATGTGGAAAGATTATATTAGATGAATTGCAAGGTCTGCTGCTAGGAAAGTTGGTTCACTGTGTCGTGCTAGGCAATTATTCTCACCAGAAGCTACCTTACATATTTTTAAGTTTGCCATTTGTCCATGCTTTGAATTTTGCTATTACATATGGTCTGGCGCTCCTGGTATATATTTAGAAACTCTTGATAAAATCCAAAGAAGAATCTGCAATGTTATTGTTCTTTACCTGGCATTGGAGCTTCAGTTACCTTCTCACAGCCGTAATGTACCGTCTTTGTGCCTCTTCTCTAAAGAATTTCATGGTAAATATTCTCTTGAAGTTTGCTGTATAGTACATAGACTTTATGAATTTAAGTGCAGGACTAAATTGGAAAAAGGGTATCATCATTTTACAGTCGAATTGGTTAGATGCAATCGTAAGTTATTTGCTAACAGTTTATTTTATCGCAATTCTCGTCCGTGGAACTCTCTTTCGGCTTCTAGCTTCCCAGCCAAATTTGATTTTCAAAAATTTAAATGTAATATCAATCGTTATCTACTGTCTTTTTTATTCATCTTCTTTTATTGTTCCTTCTTCTTAATAATGTTTTTCTTTTTCTTAATCGTTTACACACAGTAACATTTTGTGTCTTAGTGGCTTTATTGCCTTACTTTGATGTAATAATAATAATAATAATAATAATAAAAGGTGTTAGTCTCATATGAAAGGGCTAAAAGCTCATCTCGCGAAACATGAGCGCGCACCTCTCAATTCTCGTATTATCCAAAGAAAATTAATACGTGCAATTCATTTATTGCTAGGCTTGACCTGACATATATAAAGAGACGAATTGGTGTAATGGTCAACTTAATTATACGAGTGAACTGTCGTGTAGTATGGATGCTCACGCAGCTGTTGTCAGGAGGAAGAGTGGGTTTGGCGTGTGCATTTCAGATGCCATCCGAGGCCGTTGCATTTTCTATTCAATAAACAGCCTCTGTCTACCCGTTTTATTTTCATTCAAACCAAATCTATGTTTACCTGTGTGATTTAGTGCAAACCTTATCTATAACTACTTTGAAAATCAAGATCAAGTCAAATACAAACCAAACCCACGCCTATGATTACATTTTGACTCCCGTTCAAACCAAAGCTGTTTCTAACCTGTTAACTCTAGTGCAGACCAAACCTTTCTACGATATTGATTCGCGTTCAAACCAAACCTATATCTAGATTTTTGATTGAGGTTGAAACTAAAACTATATACATAGTTTTAGTTTCAATCTCAGTCAAAAGTCTAAAAACTTCAAGGAAAATATTTTAAACCAAACATGCTTAACTATTTGACTCTCGTGCCAACCAACTTATGTCTACGTTTTTGTCTCATGGAAGAACGATAACCATATCGATCTTTTTCTACGCTTGCTCAAACCATGTCGGTGTCTACCTTTTGGATTTCGTATGAACCAAACCAAACCTATCTTCCCCTTTTTGAATCCCATATAAACCAAACCTATGTCTATAATTTTGATTCTCGTTCAAACCAAACCTCTGTCTACCATTTTGAATCTCTTTCAAACCAAACCTATGTCTACCATTTTGACTCTCGTTCAAACCAAACCTATGTCTACCATTTTGACTCTCGTTCAAACCAAATTTGTCTACCATTTTGACTCTCGTTCAAACCAAACCTATGTCTGTCTTTTTTACTCATGTACAAGCCAAATCTATGTCTACTTAAGCATACCATATTTAACCTTTTTGACTCTCATGCCAACCAAACATATAACTACTATTTTGGCTCATGGGAAACGAAAATTATATTGGCCATTTTCGACCATGACTGTCTCGAAATTTTTGATTTTGTATCATCCTCACCTATCTCCACCATTTAGAGTCTCGTGAAAACCAAAACTATGTCTGCTAATCTTTTGATTACAAAAACGAATGAATCTAGGCATTAAAAAACCTTTTGAAAAAAATGACAAACCAAACCACAACAAACCTTAATAAAAACATAATTCCTCTGTTATATTTGTGATAGGTACAAGTAAGGTACAAGAAAACTATTAAATAATAATCGAAAGGTCGTTCCGCTTTTATTTTTTTTATTATTGGCAAAGAGCCAAAACATTTGAAATGAGAACAACTTGAAAATGTTACGTTTCAACATCTGGCAGAAGACTGTGCCGCTTCCCAAAACATAGCCGCTTTTCTTCTCACGAGTAATCAAACAAATGCCAAGTGTGGAATGAAATGATTAACCTCCACTCCAAGCCGTATACAACTAAAAGATTTAGAGATACTACTCTGGTCAGAATCGCCTCAGGTAATCCCAGATTCTCAATCTTCTTTCAAGGTCATATAGCAGGCATTGCCAAACTTATTTAATGTAAGAGCCACATATGATAAAGTTTAGATGTTTGAGAGAAAAACAAAATTACACATACGTTTTTGTTGCATATATATTTTATTACAAAATTGTTATATAAATATTAAGAAATGCATGCATGTAATAATATTTATTCATATATGCAATTTTTTAAAATGTTAATTTGTATTGTATCCAGTAATCAAAAAGCACACACACACACACACATATATATATATATATATAAATATAAAAGTGAACATAGAAGTCAGCACTTCGTCAGGCCTGACGATTACATCTAGCATGAAACAGACTGTCGCCTCTAAGTGTTGACTTCTATGTTCACTTTTATATTTACACACGCTCTATCTCTGATATTGAGCACTTTATCCCATAAATATAGCACACTTTAAGACTATATTTCTTCATATATATATATATATATATATAGTTTTTTATTTAATTTTTCTTGTGTACGAACAAGAGCTTTCTTTGCTGGACACAGGGTGCGTAAGAACTGTCCAAATGTTTTATTTTTCCGAGCGCTTTCGGCTATACCTTTAGCCATTATCAAGGATTATCCTTGATAATGGCTAACTGCTTTTAGGATTATACTTTGATCGAGTAACACTCTCTGTTCGGTCAATGAATGTCGAAAATGTCCTTATAGGGAAACGCTCAATATTACTATTATCATTAGAAATGAGTTCACTTTGACCCCAGTCTCATATTCAGAAAATGAAATAAAGCATAACCCGAGTAGCGCTGGCTGTTCGGTGAATCAGTGCCGAAATTTTCCTTGTAAAGAACCGGCTAATGACCATAACAGATGATGGGGAACACATGCTACACTTAGATCCTAGTACGATAAACAGGGGGTGAAGGAAAACGTACTATAATAGCACTGGCTGTCCGGTCAATGAATGCCGATTTCTTTCGATATAAGAAGACGGTTTATGTTACCATTGACATGAGTGGTGAGTGATGAGAACAGATACTACTATTTGATCCCTGCTTGATGCCCAAGCAGTAAATAAAAGTGTAACTGGAGAAGCACTTGGTCAATGAGTCCTCAATGTTTCCTGGGATTTCCCAGGACTTTGACCGACTAGATAAAAGTACACTGTCAGTTTGCTCAATTGGCACCTTCAGATCTTCATCTTATCCCATCATGTATATAGCACTCACAGGGCAGATGTTCTCGAATGATAATCAGGTGAAAGGAGCAACAGTCCCATGCCTAAGCAATAAGACGAGATGCTTTTACGTGGGATTAATACACGCTGTTATTTAAAGGTAGAATAAACTGGTTGCCAAGGGAGAATACTATTTTCAGCACTAAACACAGAACAATGTGTTGCTCATAATTATTGTGGTATATCTGCTGTGATTCTATTAATAAATATGTTGTAATTAAAGAACAAATCTTACTTATTTTTATCCCATAAATGCGAGAGGAATATGATGAGAACTAGAAATGCAATTCAGAAATGTGTGTATTCATTTGATTTGTTCCGTGTGTTACAATTATTAAATATGTTATTGTTAAAGATGAACAGGTATTACTTTATTTACATTATTCGGACTATTCTCCTCATCTTTGTTGCCATATTTATTACAACGTTGTACGCCCCGGCCTTCTTCAGGTGGTTGGAATGTCGAACTGAACCCTTTATTTCGCTCACTGGGATAGACTGTTCTAGTTCCACGTGCCATGTTTAATGGATGTCAGTTATCAGTTATCTCCTGTTAATTCCCGTCTCTAAGTTCTCCACTGCCTTAACCGGGTTGTGAACTCACACTCTTTGGGTCCTGTCACTGGATCTAACTAACACCTTTATTCACTGTGCCATGTGTCCTTGAGGAAACGTTGTAATAAATATGGCGACAAAGATGAGGAAAATAATCCGAATAATGTAAATAGTGTACATAATACCTCATCTCAGAAATATAGACAGGTATTACTTTCTGAATGACTGCCATACCACAATTGATACGGAATGAGGCTATTTTGTAGACAAGGCTTGGAATGCTGAGACTTTTTCGTTCATTTGATACGATTCGTGTGTTAGAATCTATATAATAAATGCCAACGTCAGTGTGTCACTGTGTCACAATTTTTCAATTAAAGGGACAAAACTCTCTAACTGTCAATAGCTCCTGTTACAGAATTTTTGGATTCCCAAGTTTTCCTTATTGTGATTGTTTTCAGCGATTTTTACGTGATTATTTGCGACCATTTTTTTGGCAAGATAATTTTTATAACTTGGAAATAAATTTGGGAATAATTGAATTTAATTGCGAAATCCAGCGAAAGTCAGCTAAGGATAAAAATAGTTGTTTGTACAGAAAATAAGGACCTACGTGCATCGAATTGTCTTTAAATTAAGTGGCGACAGAAGAATTATCGTTAAACTTTTAAAAGGTAAGCTTAAATATTAATGCAATACTTAAATGTAGCGATCACTCTTGAGTTCCTTTGTAGTTTATTGTTGCCTATCGCATAAAGCAGCAGTGTGCATCGCAAAAAGAAATGTCCGTCAACAGAGGACCAAATTGCAAACAAAAAAGCCATGGCTGCAACAAGTAAAAAAAATAATGACCGGTACAAATGAAATCCAGATTAAATGGCAACCAGAAGAACATCCAAAGACTTAGGGATTGTCAAACCCCTGAACAAGCAGAAAGCCCAATCAAGACCACTCCGCAGGAGCTTGTTTAAATGTGTTGTAATTAAAGAAGAACAGGTATTACTTTTTGACTGACTCTCATACCGCAACAGTGACGGTAAGAGGCTATTTTATTGACTAGATTTGGAATATTTAGTCTTCTGTCTCGACTTGATATGCTTTATATATTTCTATTATTAATTGTGTTGTAATTAAAGAACAAATATTGCATGCCTTGATAACACGACTGAAATAGAATGAGACAATAGGAGTAGAAAGGTTCGCCTCTCGTCCGATACACAAACCGTTTTCTTGATTTTTTTTTACAGGAGAAGAGCTTTATCATTCGTTTCCTGTTTAGGATTGTGTTTCCGGTTCCTTCTAATTCAACTATATACTTCTCACGTTTCAGCTTAAACATTGAAATGTTAGTTAATATTCAATAGGAATAGATTGATTCTCATATAGCCACGTTCTCACACCGCCCCTGTCTTTTGAACATGTTTATTCCTTGTTTAGCATTTCGTTCCGGGTCTATTCCTGCGTTTTAGTAGCAGTATCGCTTTGCTTGGGGTGAATTGAAAAAAAATATTTGGTGGACTGGATCAGAAATGCTAAAACATTTTTTTCGTTTGATATGATTTGTGTTTTTCCATTATTAAATATCTTGTAATTAAAGACTGGCGCTCATACTACGCCTGAAACGGAAAGAGACAATTTTGTGAACTAGATTTGGATTGCTCAGATGTTTTTGTTCATTTGATATGCTTTTTGTGCTTCCATTATTAAATATCTTGTAATTAAAGAAGAACAGGCATTACTCTGTGTTTTGCGCTCATATCAAGCCTGAAACGGAATGAGAACATGGGGACGAGATTTGGAACACTAAGACTTTTTTTTAAACTGCTTTTGGTATGTTTTGTATGCTTCTGCTATTAAACCTATTGTATTTAAAAATCACGCCCTACTTTGACTTCATCCGTCAACAAGGCCTGTGATCGGGAGATTGGAGGTTTTGAGGAGCCTGGAACCACCTCTTGATTGCCGTTGTTCTTTTTGGGTCCCAGGTATGGACAAATAGTGAATCCCTAAACAAAAACAAAACATTATGAAAGTATAAAGGTATTATTATTGTTGGGGGTCTCCCCTTTTTACACAAATGGACACACCCAGGGTATACATATACTACTGCCAGTGAATACCCGGCAGTACGTCAAGTCAAGTAGTAGTAGTAATAGAACGTAGAGTCAGTCGGTAGAATAACGTCGCGGCAAGAGTCACAGTAACGACCACGTAGACTCAGTAAGAAATCATACAGCGATACGTCGATATCAAAGACTATATATATATTTTCCTACTTACCCCGCATTCCTGGAGCTACTAACCTGTATTACCAGTTTGTATTATTACGTTAATACATTTATTTTCCTATATTTATTCTTGGCGTTTGTTATTATTTGATACCGGATTTCATCCCGGAATCCACAACAATTATAGTAAAAATACCAACAATATATTTATATATATAAAATTACCAACTGTACCTATTTATAGTAAAATTACGTATAAATCCTATTTATTTAGTTGAAACCATAAAATCTGTTCAAAGTATTTAGATTTCGGTATTAAATAACCCATAGAGGTGTTGATATGCCGCTAAACAAAATCAAATCAACCAACCTAACAACCAACATAAAAGAACTTTCATACCAATATAAAATTCTACAATTTCTTAACGAACTCACATTGTATTCGAAACTATAATTTCAACAATACTACAAGATAAAACACATATATCACCGCCTCTAGTAATTATGCCCACGAAAACATGTATATGCAGAAAAGCTGATTATCACCTACCGTGTATTCAACTGTGAAAACAGAATAATATACATTTATTTAAGTACCTCCATGAGATCGCTAAAAAAGAGCATAGAATGAATGAAAAGAACCTTAAACTTTATGAAAATAATTTTTTATTGTCTAAATGTTTGTTATTATTAAGAGGTAAGATCATAGTATTTTTTGGTATTTAATTTTACATTTTTAATCGTTTCTAGAACGTCTGAAATTTTCGTTAAAAATCTTATTTTTTAGTCCGCAAAATTGACAGATAATCGATCATGTCAACCATTTTTCTATTTTATAAAAAAAATGAAAATCTCCGTTTCACATTTTTAAAAAATCAATTATAATTTTTTTCAAAATTTCTTTTAAGAAAATTAGAAATTATAAAGTTTATTTAAAATATTTTGAAACAAACATTGCTTACTTTTTGCGCCGAAAAAATGTAGTTTAAAAATAAGACAAAGCTGGTCATTTGGTGTCTCTTGGTGCGTGGTGAGTGGTGATTTCATCACCTATTGACATCTTAAGGGAAAGTTACCGTACGGAAGGACAGAAGTGCTATGATTATTTAGTTTTAAGTGAAACAACTTATTTACCTCTTTATTTTTAAGGAAAACTTTCAGCGCTCTAATTTTTTTTGTTTTATTTTTTGTACTTAGCTTTCACCTTTACGTTTCCGATGCTTTATGGAAAATATATTATAAAAATGTAAAATAAGACTGTTGAGAGTGAGATTAAATTTCATAAGAAAGGTATTTAATTAATTTATAGGGACCTTTCTTATGAGATTTTATCAGAAGTGTACATAAAATACTATAATTTTATGTACATTTATTATATTTTACTGCGTTATTTGTATTTCCATTCATTTTATTATTAATTTTGATATTTCAATTATGGAAAGATATCATAACTGAGATAATATAAAAATAAGATCATATAAATTTCATAGGATGATACTAATACTTGTAGGTACCCTTCTCAGTTGAAATTGAAAAATCAAATTAACTTCTCCACCTGTGTTTTGCACAAATAATTCGTAAAAATAAAGGCCGTAACAGTGGAGAACAACGCTTAACTCAAATAACGCTGCTTTTTTTTTTGTATTCTTGCTGGTCTTCTGTACATTTGAATTACAGCCATTTTATCGACACAAAACCCATCTGAAATTAGTTTTTTTTATACCGTGTGGTTCTTCTGATTATTATAAGCTATAGAACTGATAATGCTAGAAGATATATCTACTTAATAAAATCATTGACTAAATTGAACAGCGTTTTCACTAATTTTATAACATTTAACATCTCTAATGAAAAAATGGTAAAATAATTTAAGAAATAACAAATAATTGTTAAAAAAATTCATTTTTCATCGAAAAAGTTTTTGGCTTTCAGACAATATCCATATTCATAAAAAACAACTAAAAAGCATTTGACATTAAATATTATCTTTGTTTATTTGTGTTTTTTTTTATTGAGTTACAATTCAGAGCTGATTTTCAAGTAAGGGGGTCAGATTTTCAAAAACTAAAAACAAAAAACATGATTTGCTTCCCTCAAAGCCTTGTGCTTTTAACTAATATAATCATTAAACTGAGCAGTATTGAATTTCTAGAGTTTTCATAAAATTAGTTATGGGCAAGGGTAATAAATATAAAAAAGAAATATGTTTGCTATGACTTTAACAAAAGCAAACATATTTATAATAATTTCCATCATTTGTGAATAGTTTCTGAAAGTTTCATTAATATCCGACAATTGTTTTTATTTTTGCAAGATTTTCCAAATTAATGTCTGTCATAGAAAAAAAAAACGCTCTAAAATTGTATGTTATTTAGTAGTTCATCTGATACAAAGAGAAAAAAGTTTTTCAATCAAAAGTTAGAATGTTTTAAAAAGAGGGAAATTTTTTTAAATAATTAAAAAATACTTTGTTCTTTCCTCTTAATAATAACATAGGTATTTAGACGATAACATTTTGTTTTCCTCAAGTTTGGCGTCTGTTTCATCATGCTATGCCCTTTTTTAGCGATTTCATAGAGGTATCCACATTTATTACTTCAAAGCTGCCAAGAAAGTTAAATTTTGGCACTAAAAGACCCATAAAGAGTTGATATTCCGTTAAACCAACAAATCAAATCGCTACATTTTGACCGATGATTGTACCACGATTGAGAAGGCAACTCATTTTGTTAAGTACCAGTTTGGAAATCCAAGGACTTTTTTGATCCTTTTAGTGTGTTTTGTGCGCTTCAGGTATTAAGAATGTTTCTAATTCAAGTAAAAATACATGTAGAACTATTTAACCGACTCTTGTAAAATTATTTTCCTTACTTATTCTTTGTCGTAAGGCTAACAACTTGGCTTTGCGGAATAGGAGGAATATTTTTACAACCTAACCCCCTGTTATTGATATCCGAGATTGTTCGTTCCTGCAAGAATTGTGAGTAATTTATTACTTCAACAATTTGAAAGTATCATTAAATACACATAAATTATATTCCCTGCTGTGGTAGACAGACAGCGGAAATGTGTTCGGGGCTGATGACGTTAACATCAGAGAACAAAGAAGAAAAGAACGAAAAACGATTGTAAAACTACAAAGATGCAGATATCTGCAAACAGTTACCGTTTTAAAAGATCTTTTTAAAAATAACATTTGTTGATTCTCTTTTTTATAGAATAAAATTAATTTTAATCTAACATTGTTTTTTTTCTAGATTAAAATAAGTTCTAATCTAACATATTTCTTTGTTTGTCTAGAATAAAATTAATTTTAATCTAATATTTGTTTTCTGGAATAAAATTAATTTTATTCTGACATTTAATCCTTTCATTTTAGCAAATTTATTCTAATATAATATTAGATTTCCCTAGAATAAATTAAGTTAATCTAACATTTGATTTTTACTAGAATAAAATTAATTTTAATCTAACATTGTTTATTTTTTAGATTATAATTAATTCTAATCTAACATTTGTTTTTGTCTAGAATAAAATAAATTTTAAACTATTAATATTTCCTAGGATACAATCAACTTTAATCTAACTTTTATTTTCTTGGAATAAAATTAATTTTAATCTAATATTTGATTTTCTCGAATGAAATTAATTCTAATCTAACTTTTGTTCTTGTTATTGAGAATAAAATTAATTTTAATATATCAATAATGTATAACAAAATTAATTTTAATCTAACAATTTATTTTCTCAAATAAAATTAATTTTAATCTAACATTTGTTTTTGTTTTTTCCTAGAATGAAATTAATTTTAATGTATCAATATTTCCTATAACATTAATTTTAAGCTAACAATTTATTTTCTCGTATAGAATTAATTTTAGTGTAACATTATTCTAGAATAAAATCAATTTTTACCTCATATAATTTTCCTACAATAACATTAATTTTAATCTAACGTCTGTTTTTACTAGAATAAAATGACTGCTGGCCTCTTTTTTTAAGTTAGCTCTACCTGAAAATTAACAAGGTGAAGTTAAAATCTGTAAACATCGTATGCAAATAACTTCTGGCAAAAAAAAAAGAAAAGAAAAAGAAAGACCAAATCCCTGTCTTCGAGTTGGTAGCTTTTATCCTCCTCTCTACCGTAGTTTTTGACATCGAGCATCTAAAAGCTTTCACCTCCTTCACTGAACTAAAAAAATGTGAGTTGGCAGGTAACGGCACAAAGTGACAGTTGCCACGGTGACCGGGGACAAACTTCGTCCTTGGTCTTGTGGGGCAGCTCTCATTAAAACCGACCTTATGCCACATACTGTCAGCGATGAGAGTATGCCAATACGGATCAAACCTAGTTAACCACGTCATCGGGTAGGGATCAAAGTGTAGTCTCTGTTATCTCTACCAATTAAGTCTATGCGGGAGACCAATGATGGGGATTTCAGCCTTGCGACAGTGCCTCTTAAATGGCACTAATGATGGGGAATTGGTAGATACCAACACCACCGTAGCAGCAACCACAGACTCTGGCGAATTGCTGTCATTGACTTGTATGTACGGCACCCCAAGTGCATACGTGATACACGCTTAGGCGATCACTTCTCTTTCGATTCATAACTGACTAGGCAGAAGATTGTCTCTCAGTAGGTTGCCATTTCTTTCTGCAATAGACTAGTTGCCAACCATGGCTATAGAATCCAGTCTTGCCTGTTATTTAACTCATAGCTAGGGGATTAGTGATGGGTTAATTTATAAGGTTATTTGTACATAATGAACCCGACTGGAATTTGAAATTAGCAGACCACTACATTCTGAGTGCTGCTTGTGAAGAAGTGCTTAATTATCAAGGTCGACCTTCTGTCTGGGAAAAACGAGCAATATGTGTTTTTCCATTTCTCTATCGCGTTTCTTTCTTTAGGAAGTTTTTTGTTTGTTTTTTTTTTATGAGAGAAGTGCTGTGCCTTGAATTTTTAATCCTGGGGAGGCACATTGCAGTAAAGTTGGTGGGCGGTGCATGCCGACACCAATGTGACAGTTATTACGGAAACTTATACAAACATTATCTTCTGTCTTCTTAATTGTTATTCTTATCCCATCGCCTTAATACTATTTTTCTTATATTCTCTAACGCTCAGTAACCATTTGCGTCGTAGTGGCTTTATTGCCTTGCTTGGTGTGAAATGATTAAAAAGAAAAAATAGACTGGTTATTGCGAGATCTGCACTAATTTTCCGCACTGCAATAGCATAAATATATTATCGTGTTGGTGATAACAATGTGCATTGAAGGTGATGGGGCAATTAGTATTATCTTTTTAAAAAATAGTGCATCTGGCTTTTTTGTTTCTGTTTTTATTTTCACTTTCTATATTTGGGAGAGTTAACGCTAGCCCGGGTCAAATGAGAGGCCAGAAGGTCTTTCGGGTGTATTCTCGAAATAATGATACAATCACAGTTAATTCTTTGAATATACGATGATTAAAAATTATTGATTAGTGATAAATTTCCGCCCACAAAACAAGCGTAAGAAACGTCACGCTGTGTACAGTTTGCATCCAATTTTACATAGAGACTATTATATTAAAATATATATGTATATATATTAGAATACACACACACACACACACACACACACACACACACACACACACACACACACATAGATATATTGTTAGTGGTTAGTAGGTTAATGTTTTTTTTTAAATTTTGTTCGCCATTTTATATCATTAACTTTCCTAATCTACTTTTTGTATGAATGATTCATTGTAACATATATATATATATATATATATATATATATATATATATATATATATATATATATATATATATATATATATATATATATAGGCGTACGCACGCATACATACACACGAGCGCGCACGATGGATTGTGCACTTCGAAGCTTGTATTGGTAAATCATTAATCAGTTAGGAGTTAGTAATAAGTTCGATGCTCACTGGGTGCTCCATATTCTCGGCCTTATGTCACATCTAAGCCACGCTTAGTAAATCTCTCTATATATACCATTCTGTCTGTCTGTGTGGACGACTATAATGGTTTAACTTTTAACCGGTCCATATCTCTATCAGGACGATTTCCATTCTCATTCAATTGCCTAACTAATTTTGATGTGTGTATAACGATATATTAGAAGATATAACCTGAGACAAAATTAGTAAGCGAAATTTGATCTTAAATTTTCACTGTATAATGTTCGATCACCATTGAATGACGAGGGAAATATTAAACGGGATTATGTTAAAAATAAAAATAAATATTTTTTGAGTTAAATATAAACATTTTTTTCATGATAGGGCTATGATCTTTTTTATATAACTATATACCGATATATGTTTTATAATATAATATAATGCAATATATATATATATATATATATATATATATATATATATATATTAATACATGCTTCATTAAATAATATAGATAAGTGTTGTCTATATATTTTATGTAAGTTTTTTTCATATAGTCTGATAAGCTTAATAACATTATCATTAAACAATGAAAGAAAATCACAATATTGATACATATTTTTTTTTTTTTTTTTTTAATCCAATCTAAGCTTTCGGCTTACATAAGCCATTATCAAAGATGACAATTACACAATATATTTAAGCAATACACGAACAAGAAATTGATGATAGTCTTATTTGTTTACATGGATGATTTCCAAGCAACGATAAACACGTGCATATAAAACGCTGAAAGCGAAAATCGCACAACAGCTCATGACGTCACACATGACCACGCGAGAGTGAATCCGATGAGTATTGAGTATGGAAAGCCGTTGGTATGAACCAATGACTTCTGTTACTAATTATAGGCATTTAAGGATATTTTTGGAGATTTCATAGTTTATTTTGTTCAGGTTAGGTTTCAACTGTTTTATGTATATAGCTTCAAGAATTTTTAGTTTTTGTTTATTGTTTTCATGTTTAAGTATAGTTGTGTTTTCTACGAGGATTTTCCGGAATTGTGTATGCGGCCAGGCATGTTGTTTTAAATGCCTAAAAATATTAGAGTTATCATTCAAATGTAGTGTCAAGCGTCTATATTTATTTGTATATAATTATATATATATTACATATTATAATCATATATGATTATAATATGTAATATATATATAATTATATACAAATAAATATAGACATCTATATCATACATACAGACATATATATATTTATATATTATACACATGCATATGTTTGTGTGTTTGTTTGTCACCCAAATACATTCTTAAGCAAATTTAGCCATTGAGATACATTATAAGCTGAGCCTCACTGCGTCTTTAACGTTTCGATGTAAATTCTAACGGGTATTTCAGCTTCATTTTCTTTTCTATAAGACTGATTCCACTAAGACAACGGTTATTAGTCTGAAGAAGTCTTTTCTTCTAACGAAACGTGTCATTTCTTTATTTTATGCTTTTTATCATTCGTTTAACTACCCAATACCTTGGAATTTCTAACCGAACTCTTTATTTAGCCCACGGGGGTAGAGTTTTCTAATTCCACGTGCCACTTTTATTTCTTTTTTTTTAATATCTAAGTTCCAGCTAATTCCCTTTGGTAACTCAACTCTCTAATGTTTTGTTCAAATCTGCAGTGACCTGACCCCAAAATGACTTGACCTAAAGAGTTGTGAGTTCAATACCTGGCCAATATTGGAGAGTTGAGTTACTAAGGAGAATTAACTGAGACTGAAATATCCAGAAAAGGTATGGCACGTGGAACAAGATCAATCTACCCCCCGTCGACTAAATAAAGGGATCGATTCAAAATTCCAAGGGGTCCTTAAAGTATCTTCACAATTTAAATAATATTACAAAGAAAATGAACAGACAAATATGTGGAAATTGTTACAAATGAGTAGATATTGAAGTTTTTGAACTTATTTAATACACCTCTATATGGGCAACATTAATTGCACGAAGCACATCAAAACAGTACTCGATTTCTTGCTACGTTAGCTGTAGCATAGCCTCATCATAGCTCTTTTGTATGCATTAATATGTCGAAAAATATTCCTCTAGTAATGGTTAGTAATCTGAATTACTACGGTAATGACTTTGACCCTTTCATATTTTTCAACCTTCTGTTTAAAATTATAATTATTCGAATAGCTAAACATATTACATACCTATATGTACATACGTATATAAATTAGTTTATTTCGTATTGAAATATGTGTGTTCATAATAATATAGGGTATCCTTAAAATCTCTTTACAATTTAGAAAAATTATTTCAAAGCAAATGAACAGAGAAACATGTAGATATCGTTACGAAATGACAAGATCTTGAAGCTTTCTTTTTAACTAATATAAAACACATCTATATGGACATCATTAATTGTACGAAGCACATCAAGACGGTACTCGATTTCGTGCCACGTTCGCCGTAGAATAGCCTCATCATTGGTGGCAATGGCATCAGTGGTCTTTTGCTTTAGATCTGTGATGTCCCGTATCTTTGTTCGATACATGATATCTTTAACATAACCCCATAGAAAGAAATCAAATGGAGTGATATCTGGTGATCAAGGTGGCCAGGGAATAGCGTCATGCCTTCCAATACACCGATCTGGAAATGTTAGGGATTCATTTAACAGTATCGTTTTCATCAACAGGATAATTGAAATACACAAATGAGATGTGATTAAAATCTTTAATAACTACTGAGTATATAGAACAAATCTGATTGAGATATCTCAAGAATTGCTTTTGTAATATATTTTTAAATTGTATAGAGACTTTACGGACAGCCTGTATATTAAATATATAGAATCAGCAATAATTTTACATATATGACTTACAGTACTGCAATACAGTTCGCACCAAAGTTTCAGAAGGCTTGTGTTTTACATTATGTGCATTTGTTATAGCTTATTAGGCTCAAGCGGTGAACTGTCAGAATGGTTTGAAGTGTTTTGGATTTATTTTTTTGAAAACTAAGAGAGTTATTTTTTTTTTTTTTTTTACATATATTGGCCAATGAGAAACAATGACAAATTTTGGTTGGAGCCGATATCACGGTCACTTTTTATATAAAAAGGACTGCTATCAGCGATCTGGTGAAAGGGAAAAACTAATTAGTTGTACGAAGCACATCAAGACGGTACTCGATTTCTTGCCATGTTCGCTGTAGAATAGCCTCAACAATTGTGGCAATGTCCAGTGGCCTTTTGCTTTAGATCTGTGATGTTCCGTATCTTTGTTCGATACATGATATCTTTGACATAAACCCGTAGAAAGAAATCCAAGGTGATATCTGGTGAACAAGGTGACCAGCGAATTTGTCTAGCCCTTCCAAAGCACCGATCTGGAAATATTACGCATTCATTTAACAGTATCTTTTTCATCAACAGGATAACTGAAATACACAAATGCAATGTGATTAAAAACTTTGACAACTACTGAGTATACAGAACAAATCTGATTAATATATATTATCAATTTCCTTTGTAATGTATTTTTAAATTGTAAAGAGACCTTATGGAAACACTGAAGAAGGTCGGAGCGTACAATGGCTGAAACGTCGTGAATATGAATATAAAGATGAGGACAACATTACAAACAATGTAAATAGTGTAAATAACTAAAACTAGCTCGTTTAAACCTACGATATCTACGCGTTATCTGAAATTATCTCTGTCTCCGCCAACCAGAGCCATGCTGAAGCATAACATGAACACTTGTCAAGTCGTTATCACATCGATTCTTCTAAAAACATATTGTTTATGCAAATAAAATTCATTCGTTGTTATCTTGACTATGTCTTTATTCCTTTCTTTTCATTACTAAACTTTATAATGTTTTTTTATTAGCGACTTTATTGTTTTTGCTTGGCAATCTAAGTGTTTTTATGTTAGTGACGACTTCTTCAAAACTCAGTAACTCGTATGACCCACAATATTGGTGAGCCACGATTTCGGAAACGTTACACAACTTTCAAGTTTGGGGATGTTTTTATACATCATCGTCATTATTCATCATCAGTTTTATGTCAGGGCGTGGTCGTAGGGGAGCTGCAGAGGATAGCACTTGATTAGCTCCCTCTATATGCCCCATCTGCGAGCCAGTATCTGAGTCTTTGTTAAAGATCTTCCAGTCCACCCAGTTCTTAACACATTTTCCAGTTCATGCCTATTTTACATTGTTACGCATGTGACGTGGTCATTCTTTTCTTGTTTATGCGCCATATCCCTTCAGAACGTAGGCGATCATGGCCCTCCACATCTTCCTGTCACTTGTAGTTCTAAATGTTTTTTATTATTTCCCCCAAATTCTGTTGTAACATCCATTTGCTCAAGCTCATCAAGTATATTACGCGCTGTTCTCCTCTTTCTCACGTTCCCTCAATCTGTCCTGTGAGTATCAAACTTTCGAAGCCGTCCTTTCTCATTACGTGCTCCAGAGATTTCAACTACCTTTTCCTGATATTAAGTATAAGTTTCCTTTTTGTTTCCGTTTTCTCCAAAACTTCATTGTTACTCATATGATCTATCCATGGTATCCTCATCTTTCTGCAGAATCACATTTCCGTTGTTTCAAGACGTGTCCATACAGTTTCAAATCTCATTTCACGGTGAAATGTTAAATTTTTCACTTTTCTTAGGCATGATTCTCACTCCCACAATGTAACTTGAAGAGGAATTAATGACATAATCTAGGTTTTCACTTTCTACACGCCATTAAACAAAAGGTTAGGAAGGAAAATTCCATCACATTTAGAAAGGATTAAAACAGTTGCCTTGAGAAGCTTATTTTCGGAAAAAATGTTTTCGGAAAAAAATATGTTATACATTTCAATCGAAAGTAACACTAACTTTTCGATCAATGAATAATGGATGTTTCCTCATAAGGAAACTGTATAATGTTATCATTACATTCTAAACGAGAAGTAAAGATACTACACTTTGATCCCAACCCAATGGACTGAAAGTTAAGAAAGACGGCACTTATGCTGAAGGGCAGAGGATTGTCTCGGGAAACACCTACCCGACTCAGTTTTATACAGGATCTACGGGGATTTTTTGGCTGAGCCTACGGGCTCGGAAACCACATTAAATTCGGCCTTGTTCCACATTTAACTGTGTTGGGCATTTAGTAGATACTGTCTGCCGGCCTGCAGTTGGAGATTTGTCTTCTCGGGAAACCCCTACCCGATCTCGTTTTATACGGGATCTACGGGTAATTTTGGCTGAGCCTACGGGCTCAGGAAATCCACATTAAATTCGGCCTTGTGCCATATCTGACTGCGTGGGGCAGGTGGTAGATACTGTCTTCGGTCTGCAGTTGTAGTTTCAGTGTGGAATTCACTTGAGTCATTTCTAGCAGTTGACTACTACTTTTACACGCCGCTGGCGAATCTTATATGTGTTGTTCTTCTCCTAAGTATTATCGTTCATTACCAACCTTCGTGTGATTATTCTATTCAGCAACCTTCACCTACAACAATTATGTAGCATCTCATTTTTAATGATTGGATTCTTCGCTGTAGTTCTCTTGGTAATACTTACTCCAATAGTAACGAATTATTAAAGTCATTTTTATCTCATTAAAGAGTAGCGTTTCAATTTTGAAACATGATTCCAATTCTTCCTCTCAAGTTAAATAACAGTAGATTGCACACCAGGGCTATGGGTGGCAACGATTCTAAAAGATGAAAAACTCTTAATTCCAATGACTGGGAAAAATAACAGAAAACTCCTATCTTTGCTGAGAACGAATGGCAATTCGCAGATAAAAATAAAACAATAAGTAGAGAGCAATGAACGCCTGACGCCTTGAAGTGATACAGCATTAGAAAAAAGGTTTGAATATTTTTATAATAGTTGTAACTAGCTCTTTCTTGAATTTAGAAATTATTATAATATAAGCAATTTTAATGCGTCATTTTAAGTTTGTAATGAGTATATCTACCCTCTCTTTTCAAGATCAGTAACTGAAACAAAACAGAAAATTACAAATATTCCAATAGTTATTTAAATAAAAAAATAATAATTTGCTTATGTATACCTACAGTTGCGGCCAAAATGTTCAGAACGGCACTGTTTTCGCCAGAAAAGTAGGTATAAGTTTTTATCAAAGTTGTTTTATAATCTATAATTTTCACAGGCAAGAAATACGATATTATTTGTTATTTGATGTAATTTGAGAGGATAATACAAAAGTTATGGATGATTTAGTGATTTACTGCAAAACCCATGGCGGCCAAAATGATCAGAACGGTTGAAAAATAACAAAATAATCAAAAATGACAGAGAATACTGGAATTATTTAATATTTAGTGTGAAGCCTTTTAGCTTCAATCACACTTTGAAATCTTCGACTGCATGAGGAAATTAAATTTTCAATTTCTTGCTGGGTGATCTTATTCCATTCTTCCTGATGGGGCATTCCATAATTGCTCGGTTGTTTTAGGATTTCTGGCTTTCGAACATTCTCCTAGAATATTCCACATATTTTCAATAAGATTGAGATCTGGGCTTTCAGCAGGCCAATCCATAACAATAAACTTTTCAGCCTTGAGAAAGTTCAAGACCACCTTAGCCTTGTGACATGGGGCATTTTTCTGCATGAATATGGGTGGTCGCTTAGTTGAATTACTCAGCACATGTAAGACATGATCTTTTACAAGTTGTTTATAAACTCATGCATTTACCTTTCCATGTAATCGCACCAAAGTGCCCACACCATCTCCAGATATCATCCCCCAAACCATTTAACACTAGTCTTAAGGCATTTAGGCGACAATTTTTCACCTACTTTTCGACGAACGTACCTTTTCCCATCTGAGCCAAATACATAAACTTAGATTCATCACTGAAATGCACCGTTTGCCATTTTTCTTGAGACCACAACGCATGTTCGGTTGCAAAGTTAGGACGAATCTTTTTATACTTGGAGCTGATCAGTGGCTTCACTGCAGGTGCTCTTGCTTGTAGGTCATGATCAACTAAACGACGAGATACAGTTTTTCGAGATAAAGTTTTCTTCAGTACAATGCTTATTTCCCGAGAAACAGCAGCAGCAGTTTTAAATCTGTCCTTTTTAACCAACTTTACCATGGCACGATCTTCTCTCTTGGTCGTTTTTCTTGGCTTACCTGTAGACTTTCTTGCTTCACACGAACCACAATCATCGTAGACCTTAAGAATACCGTGAACAACACTTTTTGACATGTTAACAATCTTTGCAATAGACCCAATACTTAAATTATCCTTCGAAGCTTAATAATCTGCTGACGAATTGGTTACGGAGTAAGTGGCATTATATTAACAAAGTACACTGCAGATATTCTTACTAATGTTTAGTAAACGAATACGTCACGTAAACAAATTAAAAAAATAGAGTTCGCCGGTTAAATATAATAAAACACGAAGTAAAAGCAACCGTTCTGATCATTTTGGCCACCATGGGTTTTGCAGTAAATCACTAAATCATCCATAACTTTTGTATTATCCTCTCAAATTACATCAAAATCTCAGACAATAACAAATAATATCGTATTTCTTGCCTGTGAAAATTATAGAATATAAAACAACTTTGATGAATAATTATACCTACTTTTCTGACGAAATCAATGCCGTTCTGAAGATTTTGGCCGCAATTGTATGTCTTCATCGTAATCATATGGATCCAAAACTATAGGGATGAAGAGATGGCAACCAGTCTACCGCAGAAAGAAGTGTCAAGTCAAATCTGAGATAACAAACGGAGTATATGGGCATCCGGAAGACCCGGATTACCTTACATTGGATTCCCATGTACACCGCTGAGAACCATATGGACTTTTTTCTTATTATGGCTCTGTGGAGGCGATAACCTCTAGCAGAAGCAATGAGGGAATTGCCACCATTGACTACGAAATCATGGGGTCCAGGACGGCATTCCAGTCCCCATTAAGATAGAAAAGAACAAAGAGAGAGAGAGAGAGAGAGGTGTGTTCTTGTTTTTCGATGGTCATGAATGTAAAATGAATAGAAATAATCCCATCCAAAGATTTAACTGGAACAACTCTTCAGAAAAAGAATCCCTCGTTAGATCATCCTTATTCTTGTTTTTAAGCAAAACAGAGACTCCACACATGCAACCCCCCCCCAAAAAAAACCAATAAATATGACAAAACCCAGGTGCTTCCAACTCTTTAAAATTGCCTCGTCACAGAACTTAAATAAACAATAGTAATAAAAGTCTTCTTGAAACGTTTGCAGAAACTTTTACAATGTTTGCCTCTAATTAGACATAGAGTGCTGTTCGATAAAAGTCACTCACCTGATTTTTTTTTACTAAAAATATTTTTTGTCCATTGTTTTTGGAGTTAAAATAATTTTTAATCTTACTAATATATAGACCCCTTCCCGACCACCTAGAAAAAAGGTTTATTCACCCTAAGGTATTCTACTGATAATTATAAATTTGGATATAAATGAGATCCAGGAAAAAACTGTGCAAAAAAGTAACTCAGAGATCGCACTCTAATGATTAAACTGGTAAATTTAGAGAGCTTTTGACAAAATATTGAAAACTATTTTACAATACACTCAGAACAATATTCTAGAGAATTCTAGAACAGCTTAAATTAAATCTAGAGTATTCCAGAAAGCCTCATACAGTATAAAAACAGCTTGAAATGGCCACTCAAGTCACTAAACAGATGAAAGGGTACAAACAGGCATCAGATCCACTTAAGGCATCTATTATAGCCCTCTCAAAAGCAGGCAATTCTACGATAGAAATTGCAGAAATTGCTATAACGTCTCTCAAGTGCAAGATTGATGATAGAACTGGCAGGGTAATCAAGAGAGAAGTTGCGAAGAATAGGACTATAACTAGCCAAGAAATTGCAGCCAGTCTAAGCGAATAGCAAGGTGTTAGTCTTGCCTCTTCAACAGTCCGTCGGTGGCTATTAGAACAAGGCTACAAATCTTTTACACGAATGTTTAAGCCGCTAATAAGCAAAGCCAACAAAGCCAAGAGACTTGAATGGGCTCACTATTTCAAAAATTTCACCGTAGAAAACTGGAAGAATATTCTCTTCTCCGATGAAACGAAAGTTGAGCTAAATTCAAAGGATAAGGTTAGTCACTTTTATCGAACAACACTGTATGTATATATGCAACGGCATATAAAGCTGATCTTGCGACGCATTCGCCGTCGTGGTGAGGAAAATAACTGCAAGTTAGAATTTGAACCGAATCTGCTGATTCCGTTTCCTGGGCTAATAAAAGCCATTGCGCAGAAAAGCATTGACAAAACAGCTATCTTATATATCAGGCTTTAATTCCATAGCGAGTAGTCGCTGAAACGAACTTTGAGTTAAGAACAATGAGGATATCTTATGCAAGGCCACATTATTAAATCGACTTGCCCGATTTTATTCACCTCTACGATAATATCAGTATTTACTTTTTAAACCAAATGTCAAAGAATATCGCTGAAAGGCGACAATAGACGCAGATAATAACATTTGAAAAAACTGCTTTATCTTTCTATTGGAAATACGATACGCAGGGTTAATTTATTCCGTTAATTATCATATTCGAATCGCATGATTGTGTGGTACTATCGTTTTATTCTTAGTCTAGATGTAAACAGACAGTTTAAGTCAGACTTCATAAATCAGTGCCAAAGTCTTGACAGCCTATTCCGGGCTCAAAACCTGTCAACAATGAAATACAAGTATAGTTATAAATTTATTTCCTCTCTCGCCTCAATTCCACATGCCCCTAAATATATATATATATATATATATATATATATATATATATATATATATATATATATATATATATATATATATATATGAAGAAATATAGTCTTAAATTGTGCTACATTTTTGGGATAAATTGCTCAATATCAGAGATAGAGCGTGTGTAAATATAAAAGTGAACATAGAAGTCCACACTTAGAGGCGACAGTCTGTTTCATGCTACATGCAATCGTCAGGCCACGAGTGCTGTTATTTTTCTCGGCTATTTATATATACGGGTCAGTGGTGCATTGTGAGTAGACTATTTGGGCGGTTATTTTACCGGAAGTCGTTTATTTCTTTATTTATTTGGGTCAAATTATTTTGCTTGTTTTTATTTTTTTTTAAATTTTAAATTTTTATTTTTATCTTATATATTTATTTATTTTTCATTTTTATTTATATTTATTATTTATATTTATTATTTATTATTTTTATTTTTATTTATACTTATTTTTATTTTTATTTTGATCGGTGTTTTTATTAACGTAGTAAAAATTTGTTTATATAGTTTATTTAATAGTTTTGTTTTTGTTTGGGAAGATAATTAAAGCTATTTGTTCAATGTTGGGTTGATTGTTGTAGTTTGTTCTAACTATTATTTTGGCGGTAACAGTTTTTAATTTGTTTATTACTTCATGGATTTATTTGGATTGATTATCTTTATTTCTTTTTTCTACCGGCTAGTTTATCGATATCGGTTGTTAGATTAATTATATATTTGGATGTATTTAGATCAATTCATTTTTCTTGTTGTTATTTATTTGTTACACTGTATATTTTCTCTTTTTGGTTTTCGATTTTTATGTAACGTGGTATATTATTTTTTATTTTTTATTAATTTTTTTTATCGTTATATAACAGTTATAGCTATTTTTTTCGTCCGATTTTTTGTTTTGATTTTTATAGTCTAACTAATATTTTGGTCATAATAGTTTGCTAATTTGTTTATTATTTATTTATTTTTTCTATTTCGTCTATTCTAACAGGTGTGATTTGGTAATTTGTTTGGATTAATTTATTTTGCTTATTTTATTGTCATTTTGTTCGTTTATGTATTTCCGTTTTCGATTTTTAAGTAACGTAGTAAAATTTGTTTTCATGTCTGCATTTTGAGATGAGCTCGGATCTTTTATTTAATAATTTATTTTGGACTGGGAAGGTAATGATAGCTATTTTTTCCTCCAAGCAAAGTTTGCAAGTTTTTGATTGGTTGTTGTAGGCTGATGATCTTTTCCTTATTTTCCAACATATTTGAATTTTTGAAGATTAAAGCTGGCTGGAAAGCATGGAGCCGGAAGATAGTTCCAAGAGCGAGAAGTGTTATCATAGAACTTATGGTTTCATCTAACCAATTCAACTGTGGATTGATAAGACCTTGCCGCCAATCTAGTACTGCGCTTAAATTTATAAATTCTAGGTACCATAGGAAAGATATTATCCGTACAATTACCATGAAAGTATTTATAGAAAAGGCATTATGGAAAACGATTTACCGTTACAATTCTTCCTAATTAACCCATAGCTGGAGGGAGAAGATGTGGATTTATACTTGCCCCAGGGGTATTTGCACGTAAGTAAATATAACGAACCCCACTAGAATAGGAAATCGGTTCTCCAAATTCCTAACACCTGCTGTTACGTAACAGTTATCGCATGAAGATGAGGTGGCATGTTGACAACTTTGTTTCACGTCTCTTTGTCTGTGATGAAATTGTTCAATACTCACTGCCATACTGCAGGACTGTTATTGCATAACAGTTCAGTACCCTTTTTTTGTTTCTAACACGATTTTCTTGCTTCTTAATACTTTGCTTAGCATTTGGAAGGCAACTTTCGCTATCCCAACGCGCCTTCGGATACCGATCAGAATTTACTGAAATAGCTAGACCTTCTTCATCGTCGAAATGTAAGAACCTCAAACGCCAACATCTGCAACAACGCGCCACAATACTATTGTTGTGTATAGGTTTTTCATGGCGCCGTTTGTGTCTGTTTATTGACGCAACCAGACAGATGAAAGAAGGATTCGTTATTTGTAAAGTGAACAGCGTTTGGGGCAACATTCTGAAGGCCAGGCCAGAGCTAGGTAAAAGATACAAAAAATAAATAAATAAATAAAATGGCGAAACATTATCTACATAAAGATACCATTGCCACATGCCTAGCACCATTAGTATCACAAAGGGAAGGTTCGTTATAAAAAATAGTCATCATTTATTGACCGAGAAACTAGTGGTATCTCCGTTTGAAATTCATAAAATCGTTCTATTAAGACAATTTTTCAGGAAAACCTGTAATTTCTCAAATCCAGTAACTGTTATCGCTCTTTCAAGTATTGATCGAGGTTTCCTTACGAACTTTTTGTTTGAAGTAGTATGGAACATTAATATCTTGATTGTTTTATTATTTTCTCTTTGAGTTACATGTGCTATCCATTTTAATTGTTCTGTTTCTGAAGTTCATTAAGTGATGTAGTTTCTGGTATTTGGTAAAATTCTTTGTGATTATGCAGCATCATTCCACGGGGATTGAAGAAGGGTTGTCTTCGCTGATCTCGTATAAAGAGGCGTGTTTGAGGAAAAGATACAGAGAAGGACGGGGAACAAGCTCAGGGTGTCAGATGTCGATTGACATTACACTTGAATATTTGAAGATAATAGTCATCGGAGAAGCAAGTAAGGGGAAGAGAGTTCCACAGATGGGAAGTGCGAGAGAAGAAGCTGTTTGAGAAGAGACTGCTACATTTAACCGTTTTGACAATGAAAGGGTGGTACGGGGATGCCAGCCTGGTAGCTCGATTAAATTCATGCAGTCTGGGAACCAGCGAAAGTAGCTCCTCGGAACAGTTGCCGTGAAAATACTTGCGGGAGAGACAGAGGGAAGCCATAGCATGTCTGTGGGAAAGCGATTGTAGAATAGATTCCAGATCAGGAACTATCGCATTGCATATTTGTCTCTGAATTTTGTCGAGGAGCTCGAGACGTACAGCGGGAGCATCAGTCTATATGTGACAGAAATGGTTGATTTATAGATTTGGAGGATGGACGAGAGAAAAACCTTTCTGGCTCGACACACAGAAAACTAACTTTCCTTGTGGTAGATGAAGCTATTGATTCAATGTATTTATTGCACTTTTTAAGTAACGTAGTAAAATTTGTTTTCATGTCTGCATTTTGAGATGAGCTCGGATCTTGAGCGTGAGAATGTAAGTTCGTTTGTAATATAAATTAAGTGTAGTTACGAGACGTATAAAAATTGAAACAAAAGTTAAGTACGAAACAAAAATACGACAAGAAATCGCATTGCTTTTCTTATATATTTAATAACAAACTGGGCTAATGTAATTTTTCATATTTATTGACATTTGAAAGACTCATTGAATATGACCTGCCGATGATATGACTGCATCTGAAAAATAATCAATGGAAGGCTCTATAGATTATAACGAATCGCTTTTATTTCATCCTCACATGAATTAATGCCAGAACCCCTCCACATGATTGAATGCTTCTCAGGCGCATCTTATTTTGGGGTAGTGGGTGTGTTAAATGCTTGCAGACTATAATTGACTGCCTCGCTAAGCTTAACTATGCAATGAATGAGTCAGCAATTCCCAATTTAAAGTCATTTTGTATTACTGAAGTTGAATTGTCAGAATTAAACGTCTTGCTGGTCCAAATAAAGAAGGTGGAATGGTTACAAAATGCAACCAATCAAAGTTTTGGCTTTGATTAACCAGTGAACCAATTAACTATTAAATTTATAACTAATATTTGCTCTTTAAATAATAATAGATTCATCATAGGTAATCTTTTTTCTTAGTTTTTCAGTTTCAGAGACAAAGCCACAGAATATTCATCTATGTTTAAAATCACCTTTAAAAACCTTTAAAAACTTTGAATTTTTTGTTCTGGCATCTGATGATCGATTTATGTCCTGAAAGTGACAGTAATGCCAATGATCTTGGAAAGACCGGCATTTAAAGCGTTTCTGAAGTTTTACCAAGGGATATTTTTAACAACGTCTTAAATCTGACTTTACACACACACACACACACACACACACACACACACACACACACAAACACACACACACACACACACACACACACACACAAACACACACACACACACACATACACTGTTATATATTATTATAACACGCACGTACACACGTCCCGGTCGATCATGGTCAAACCTGGGTTGTATCATCCAGACAGTGTGGCCACTGCCACAGAGCACCGATACCCAAAGATGTAACCACACCCGCGGTCCGGTCATCAGGGTCGTAGCACGACAAGTCAATCACAGGGTCAACCCTACGTTGGCCAGTACCGTCGTCAGTCAACTGATTGTTGGTAGCTGTCCGTTTTTGTCCTCACCAATCTGCCCACGCTGTGTTCTTTGATTTCAGAGCAGTGAAGATCGAATGTCGTCGGTAATTTGGAGCGCTGGTTCGAACCACGGCGAAGCTGTATTACGAAATAAATAAAGGTGTTCTCGCAGACAAAATAAAATCGGAGTATTAATCGGGTTAGTTTTAAATTCGTTTATATAGTTTCTGGTACAAAAATCAACCCTTCCCTCTTAAATTTCTATAGTGACACTTTGTTCTCTTAAATCTTGGAAAGAGGTTCAAAATCGGGAATTCTCCTGGCATCAGGTCCCTCGGGGTTTTTGTAACAGTTCGTCCGCTCTTCTCCGCTCGTCTAGTCTCTTACTGCCTGAGTCGCCAATACGATCTTTTTATATCGAGTCTGGCCGAAGAGTGGTGTGGGGTCGACTAGTCTGGGGATTCGGTAGTTCCCCAACATTCAGATATAGTTGTCTCGCCTTTATAACTCATACTTTATTTTATTTTTACCTCGCACCATTACTTCCAAAGGATCGGATGTAAAATTTTCTCCTCCTTTCTCGGTATTCCATCTGAGACCATCACCATGGGGAGTTGTAGAGTGTCTTTATGACAACGCTGATTTTTAAACCGAGTGGGTGAAACGGAGGTCTTATTTTAATCATTGCTTTTCCATAACAAATATTATTTCCCAGTCTTCGGTTTGATTTGTTCTAGTGCACCTCAACCAGCCATCCCGCTCGTACAACCCTCGGGTTATCATGCAGATAAACCTTACAGGTTCCTTTCTCATTTCAATTATCTTTTCAGGTAACAGATTAAGTTTCGTCTCCCGAGTTGTTTATATTTCCAAAATTATATTTCAGATGACCCTTTGGCCTGTCAATCGCAACTTCGATTTTTGTTGACGGCCATAACTCAGTTTTTCTCAATTCTGTTTTTAATTCCCATGGTTAGCGAATAACCCAGAATATATATTAGCGATTTGCTTCCTCCCAACTTATATAGCTTACATTTTTACATTAACCCCTTCAATTTCACCAGTGTCACAAAGTGTTATATTATTATATACATTTGAGTTCTTCTTCTTCTTCTTCTTCTTCTTCTTCTTATTATTATTATTATTATTATTATTATTATTATTATTATTATTATTATTATTATTAATCTAATTATTATTAGACAGTACTCATGGCTAATATATCCCTTACCACGAGTGGTTAGAACGTTTGCATTCTGATCACGAGACCCGGGTTCGAATCACACCATAATCGATTTGTCAGCTAACGGACAGATGCTTTCGGGTCGATCCCAACGTGCGGCACCTTT
Organism: Acanthosepion esculentum; assembly: GCA_964036315.1. NCBI lineage: Eukaryota > Metazoa > Mollusca > Cephalopoda > Sepiida > Sepiidae > Acanthosepion > Acanthosepion esculentum. The sequence goes on from OZ038488.1 coordinate 23,610,556, forward strand.
GGAAAGTGCCTGAAAACCATACGACCGTTTGGACCAGAGCTTGTGAGTGGAATTGGGTAAACGGCACCCTTGGGTGCCGTCGATAGCTATGCTAGCACGGAGTCACAATTTATCGTGGCCGAGGGTTTGAGCGAACTGGCCTTGTTGATCACGCTAGATAATATGTTTTTTCCCAGAAACTGTTACTAAGGTTTTCTCAGCATAGTTACAGTATAAACCACAGGTATGTGGGTATTGAAAAAACACAAATGCGCCTGGGAAAGTGTCTGCAATTGGGATTGACTAGCCGCCCTAGTAGATGGGTATCCTCGAATACGAGTGGCTAGCTATACAATACTATACAATACTATATATATATATATATATATATATATATATATATATATATATATATATATATATATATATATAGTACCCTCCAAAAGTATTAGAATCGCAAGCTCAATTCCTTTGTTTTTTTTTGTTGTTTTGATATTTGGGTTTAAGATTTAAAGTTGAATATGAAATAAAGGTTCAGAATTTCAGCTTTTATTTCCTAGTATTTACATTTAGATATGTTAAACAGCTTTCCAATTTGTCTCCACCTTCTCGATAGTGGAACACTCTTCTGTCTCTATGCTTTCAAGCCAACTTTAATCTTCAAAAATGTAAATGTAATGTCAATCGCCTTCAATCGTCTTCTTATTTTGTGCTTGCTCCTTTATTCTCAAATACGGCTTTTAATCTAATCTCAGTCTATTAAGTTTATTGTACTACTAACAAATTCTTTATCTACTGAACTCGAAGAATACATTTCACTATACAAAACACTAAAGCCTTGACTTCTATAACAAAGACAATCAAACATTTGGCCAGCTGAAATATATAAATCAGACTGCTTGCCATTCCACGAATCATGAACAATGAGATCTCCGTTTGTATAACACTTATATTCTTTACTATCTCATAGTCATAAAACAAGTCATAATTCTTATTTTAATATCAGTCAATTGAAAGACCACTTCCCCGCCTCCCATCAGCATGGCTGATGCTAACCTCCAGGAAAGTGACTCGTTGCGCCTTTTAGGGCTCAGCTTACATGAAGTGTAAAGACTATATTGGATACATTGTTAGGTCTGCTGCTAATAAAGTCGGTTCACTGTGATGTACTAGACAATTTTCCTCTCCAGAATCTGTCTTACATCTCTATAAGTCTACCATTCGCCCATGCTTTGAATATTGCTGCCACATGTGACCTGGCGTTCATGCTTTATAGCTAGTGATTCTTGATAAAATCCAAATAAGTATCAGCAATATTAGTGGTCCTGAGCTGGCGCCTCAGCATCAGTCACTATTCTTCATCCGAAACGTAGCTTGCCTGTGCCTTTTCTAAAAATACTTTCATAGTAATTGTTCTGATGAACACATCGCTATGGTA
>OZ038488.1:23614472-23644472 GCA_964036315.1 Acanthosepion esculentum
CCCGAAACTTAAGAATAGAAACAGCTACACCTTATTACACATCCGAAATTTCAGATGAAGCTAAATAAATTCCGAAACATGTCAAATTTATTGGACAGGATTTTAGTACTTGCGCCTTATTCTGTCGGGTTTAATTCATGCGTGCAAATCTACAGAATTCGATTTAAATTATGTTAATTAGAGTTGCTGTCCGGGGCAAAGGTCAGTTCTAATTAAATGTTATTCTTCGTTTAAGCTTTCATAACTTTGCAACAAGCAATCCATCACACAATTTTCTTTCATTTCTGCAAACTGCTAATATCCTCCATCATTTTCGTCTTTCACTTAGTTCTCCTCTTTTCTTTCCATCCGATTAAAAATTGCTCTTGGGAGCATCCTATCCGGTGCCTGCTACTTTTGGATGAGTCATGAAAAAGATGGCGGCCCTTATACGACTCTCAACTCTCAAAATGTCATCCAATAAAGATTATCGAATAATGGTCAGACGTAGAATCCCTTGTCTAGTTCCATGCTATTTGTATATCCTGGTATGTGCAACTTTTTTTATTTTCTTCTACTGTCTCAGTTCGGGCTGTAATTTAAATAGTGCTATAGTCACTTTATGAGGTAGTTATAAATGTGTCTAAACTGCAATCGAATGGAAGTTAATGATAACAGAGAGAAATAATTAATAACTTCAATGATGTTTTCATCAATAAAATTCTCTGTCAGCCAGTTATCAACGCCATTAGACAAAGAGTTTCGGTCATGCGCACTGGGATCTTTCATTCGATTTTTTTTATTCGTATGTAAGGTTTTGCCATTTTTAAAACTTATAAAATAAACTCATTATTTTCACATACGATTATTCAGATAACTGATAAGTATATTAATAAAAATAAAAAAAAAACTTCTAATGGCCAGTCATAATATGATAAGACTTAGCAAGCTAGTCTAGTAAAATATTACTACTAGGAAAGGAATATGTTACTTACTGGGGCTCTATATTTGCTTCTGCGATTTAAACTAAGCAAAGCTCAGTAAATAACTGGGTAACATCGTGCATCCAAGTTTTATTATACGTTGTGAGTTCGATCCTCACAGCGTTCCCTATTTGTAACTATGTTCAAGAATCTATGAATCCTTCCTGACTTGGAGCCAATATCCGTTGGTATCAGCAACATTCTGGATAATCAAGGGATCATCCATTAATGCTAAAAATCTCTCATGTTTCGATTTTACACACAGTATCTTCAACATGTATCTAACCTTCTTTATACGTCTTTAGCTAGCTGGGTTTTGAATTCAGTGTTGTTTTAAGCCTAGACTGGTTTCCAATCACGGCTAGAGAGCTCAAACTGTCCTGCTGTTTAACCAATAGCTGATAAGGGAAGGAAGATGGGATGGATTCATATATTTCCCAAGGGTTTTTGTGCAAAAGTGAGTGTAAATTACTAAATTTATCGATAGTTTCTTCTCTGGTTACTAAAGTTAAGCATAGACGGCGATGATTATTAACGAGATGGTTGATCATTTAGAAATATCAGTAGGTATAATGAGAAAAGAGGGCTTGGAAAATATGATACTCTCAGGACAGATTGAGTTGAAGAAGGACAGAGGAAAGCAGAGGTAAACATATTTGGTGAGCTTGAGTAAATAGACAACCTTTGGGAGAAATAAGAAAAAGACAAAACTTATTAAGTGCTACAAGGGACATGAAAATGTAGAGAGCCATAATCGCTTACGTTCTTCAGGGACACGGCACATAAATGAAGAAGACGACGGAATGCATGGGGAGTGGGTCATTAAGTCCCTAACTAGATATAGCTATTAGCCGAATTCTGATATAAAATAACGGGATGAATTGTAATGCATATGGTTAAAGAAAAAAACAAACAAACAAAAAAACATTGTCTTAAGCACATTGACAATCAAGAGATTATGTTGAAAAATACATATTCATTGTGTAAAATAAATCAATCCCCCTATATGGCAGTGAATGCAGGACAATATCCTCACAGTTTAACAACAGACTTAAAGTAACAGAAATGTGTTTCTACAGAAGGATGCTGGGCATTCCATGAACAGACCATATGAGCAACGACGAAGTTTTATATAAAATGGAAACAGAAATGCAACTTATACTTAACATCAGAAAGAGGCAGTTGAAATTTCTAGGACGCATAATGAGGAAAGAGGGCTTGGAAATTTTGATACTTACAGGACAGATTGAACACAAGGTCGTTGTTTTACCTTTTCATGTATTTTAAAAAAAAATTTTTCTAATGTTCACCTAATACAAGTTTCAAGAGCCACTCAAGGTAGAGGGTCGCTGTGTGGACTTATATTAGCATAGGAAAGAACAGGCGTTAGGAGTATAGAGTTGAAGAAGACACTAAAAGAACCGGAAACACTATCCTAAATAGGATAAACAAGGGAGAAACATCATTCAAAACACCAAGGAGGACTGTCAACGGGACGATGGGCATAAAAAAGTGAGACAGAGAAAAACAAAGCATAACCTACCTAGAGAGCTTGAGTAAATGGATAGTGGAATAAGGTTTAGGAGAAATAACAAAAAGACAAAATTATTAAGAGCTACAAAGGACAGGAAATTGTGGAGAGCCATGATCACTAACGATCTGAAGGGACACGGTATATAGAAGAAGCTTACAGGGCTATTGATATATCTACATAGATTTGGTGGCCTCTTACGAAGCCAAAATAGCTTGAAATTCAGGCACTTTCCTTCTACCTTTAAGACACTGACGATTATGGTTCTCCACAACTTCCTATTCTTTGTCGCTCTTAACAGCATATATTCTATTTTTACTATACCTGCTATGTCACACATTCACATAAACCCGTTAGGAGAGTCTAGAGATGTTTCCCAGCTTATTCACGTTACTCACGTGCTCCGTCAATGAAATTCTCAGTATCCTACTGTAGAACCACATATCTGCTGCCTCGAGTATTCTCATCCTTAAAGATGACTTATATTTCATAACAGTCCAACAATCCTAACATTGTTTACAACGAAATTTTCCTGTTTATTAATACTTTGCTTATCATTTGGAAGACATATTTTGCTATCCCAGTGCATCTTCGGATTTTCTTGCTGGGGTAAGTAAGGAAAAGAAATGCTGAACTGCGATGTAATATCTAATTTTCGATATGCTGGACAATTTCTTTAGGGAGGAAGGAGAGACATGAAACGACAGCGATGTGGTTCTACTGTCGAATGCTAAGAATAACATAGAGATATCATGTCAGCAATAAGGAAGTTTTAACGGAAATAGGAACTACAATGATACTTAAAATCAGAAACAGTTGAAATTTCTGGGATAGAGAATCTGACAGGCTTGGGAGATCATGTCACTTTCAAATCATGACTGACTAGGCGGAAGATTTTCCTTCAGTAGGTTGCCGTTTTATTTTCTAATGGTAATATTAACTGTTTTCTTATAAGATAAAAAAAATCGGCATTCATTGACCGAGAAGCAAATTCGACTCAAGTTGCGCTTCACTTCAACCACTGTCCATCGGGCTGTGATCAAAGTGTAGTATCTGTTCTTCTCATCTCTAATAGTCAGTTAAGTGCCATACCCAATACACGCTTGGGCGATCATGTCTGTATCGAATAATGACTGACTAAGCAGCTTTTCCTGCTGTAGGTTGCCGTTTCTTTCAGCGGCAGCTTGGTTACAAACTAAGGAATCTCGAATAAGAGTCGAAGGATCTTACTCAAGATTCATTTGCAAAAAGGTTTTGCATTAAATTAACCTAATAAATAAATTATCAGTTTTGACACCGCCCTGCTGTTATAATCAATTAAGGACAAACGCTTTGAATTTGACTTGACCTTAAAACTCCCAAACCAGTCATATACAGGTTGTTCTAGAATTAATCTATTTCAGTGAAATCTCGGTAGAAACAGAGAAAACGCGATACCTAAAATTTAAAATGAATTTTAGAAAATGAAAATCTTTCTTGAACCTTTTATTTTAGTTTTAATCTCAAACTAAGCGATTAAATTTAATATTTCCAAAGAGCAAAATGTTTGTTCTGTTTCAAAATTAATTTAAATTGACTGGAAGTTGTTTTTTTTTCTTTTTTCTTCTAAAATAGCTGATCAGCAACCTTTTTTAGTAATCATTCATCGCAATGTAATTCCCTTATTGAAAAAAATTCCAAAGATACAATATACTTTTCTAAAACTTTATTTGAGCAATATTTAACCTGATTTAAGATATAATTAATCTGATTTAAAACAAATATTTACTTTAAGTTTAAAATATCGCAGAAAAGCATTTTTAACACAACAGTAGTTGTTTATTTAAGCTGTTGACATGATTGACAGCTTGTTGACAGAATGAGGTTTATCGAATGTTGTTCTGTGGATGATTTAGTCGTAAAAATAATTGAATATAACGTGAGCGCCTTTTATATACAATTTTTTAGTACTCAGCAATCTTAAAGATTTAAAAAATATTAATCGTAATCTACTGTTTTATTGAATATTAGATAATTTCTGGCTTTAAATTTACTATAGTTATTACTCTTATTTTCTGATAATGTCGTGTATGGGCACCGGTAGCTAAAAAAATGGGACGTTTATACACAGACAAAAAAATTCAAAATTCTTTTAAAAATATTGGTGTTTTATGATTTGTACTAAGGTTTTCCATTTATAATTAGTAATTATAAATAATAATATAATCTAAAAGGATGAAATTAATACAGAATTTTAAAACATTTAAAACTTAATAAATTATTCTAATTAAATTTTTAAAAAGTGAAAACAATTTTATACCTTAAGATATTAGCAGCCGTATAGACGCGTACTGGCGTACATAAACAGGTAAGGATCAAATACATAATTACCAAATTTTACCAAGAGGTGTAGACATAATAGTTGTCGATGTGGTTAGACACAGCTAATAAATATATATTAATAAATATACCTATACCTACATTTGGTGTGCGACTTAAGTTTCGCTGGTTACCCAACTCGCCGGACACAAGATATAGCTTATTGTTTATTTAAAATCTGTATATTAAAAAAAAAATAGACTGTATAAACTTTAAAAAATCTGTATATATTTTTGAATAAACAATTAGCTATATCTTATGTGTATGATTGTGCACGCGCATATGTGTGTGTGGTTAAATACACGTGTGTGTTTGTACAAAATATATTAGGTCAATATTTACAATTTTAGATTGATGGTGCTTGAACAACGAAATTTGCCAATATTTTCTTGTCAGGTTCGTATTGAATTGCAAGAGCTTAGGATAAAATTTGTTGATTTATACTTTGATTTCGATTAGCATGTTGGATTTAAATCTCGTCCATTATTTTCCCTTTCAACATCGGTTGATCAGTCCCCCAAACTTTGATATCTGACCACAAGGCTTTGGGATGTGTCTGTAATGAACTTGTGGTTTGAGGGGAGGAGTAAAAACGTGACGGCTCATGGTAAAGAATGCGGAAAGGGAACGCAGATATGTCATTTAATTACTAATTAGAAGGAAGCAGTTTATTCTATATCAAAGACGACGAACTTATTAAAGGAATTAAGCATGTTAATGGAAAATGTTTTCTGTTGTAATTACACACAAAAAAAGCATATTTATCATTGTGGTTCACGCTCTAGATCACTCTCTTTATATTTTCCCATGAGTACATACATATATATATATATATATATATATATATATATATATATATATATATATATATATATATATATATATATATATATATATAGTGGGGTAGAGAAAGAAAGAGAAAGTGAGCAAGAGATTGGATGAGTGAAAAAGATGAGAGATGTAGATATGCATCTGTGCATATTTTGGTAATCACTGTTCGCTGATGATTAGCCCTCAACAAAACATCACCTCCTTCGTTCTCTCTCTCTCTCTTTCTACTCCCCGCCCCCCATATATATATATATATATATATATATATATATATATATATATATATATATATGTATATATATATATATATATATATGTGTGTGTGTGTGTGTGTGTGTGTGTGTGTACACATATGCATGCACACACATTAACAACGTTGAAATGGAAAAATATGAATAAACTATTTATAAATGTTATTTATCTTTGAATATTTTATACACACACACACACACACACACACACACACATATATATATATATATGTGTGTGTGTGTGTGTGTGTGTGTGTGTGTGTGTAAGTGGACGTTGTGGTAATCAATCTGTAGTCAGTCTGTTTCATACTTAAACGCAATCTTCAGCCCTGAAGATTCTATTTAAGCATGAAATTGACCGCGGTGTTCACTTTTTTATTTACATATACTCTATCCTTGATCTTGAGCAATTAAATATAGCCTTCCATAATATATATATATATATATATATATATATATATATATATATATATATATATAAGTATAAATATAAAAGTGAACATAGATGCAATGTGGCCTGACGATTACATCTAGCATGAAACAGACTATCGCCTCCAAGTGTTGACTTCTATGTTCACTTTTATATTTACACACGCTCTTAGGATTCAAAGAACAATCAGCGATATTATTGGTCCTGATCTCGCTGCTCGGCTTCAGTCACTTCAACCGCCGTTTCCTCTCTACGCCCTTTATTTTAATATAATATTTTCATGATAATTGTTCTGGTGATCTCTACATTATGGTACCTAGACTATATGAATTTAAGCGCAATACTCGTCTGGCAGTAAGATATTATCAGTTTATAGTTGAGCTACTTAGATATAGTTAACAGTTTCTTATCTCGAACTTCTAGCTTGTGAAACTCCCTCCGGGCTCAATGCTTTCCAATCAACTTTAATCCTCAAAAACTTAAATGCAATGCCAATGTATAACACATAGGTATTACTACAAAAATATTTTTAGCATTATTTTCATTTATATTATAATAAATGCCAATGTTTAATTCTTAAAAACACAATTCATTAAACTGAAATTTTGTGTAAACATAAAATTGACGGAACAGTCAGTTGTTTTTGTTTAACGGCATATCAACACCTCTATGGGATATTGTTATGATCCAAGGTTAGGACCAAGGAAGAACAACACGAACACAAGAGTAGAAATAACAAAGATCTATTACAAAGAATAATAATACAAGATGTGGAAGGTGTTAGTATGACTGTCAGTCTGGTTTGGAGTGAACTACCATCGGCTCGACTCGATTCCGTCTCGTCCCTCTTGAGAGGCGCAGTATTCATAGTGTCAGGAAGAGTTCACTCTGTCGTTATAGGTAAGGTCCCATAACAGATATTTAATACTGACATCTAAATATACCAATTCGAACATAATTACTTCGTGAGAACGACAGGATTTCATGATTAAATTATAATTAATAGCCGTATTACAGGTCAAGTTCTACCTCTATAAATGGGACCCTAACAGGTGCTACCACTACGGGTTAAGTGCTACCTCTATAGATAGGACCCTAACAGGTGCTACCACTACGGGTCAAGTGCTACCTCTATAGATAGGACCCTAACAGGTGCTACCACTATGGGTCAAGTGCTACCTCTATAGATAGGACCCTAACAGGTGCTACCACTACGGGTCAAGTGCTACCTCTATAGATAGGACCCTAACAGGTGCTACCACTATGGGTCAAGTGCTACCTCTATAGATAGGACCCTAACAGGTGCTACCACTATGGGTCAAGTGCTACCTCTATAGATAGGACCCTAACAGGTGCTACCACTATGGGTCAAGTGCTACCTCTATAGATAGGGCCCTAACAGGTGCTACCACTACGGGTCAAGTGCTACCTCTATAGATAGGACCCTAACAGGTGCTACCACTATGGGTCAAGTTCTACCTCTATAGATAGGACCCTAACAGGTGCTACCACTATGGGTCAAGTGCTACCTCTATAGATAGGACCCTAACAGGTGCTATCACTGCGGGTCAAGTGCTACCTCTATAGATGGAACCCCAACTGGTGCTACCACTACGTGTCAAGTGCTGCCACTATAGATGGGACCCTAACAGGTGCTACTACTACGGATCAAGTTCTACCTCTATAGATGGGACCCAAATAGCTGCTACCACTACGAGTCAAGTGTAACCTCTATAGATGGGACCCTAACAGGTGCTACCACTACAGGTCAAGTGCGACCACTATAGATGGGACCCTAACATGTGCTATCTCATCCTAATTTCGCTCTTCGGATTTCGATTTCATATTTTATTTGTCGTTTGCTTATTCAGCCAGTTCTTGTGGAATTGGTAAGTCCGAGATCTTTTCAGTGCAGCTCATATAAAATTCAATACATAGATTATTTGTTCAATATTTACTGTCATAGAGTAGGCATCTTACATAGTAGTTCAGCATATTCTTTATTTGTAACAAAATGGAATATGACATCTTATATAGGGATTAGTTTGCGCATTTCCAAAACAGAAAAGACATGTAAAAAGGTGTACGTCAAAGAACGCCCTTTTAAAAATCAAACAGTGATATTTACGAATTCTTGGGCTCACGTTTTCCACTGACACGAAGCGGCCGGGGGATGAGTATATTGAATCAATTGCTGGGACTTATTGCGAGGAAAGATTGTTCAGTGTGTCGAGCTAGACAATTTTCCTTGTCAGAATCCATGTTGCTCATTTATAAATCTACCCTTCATCCGGGCATTGAATTCTGTTGTCAAATCTGGTCTGGTGCTCCTGCTGTACACCTCGAGATTCTTGAGAAAATCCAAAGAAGAGTCTAAAAGTTAATCGATCCTGACTTGGCATCTCGACTTCGGTCACTTTCTCACCAACTTGACATAGCTTCACTCTATTCTATTCATTCAACAAATATTTTCATGGCAACTCTTCTAAGGAGCTTCTTTCCTAAGTGCCTCGGCTACATGAATTGAATCATGCTACTACAGGGTGGTCCAAAAGTCACGCAACAATTGGCGGAGAACGTGCCCTTGTGAAACAGCAACCAAGGAGAATTTGCATGACATTATCTGTATCTATAATTCTCAATGTGTGTGTGTGTATGTGTGTGTGTATGTGTGTGTGTATGGTTGTGTGTATGTGTGTGTGTGTGCATGTGTGTGTATGTGTGTGTGTGTATTTGTGTGTATGTGTGTGCGTGTGTATGTGTGTGAGTGTGTGTGTGTGTGTGATCGGATGTTCATTATGCATTTCCAGTTTTCATCCGATTTCGATGATTTTTTTGTTTGTTTGATAGATCATTTTTCAGTGGTGGTTCTGAATCCAAACTGTTGGCGACAATGGCTCTCCACTACTTCATGTCAAATTATAACTCAGCAACGTGTTTACTATTTACTATCTGTTCTTGTCATGAAAACACTCCAACGAGTGCACAGGATCGCATCGTCAGTGATGTTATGACTTGGGGTCATGACAAGTTTCGTGTCTTGCAACATCATACTTGTTCGCCCAAGAGACCCTACCGAAACAGTTCTTATTCCGGCAGGCGATCCTGAAGCAAAAAAAATACACCAAACACGCAACAGAAGGACTCATTAAATAACTGCCACTGACGATCTTGAAATTTACAAGCGACCAATCATTAACGACTTACGTCACTTCCTCCTCAGCCAAGACGATACAAACAAGAATAGACAGCATGCTCGTCATTTTTTCCATCTTAGGTCCACCACGCGGCAAGATCCACATTCTCAACGAACAGGTTGACATAACAGGTAAGTAATGGCAAGAAATATTTCCTTTCATATGAAGCGTTACTTTAACCATATATATATATATATATATATATATATATATATATATATATATATATATATATATATATATATATATATATATATATATATATATATATCTTTCATAAAAACTTTAATAAAAATAAATAGTTTAAAACATTACAATAATATTATATTTATTATTATACAGTTCCCTTTTCAGGGCCACCCCCACCATTCAAATTTGAACACCTCATTTGGTTATGTGCCTCAGTTGCAGCCAAATTTGTTACTAATATTGATTTTCGGGTGGCCTGACTTTAAAGTTAAACTGCTCCAATTGCACGGCAAAAATTCCCAGTAATGAAAGACCCGGTCAAGGACGGGTTACACTGCGAGTCTTCTATGATTCGACCAACAAAATTTCTTAATAGCATATTGTCCCATGAAACATGATTCCATTTGGTAAATAAATATAAAATTTACAAAGTTATCAATGTGTCACTCACAAGGATTGGCTCAACCGATGGTATTGTTTTAAGTGGTATGCCGCACGCTGAGATCCCATCAAGAAGTCAGCTTCCTGAAAAATCGACCATAATGAGATTCGAACCCGGTTCTCATGGTCAGAAAGCGAACGTTCTCACCATTCGGGTAGTTCAATAGAACGGATGCGAATAACTTATTTCTACATTTAGTTCTATTGAACAACATTTACATATTTAAGGCTATATGAATAGCTGGAGCACCGACCAGATATGGCAGCAGTATTAAATCTAAGTATTTAAATCCGGTTCATTAAAAATAAAAGTAATGTTTTTTGTCTTTTAGTTTTTTTTAAAAATAAATTATCGTTTAAAATAATTTGGGACATGTTTATGATTTATAAATGGTTTTACTGAATTCATTGTGAAAAAAATTCTTTCGGAAAGAAAATTAAACTAAAAAAATAGTTTTTACTTGATCTTAACCTGCGATTTGAATACTATCGATATTGCCTTTTTGAATTACAGCGTGTTCCAAAAGTCACACAACAATTGGCAGAAAACTTACCCTTGTGAAATAGCAACCAAGGAAAATTTGCATGATATCATCTTCCATAATTCGACTAAGAAAATTTCTTAATACATTGTCACATGCCGAAACATGATTCCATGTGGTAAATAAATAGAAAATTGACAGGGTTATCAAATGATAATGTGACTTTTGGAACACCCTGTTCTTACTACACGTAAATAAGGTATTTTAAGGTAAAATCTATAAAGCACGTTATTTCTTATAATATAAATATATGTGTACTATTTTATATGCTTATATTTTCCGATATTTTGAAGAAATATTAAAGCTCAGTTTTAAATTGATTTATATTCACTTTATTTCCGAGCATGGAATGAATCCGGCCGGGTTATTCATTTCAGTTAACACCGGAACAATCACCGAGATATTAATTAATTTGTTTTTAATTAGATTTCCTCAAATGGAATCGATATTTTAACGTAAAATATTCTGTGTGTTCTTTCATGATGGCATGCCTCAACTGTCTAGACCGGTCCAATAATCTGGTTTAAAAATCAACATACCCATATATATATATATATAATGTCATTCGCATACAGGCCTGTTTTGGCAGAGAGAAATTCTAGCGTATTGCTTTTTTACGAATGTAAACAAATGCCAGACAATGCGATGCGTTAGCGCTGACAGCTGCTGTTTATAGAATTCGCCCATCTCTCAACAGTGATCAACAGAAAGATTTTTCGAGAGGGTTATAATATATATATATATATATATATATAATATATATAATACACTCGCGGCATGACGATTGCATCTAGCATGAAACAACCTGTCGCCTTTGAGTGTTGATTTGAATGTTCACTTTTATATTTATATTTACATACGTTCTATCTCTGATATGGACCACTTTAACCATAAATTACAGCACACCTTAAAACTATATTTCTTCACATATGTGTGCGTGTGTCTGTGTGTATATATATAATTTTATAATTATAAATATATATATATAATTTTAAAATTATATATATATATACATGTATAGTAATTGTCTATATTTTTGGGATGAGGGGTTTTCACTATGGATTTCGTTAATCGGACTGACTTCCTCATCTTGGTTGCTTTCCTCACAACGTTTCGGCCGTCTGATCCTCCGGCCTTCTTCAGGTGCATCTCGAGGCGACTAGGACGTTGGAACAGTGATTGCAAGTTCTCCCGATGTTCTGAGTTCAATCCCGAGCAAAGGCAGTGGCAGCGACAAACAAGAGCGGTGACAACGATAATAGAAGCAACAGCAGCAGCAACGATGGCGTCAAGCAGTAGTAGCAGCAGCGATGGCCTTAATGGAACGAGAACATGGTACCCCCGTAACAATAAAGGGTTGGGTTCGAAATTCCAGACCGACGGTTCCCGAGTTCGAGATGCACCTGAAGAAGGCCGGAGGATCAGACGGCCGAAACGTTGTGAGGAAAGCAACCAAGATGAGGAAGTCAGTCCGATTAACGAAATCCATAGTATATACATGTATATATGTATATATATATATATAATTTTAAAATTATATATATATACATGTATATAATTTTTTCCTATTATATATATATATATATATATATATATATACATATTTATATATATATATAATTGTTAAATTTCTCTTTTGTTCAAAATGTTCACTTTTATATATGTATTATTTACATAAGCTCTAGCTCTGGTATTGAGCACTTTATCCCATAAATATAGCACACCTTAAAACTATATTTCTTCATATATGTGTATATATATATATATATATATATATATATATATATATATATATATATATATATATATATATATATATATATAATTCTAAAATTATATATATACATGTATATATGTAATATATATAATTGTAAAATTATATATATATATACATGTATATAATTTTTTCCTATTATATATATATATATATATAATTGTTAAATTTCTCTACTTTTAAAACGTTTATTGTACAGAGTGGTCCGAAAGTCATGTTACAATTGGCAGAAAAAGTACCCTTGTGAAATAGCAACCAGGTAAAATTTGCATGATGTCATCGTCCATAATTCGACCAACAAAGTTTCTTAATAATATACTGACACATACAGAAACATATTTCCATTTGGGAAGTAAATATCAAATTTACAAAGTTATCAATGGTAATGCGATTTCTGGATCCCCATGCAGACTGGAAACAAGATTTCCCACTTTTACTGTTGAACTCGCCAGTTGCAACCTCCATTTCAGTTCTAAGTTTCATTTCTCGCACTCGCAAACTATGTAATTCCCATTTGATTTCTTGCTTCAGTCCCATCTCCAGTCTTCAATAAATTAAATGCAACGTCAATCGTCGTCTTCCTGAATACTGTCCCTTTATTGTTTTTTCTTCATTTCCCCTTACTAAAGTCTTCTCATTCTCTTTCACTCCCTGTAAACCCATTTTTCCTGGTGGCATTATTTCTTTGTTTGAGGTGAAATAATAAAAAAGAAAGAGGAACAACACAAAAGCAGCTGCACTTTCTTTGTTGAACTGACTGCAAGACGTTAGACATCAACTCAAGTACGTGATGCGGGTGTTCGGTAAGGCAGCATATTTATACACAGTTGGCACGATTTGACTGGAACACAGGAATCAGCTTTGTCCTTGCAACAAGCAATTGATGTTTATAAATCCCGAATAAAGAGCACCTTCAGATTTTGAGATTTATGCGAGGCACGCCTGGATCGACCGGAGACCGGCTAGACACAACTTAAAAAAAAAAATATTGCTCACAGTAAGTCCGAATCAAATAACTGCATCAATTCTGTGTTTATATTCATTTGAATATTTCATTCTGTTAGCCACTTAAAACATTGCCTTTGTTCCCGTCGCATTCCTTTGACTTATTCAACCCACAAACTCGATTTTTTTTATTGTTTTTTTATTGTTTTTTTTATCTTTCTTTACTTCCTAGCAAAGTCTAAATTCCCGCTCACTGGACCACCAGGAGGAAAACAAAATAACGCATTTAAAAACGTAATACTAATCAATCATTCCACTCACATGAAGAGGAGTGATTATATTGAATTAAATACTAGGTTTACTGCTAGGAATGTTGTTTCACTGTGTTGCGTCAGACAATTTCTCTAGTCAGAATCTATCTTGTACGATTATAAATCTATCATTCATCCGTACAATGTTGCCATATCCGGTCCGATGGTCCTAGATCTCGAGATTCTTGACAAAATTCAAAGTGTCGGTAATGTAATCGATGATAACCAGGCAACTCGACTTCAGTCAATTTCTCACCGACGTGACATGGGCTTCCTTTCGTCTTTTCTAGAATTATGTCCATGGTAATTTTTTTTCTGATTTGCTCTTTTTCTTCGTGTCTTGACTGCATGAATTTAAGCGTACTACAAGATTGGGTCTCACCGTTTTACTGTTGTTCTAGCTAGATGCAACCTTATTTTTTATTCTATTAGTTTATTTTCTCGCACTTCTCGCCTGCGGGACTCCTTTCCTATTTCTTGCTTCCCTGACACCTACAATCTTCAAAAAATTAAATCCATTGTCAATCGCCATCTTTTCTTTTCCTGAACACTGTTCTGTTATTGACATTGTCACTCAGTAAATTCTTCTCTTCCTCTTCCAGTAGCCCTTTGCTTCTCAGTGGCTTCATTGCCTTGGGTGAGATAATTATTTAAAAAATTAAAAGACACAATTTTCCTTACTGATTGTCATTATGTATTTATGTCAATTTGTCTTTATCAACTTAGATCAATTTTGCTATTAATTTATACCAATTTATCATCAATGTATACCAATTTATTATGGTTGAATTTATAACAATTCATTATGCATATATAGTTAACATTGCCAATTTAAACCTATTTATCATTATCAACTAATGATATTGATTGTTTGATTTGTTTTTTTTTTACGGTTTATCACCCTCTTGCAGGTTATTTAAAGCCAGAAAATATTTTTAGTTTTTAATTTATAATAATGATTTACTGATACAATACCTACTACTTAACCCGGAGCTGGGGAGAGAAGCGGTTGATCCAAACCTTTCCTAATGGTATTTGCGCGTAAGTGAATAAAATGAACCCGACTGGAATTGAAACTCGGCTCTCCGATTTCAAATTTCGAGCTGTTATTCCATTACACCACCCGCACACACAAGGTTACAGCACCTGGTATTCCCAATCGGTAACCCATAAAGACATTGATCAGGCTCAACTTTGCTTAACTTTGGTGAGAGTAGGATTATCGATGTTTCAACGTGATATGATCGTAAGCCACCTAATCAACGAATTATTAATATATACGAATTATACACGTGTATATTATCAATATACACGAATTATACACGTGTATATTATCAATATACACGAATTATACACGTGTCTATTATCAATATACAAGAATTATACACGTGTCTATTATCAATATACACGAAATATACACGTGTATATTATCAATATACACGAATTATACACGTGTATATTATCAATATATACGAATTATACACGTGTATATTATTGTTGGGGCGCACCCACCTTCACAACCACAATAAACTGATCCTATTATTATAAATAGAACAGTAGTTCTAGAGACTGTGAGGAGTGTAGCAGTGTAGTGCAGTGCAGAGTGAGACTTCTGTAGTGATCAGTTACACTTCTGTTTCTCGACCGGAAGATACCATTGGACTTTATTACTATTACTTATTGTTACTACTAACCTACGTTCGTTCTACTACTAATCTCTCTGATGTAAATACCTCTCTGAATATACCAGTATTTTCCCTACGACTGTGTTTGTTCGTTATTACCATATACTCACGTGGAAACACTCAACAGCTCAACAATTATCAATATACACGAATTATACACGTGTATATTATCAATATATACGAATTATACATGCGTATATTATAAATATATTCGAATTATACATGTGCATATTATCAATATATATGAATTAGCATTATCAGTCTTTGACAAATTTATCATTATCTGACAATCATTATCAATTTCTAACTTTTTTTAATTACCCATTTATTATTATCAATTGCTTTTATCAAATCATAACAATTTTTATCATCCGCAAATTATTAAAAAAATAAATCAATTCATCCATGAACATTATAAATTCATATTTATTCATAATTATTTTAAAAAAATAAATTCACCCGAAGCAAGGCGATAATAACGCTAAGGCGCAAGGTTCTACTGGGAGTGAAAGAGAAGTAAAAGACTTTAGATGGAACCGGAAACAGAATCCTCAACAGGAAGCAAGGGATAAATCTCTGATGCTGTTCAGTAGCGAGGTGTGTGAACTGGGCGATAGGCGAACCTATCTATACCTATTGAGGAAAAATATAGGAAATAAAATTTCAGAGTTTAGGTGGAGACGTCAGAAAATATAGAATTGAAGTAGACTTTAGAAGGAACCGGAAAGCCAATCCTAAACAGGAAACTATGTTTGTGTTCAAAAGACTGGAGAGGAGTATGAACCTGACAATAAGCGAACCTATCTACTCGTATCAAATGCCGTTATCAGTTTATCCCATTATCAATTATTATCAATATCAGTTCATATATTAATTATTTATATCAATTTAGTATTACCGATTACAATTATCGATTTAAAACTATTTATCATTATCAGTTGTCATTATCATATTATCTAAATGACAATAGTTAAATGATTTTTCATAAATACACAAATGTTATTTTATTCTGAGGATGACATAGCTTATTTCTTTAACTTAATAAATCTATCTAGTTAACTTTGTTATCTTCCATCATCCAAATGTTTTTACTGAGATGGCAAATTTCGTCCATTTTTGTTTGTTTGTTATCGCAATTACGATATCTGAACGGAGATTCAGAACAGCTTTTCGTGTCATGAAAATTTATTTCATGCCTTAATTTTATGTCCATATAAAGAAAATGACGCTGTGAAGAGCTATATTCGCGTAAGTCCTGAAGGGATATGGTATTAAGAATATAAATTTATAGCAAAGTTACAGTAGTTACATCTTCAGGAAATCATCTGGAGAATAGTTCTGTAGCGAACAAAACAAAATCTAGATTTAAAATTCAAATGCTAAGCACTGACTCATTGATTTTGTTAGAAATTAAAAAACTCGAATTTACAAACTTTGCTTAACACACACACACAAAAGCGAATCCAAAACAAAACTCGTGAAATTTCACACCTAGATGCGAAATGTTTTTATCGGCCAATAGAAAACTAGGAAACATTTAAAAACAAAATTCAAATAAACTTAAATTCTCAGAAACAAATTCTTGTACGGTCCTTTTCGCGAGCCGACGCGAAGTTTGTTCGTCGTCCAGTGAAAAGGCCCGAATCATATACGGGAGTGAATTCCCAAATGACCTTTTCGAGCCCCACAAACAAAATAAAAGGCGGGCAACATCGCCTGTCACAAGAGAGAAGGAGACGAGCGTATTAACAAGTCCCTTGACAAACATCAAGCGATCGTTATTATTATCTATACCTTTATCCCTCACCTCTTTTATACTTGATAAACGAACGGAACATTTTAAGACTGAGCGATTACTTCAAAGACATTACTACCCTACGATAACGCTCATACATACATCCACATATATGTTCCTGCCTACGTACACATAAACTCATTCTTGCAAGGACTACTACGAACATTTTGCCGACCTTGTATCAACCAAAATACATTAATTTTATTTGTAAAGACTTAAATTGATTTATATGTATATAAATTTGTTGTTTCACTTTACAATTTACTTTTCTTGTTTTATATCCCTCTTATCTAACTAACAAGGCCAAATCAGACTAATCTGTTTCAACACTTATACACTTCACTATGACTGATAACCTACTATAGTTCAACCGTATTAAAGAAAAGGAAACTGCGGAGAGCCATTATCACCTACACGGATGCCGAATAAAAATATCGTTTAAAATAATTAGGATAATAAATGAAGCATATTAAATTAAAAGAAATCGAGGAGAGCCTTGATCGGTTACGTCTAGAAGGGACGTTATTAAAAAAGAATCTTTAAAGAATATTTTGCGATTCCTTTTTTACTTATTCTCTACTTTTTTCATTTTTGGTTCTTGTAGAATTTCGTCTCGTTTTCTCTCCCTATAAGACAGCGTTAACAGGATGTACTCAATCTAACCCCTACAGATACGCCACAATTAAAATGACATCAAACTGTGGAATAAATTAGTGGATGCAAAAAACAACAACAAAAAAACAATATATATATATATATATATATATATGTATATATATATATATATATATATATATATATATATATATATATATATGTATGTATATATACTTCATCAACATCTCCCTCAGTCTAAAGAATTTAACTCGCTAAGCTTCTGACAGTATGTAAAAAGAATATTTCGCTTGTGGGTATAATTAAAATTTAATCCATTTTCAACTTCTGCCACGCATATATATATATATATATATATATATATATATATATATATATATATATATATATATATATATATGTGTGTGTGTGTGTGTGTGTGTGTGTGTGTTTGTGTGTGTGTGTGTGTGTATCAGTTCACCTCAAGCAGGGCAATACAGCGACTAAGACGCAAGGCATAACTAACTGTGAAAGAACATAAGAAAAAGAAAAAACACTGTTAAGGAGAGAGAACAATAAAAGAACAGGAATTCACAATTAATATTACATTTCATTTTTTTAAGGTCAAACTTGATTGGGAAGAAAGAAGACGGAAGCGGGAAGTTCTGTTTCCCTAGGATTTACGGTTGCATCTAGCCATTTCAACTGTAAATTGATGAGAACTTGCTGTCAATCTAGTGCCACGCTTAAATACATAACGTTTAAGTAACATGAAAGAAAGTTCACTATTTACATTATTCGGTCTATTGTCCTCCACCATATTTATTACAACGTTTCGGTCGTTGTACGCTCCGGCCTTCTTCGGGTGATTGGAATGTCGAATTGAACCCTTTATTTCTCTCACTGGAGTATACTGTTCTAGTTCCACGTGCCATGTTTAATGGATTCCAGTTATCAGTTATCTCCTGTTAATTCCCCTCTCCAAGTTCTTCACTTAACCGAGTATGGAACTCACAACTCTTTGGGCCCTGTCACTGGATCTAACTAAAGTCTTTATCCATTATGCCATGTGTCCTTGAGGACATATGTGTATGAATTTCTGTGTATTATAAACCTAATGTCTTCAGCAACCTTTTTACCAGAGCTCATATTGCAATTTTTGTTATTATCGCTTTTCTCTGGCACGCCTTATTACTGGTCCCCATATTGTATTCATTTCTATGCTTCGTCGGCTCAGGAGATAACTGATAACTGACATCCATTAAAACATGGCACGTGGGACTAGAACAGTCTACCCCAGTGAGTGAACTAAAGGGTTCAGTTCGACATTCCAACCGCCTGAAGAAGACAGGAGCGTACAACGGCCGAAACGTTGTAATAAATATGGCGACAATGATGAGGACAATTGTCCGAATAATGTAAATAGTATACATAATACCTCATCTCAGAAATATAGACAGATACTCAAGGAAATTTCATTCGAACAAATGCCATGGAATTATTCATAGAAAAGGCAGAGGAAAGTTGCTTTACGGCGGTGGGAAAGAAACTGAAACCGAGATGCCAGACCAGGGCCAATAACATTACAGATTCTTCTTTTGATTTTAACACCAATCTCAAAATATATAGCAGTCGCACGAGACCATATGGTAGACTTAGAAATATGTAAGATAGATTCTGACAAGAGAAATTCTCATACACATCACAGTGAACGAACTTTCCTAGCAGTAGATTTAGTAATTAGTTTCTTTCCACTACATGTCACCGGTAGCTTGATAGCTCAAAAAGGTGCATTGAGTAACTCTTCTGGAGGTTAGCATCAGCCATGATGTTGAAAGTTACTCACTCACTCTCTCTCTCTATCTATCTATCTATATCTATCTATATCTATCTATCTATCTATCTATCTATCTATCTATCTATCTATCTATATATATATATATATATATATATATATATATATAGTCAAACCTAATGAGCCAGACAAACCTGCCAAGGTTTCACTTAGGCAGATCGTCAGGAGCCTGACGATCTGCCTAAGTGAAACCTTGGCAGGTTTGTCTGGCTCATTAGGTTTGACTAGGTCTGCTCTACGTTTGTATCGAGCTCTTTAGTTAGTTGTTTACTCGTATCGGGGATTTTTCTTTGGGCCTTGAACCTGTATCTGTGCGATTATTTGCGACAGACTTTCATGTTCCTGGCTCTTTCTTTTTTAAAACCTTTTTTTTCCCTTCGAGATTGACTTGGCTATTGTTAAATCAAGAAATCGAAGGTTTTTCGACACGAGTATAGTCACACACACACACACACACACACATATATATATATATATATATATATATATATATATGTGTGTGTGTGTGTGTGTGTGTGTGTGTGTGTGTGTGTGTGTTTAAAAACGATTGACAAGGTTCTGTGATTCTACTCTTTATTCATTTTTTTCGGTTCGTATAAGTGTTTTCTTTTCTGTACATAAAGTGTTTAAAGATTGTCCAAATCATTTATCAACTATAACAACTCACCTGCAAGATCTAAATTACAGAGAAGCAATATTATTTATGAATTCACATTAAGGAACCGTGTTCTTGATTATATTGCACATACCACTACATGCCTATCAAGAAGACTCACCTTCCCCCTCTCTGATTATACCTCAATTACGATTCATTGTAACACACACGCAAACCTACCAAACTATAATATACTTATAGAAAATACAAGTATAATAGTTCATCCACGTTTACAAAAAGACTAAAAATAATAAACTTATTAAGAAAGGCGCCATAGTTTTTATCATTTTTGTTTATTTTGGCAATTGTCTATAACGGAGCGTGTTCACATGTGTTCATAATTATTACAGAGTGAGTTTCATGCGCAGTTACAAAACAATCACAACTCTCAATTATATCAATTTCTGTCTTAGCAATTCATCCCCTGAAGATAATCTTAAATGAGAATGAAAGTACTTGAGAAAATAAAGAAAAGACCAAAACTACGGCGCCTTTCTTAATCAGTTTAATAACAACATTAAGAAATTGATCCGTGAATTTGAGTGGATTAAAGTAAAATAAATAGACATAATATGTCTAGATTATTCACACACACACACACACACACACACACACACACACACACACACACACACACACACACACACACATATATATATATATATATATATATATATATATATATATATAAATAAATATATATATATATATATTTGTGTATTTAGGCAGCGAATTCTCTTTTAGGCATGTCTGATTGAATAAGTTACAGACATTATATCTACTAATTTTTAACAAAATCCGTTCATACTCACGAATAACCTTCTGTTTATTGATATTAAATGATGAGAGAAATATGCTATAGCTGTTTAAATTTCATTTAGTTTAATTTCCCATGTACTTTCGATTTTTTTCCAAGGTCATCATCAGGGGTGCCGGTAGTACAATACTATATGTTGTTCATTAGTATAAGTATTTATAGAAAGTTGTGCGTTGTTATCCATTACTGTATTTTTTTCATTATACTTGTAAATTCAAAACGGTTGACAATAAGCTGAGCATTCATTAGAACGTGATAAAATTATCCATTATGGAATTTTTTCCTCTATGTTATAATGTCATGGTCACGCGCGCATTAAATTAAGAAAAAAATCTCCCTTTATAGTAATTTCAGATCATTACTGCTGTATTCATAGTTGATTCTGTTCAGTACCGGCTTTAATTTTTTTAATATAAATTACTTCTAGTATGTGTAATCTAAATTTGTTGTTTTTACGGTGTCCTGTTTGTAGTTAGCATGCATCTTCTTCCAATATAGTTTGATATATTTAGTGTCCTTTGGGGAAGTTCTATTTTCTATTTGACGTGTGTTGAGGTTTTTTATATATCGTCTTATTTGTTCATCTAAAATGTGGTTTAGGAAGTTATTATTAATGAGAGTCTACTTAATATTTTTTTAGTTCATTTGGGAAAATATTTTTTGTGGAGGAATTAATTTGTGCACGGATAATTAAATTCTGTATCAGTACTATTTTGTAGTAATCTGGACATTCACTCTTATAGTTGTGTGTGCAAGAGTTTTTCAGTATCTGTCTATATTTCTGAGATGAGGTATTATGTACACTATTTACATTATTCGGACTATTGTCCTCATCTTTGTCGCCATAT
Organism: Acanthosepion esculentum; assembly: GCA_964036315.1. Lineage (NCBI taxonomy): Eukaryota > Metazoa > Mollusca > Cephalopoda > Sepiida > Sepiidae > Acanthosepion > Acanthosepion esculentum. Next base: position 23,636,484 of record OZ038488.1, read on the forward strand.
TTATTACAATGTTTCGGCCGATGTATGCTTAAGCCTTCTTCCGTATCTGTCTATATTTCTGAGATGAGGTATTATGTACACTATTTATATTATGCGGACTATTGTCCTCTTCTTTGTCGCCATGTTTATCAATGAAATTCAGTTCGACATTCCAACGATAAATTCGTGCATACGAAACACAGGAAGTAAATATCACATTGCTGTTCATGACATCACACAAAACATGCAAACAAAACAAACTATCATTGTTGCTTCCTAGAGACACACACACACACACACACACACATACATATATATATATATATATATATATATATATATATATATATATATATATATATATATATATATATATATATATATATATATAGGTTTAGATATAATTTATTGATATGTTTTCTACAACTTATCTATCCTTTCAGGTTATTTAAAGCCAGAAAATATTTTTGGATTGTAAGGATTTTTTTTATTGGAGGAGATGATATTTTTAGTGATACAAGTCTTATTAATGAGGGGAGAGATGACGTAGATTTAGACTGTCTCCGAGGGTATTTTCTGGTAAGTGATTTGGAATTCGGGAACTGGAAAGTCGGGAACTGGAACTCACCTCACCCACTTCAAATTCCGAGCCATTAGCCACTAGCCATTACACCGCCCGTACATCCAAGCTTACAGCACGTGGTATTCCCAAGCGGTCACCCATTTAGTTACTGACCAGGCTCTACGTTTCTTTGGTGATCGCACGGGAACCGATGTTTCAACCTGATAGGCTAGTAAACCTTTAAAAGTTAAAATTTATCTGAAATATGTTGGAAATTTTCCAAAGTTGCATCTGAAATCGGGCAAATATCTATCTATCTATCTATCTATCTATCTATCTATCTATCTATCTATCTATCTATCTATTGACGATCAATCACAATCACTTTAAATACATCTATCACAACCTGTTCAAATATATCTGTCGAAATCTGTTTAAATCTATCTATCTATCTATCTATCTATCTATCTATCTATCTATCTATCTATCTATCTTGTTGTATATCAGTCCCCCCTCTCTTTCTCTATCAATCTATCTCTCGATATATATATATATATATATATATATATATATATATAAAATATATATATATATATATATATATATATATATATATATATATATATATATATATTTCTGTTTGTAAATAATTGTTACCAAATAAAAACTTTAGATTTAGTTATATATGTCTGCATGCGTGCGTATGTGTAATTTTTAAATAATTTTCTTTCTATTTCGGATCATTTTTTTGTTGGTTGAAATTTAGTAATAAAATAGTCTGACATCTAAGTACAATCTTACTTACACACACGCACACACACACACACACACACACACACACACACACATATATATATATATTAAATTATATTCTGATAGCACGTTATTTTTATACATACAAATATCTAAGCAAATATTCTGTTTAAATTTGTATCTATAAAAATAACGTATGAACAGAAAATGTAATAAATAATTGTCGAACTCTGTCCAAGACGTTATCTATCTATCTATATATCTATCTATCTATCTCTCTCTATATATATATAGACTCGATGAATTACTTAAATATATATATATATATATATATATATATATATATATATATATAGATATAGATATAGATATAGATATATATATAGAGAGAGAGTGTGTGTGTGTGAGAGAGAGAGATTATATACGTCCGCAAACTGCTAAGCGAACATGAAGCAAGCCTCCAGTTCGCCATATTGTCTTGGAACTAGTTCGAAATGACGTCTTCATTTATTCATAAGTTTAAGATGTGATTATAAAGCATAATTAAAAAAAAATGAAATATCAAATGAACTAGTTGAAAGATTTAATCTGAAATCAAAACGTATGAGTCTTATCCAAAATGGTCAAAATGTATGAAAAAATAAGGAGTTTGAACTGACACCAGAATAAATAGGGGATATATCTTTCTCGGATTTCACGAATAAAATAAATATTTTTTCTTATGGGTCCTTACCTATAACTACAGAATGAACTCTTCCTAACACTATGTATACTACGCCTCTCAAGAGAGAGAGACGAACCGAGTCGAGCCGATAGTAGTTCACTCCAAACCAGACTGACAGTCATACTAACACCTTCCACATCTTGTATTATTATTATTCCGTGTAATATATCTTCGTTATTTCTACTCTTGTGTTCGTGTTGTTCTTCCGTGGTCCTATCCTGGACCATAACATTTTTGAATGAACCTGGTGAAGAATATTTAGTTGAATAATCGATTATAACAAATACAAAAAGACTGCGATAGCTACGAGCATGTATTAATAAATGGCCTTTCCAAGCGGCACTTTCAAGAAAAATTCTGAAGTTTCGTCATTTAGTTAGATTCGAGGACGTCAGTCAGATCTGGAACTTTCTAAAATGCTCTCAAAGACAGATAACGCGCATAACACAAATAAGATTCATTGCTATTCCAACAAGGCTTCTTACGAGGCAGAATCTATCGTTATGGCGTTTTGCTGATAACTCCAGCTCATAACTCAGCATGAAGTTGCCTGGTTGTCTCGCTAAAAATCGAAAAAAAGCGACAAACCTGAAGTATTACTACCCATTGAAGACTTCTTAGAAAGCAGGCATCAAGAAAACACAATAAACATTAGACTAACGGATAGAAGTGGCACTACGCTTAAGAAATTTCAGAGATAGGCGACACAAACCTAAGCCATAAAAATAAATATTAGATCAGTAGATATAAAAAAAAGTTGCATCTATCTACGTCTATTCCTATCTATCTATCTATCTATCTATCTATCTATCTATCTATCTATCTATCTATCTATCTATCTAAGTCAAATTCTAGCTGTCAGATTCTATCTATCTATCTATCTATCTATCTATCTATCTATCTATCTATCTACGTTAGATTCTATGTCAGTTTCTATCTATCTATCGACGTCAAATTCTATCTGTCAGATTCTATCTATCTATGTATCTATCTATCTACGTCAGATTCTATGTCAAATTCTATCTATCTATCTATCTATCTATCTATCTATCTATCTATCTACGTCAGATTCTGTTTATGTCAGATTCTATCTATCTATCTATCTATCTATCTATCTATCTATCTATCTATTTATCTATCTATCTTCAAGCTCTCCCCAGACCTCGACTGCAACTTATATATCCGATATGTCAACTCAGCGAAGGGGAGGGATACTAAGGAGACTTAGTTCTATGGCGAATAGTAAATTGTAGCGTACCAAGATAGCTAAAATCCCGAAGAGACGCGGCAGTTAATATCCCTCCAGATTTAACTGGTTTAGAATGATTTTTAACTAGTTGGAAGCGTTCTCCGAGATGGCATTAAAAAGCAGAGACAACAATGGTTGTCCTGAAGCTCGTGCCGAAATATCTGATGAGAACTTTGTCCTCTATCTTTTACGCTGAAAGTGAATCGAGCTGTGAGTAAAGATAATTTATAGACGCTGATGAAGTCGTTGTAGTCAGTGATTGTTTCCGAGCGACTGGTGAGTAACCTCGCAATTTATCATGTGCCATCATCTAACAGTGAACCGGCTGGTGATTAAAAATACTTACTGTGGGCAATGGAAGCAGTGATTGCTTTGAAGAGGTTGGTGAGATATGTCGCATGAAATTTCTTAATTCGGGGTCTTCTTCCTCTGGCACTGCATCGAATCGGGAATAAAAACAGCTGGTCGATGGGGGTGAAGACGATGTGAAGAATGATTTCTACCTGGAGCTGTTGACAAAATATTCCTCTTTGAAGACGTGACATTATATAAAGTTATCCAGGTTCTATGTGTTTAAAAGGATGTTCTTTCCAATCAAATCGCATACATATTTGTTTTTAATCATTTCACCTCAAGCAAGGCAATAAAGCCACTAAGACACAACGGTTGTTGGCGAATATCTGAAAAATACTATTCAGGAGAAAAAAGCAATAAAAGAACAAGAATTAAGAAGAACGATACAGTTGGCATTACATTTACATTTTTGAAGATCAAAGATACTGGGAAGCAAGAATACGGGAGAGAGGTCCAAAAGCGAGAAGTGCGAGAGAAGAAACTGTTAGCATAGAACTTACGGTTGCATTTAGTCGATTCAAATGTTAAATGATTAGGCCTTGCGGCAAATTCTGTGCCCCGCTTAAATTCGTAAAGTCTAGGTATTATAGATTAAGGTTGATCAGAACAATTACCATGAAAGTATTTATAGAAAAGGCACAGGGGTTTTATATTACGGCAATGGGAAAGTGACTTCAGCCGAGATGCCACCTAATAAATTAATGAGTTTTCGCTTAACACGAGGTTACAATTTTACATGCACTTATTTAAAACAAAGATAAAAACAAGTAGATAGAGAAATTTAACAATCTGAATAGTGTTGTAATTCTTGGCGGAATATTTAACATGGGAATCCAAATATGCCTTCCAGAAACAAAATATTAAACAATATGAAAATTAGAAATGGGAGGCGGATTAATATGTTTCACAATATAACGAACCCTACTAGAATTCGAACTCGGCTATCCGTGTTCTCATCCTGAGACTTTATCCATTACACCACCCGCATATCAAAGCTTACAGCAAATGGGATTTCCCAGCGGTCACCCATCGAGGTACTGACCAGGTTCAACGTTAATTAAATTTGGTGATCCAACGAGAACCGGTGTTTTAACGTGAGATTTCCTTATATCATATGAATTGTAAAACATGATTAACATTTCATACAAGTTTATCGAATATAAAACTACAAGTCTTTGTACAAAAGTCGTTTGTCTTGAGAAAAAAAAAGACAAACAAAAAAAAAACGGCCGTACTGGTAATCAACGCGTCAAAATGAATGAAACGCCACCGGCGTGAATGGAAAGCAGCTGAAACGTGAGTAACATAACGGAGCCGGGCTCATCTTGAAATTGTCTGTTTATTTGATTAATTAGCAAGAGGAATTAATCAAACATTTCATAGAATACTCTTATCATTTTGTTCATTCCCCAAAGACGTTACTAGTTTCTATGCGTAACTATTCGTTTTAATGGTTGAATTCTGGATATTTTATCCGAATGTGCACCTTAAGAGATTCGTCGTAATTACAGTCGAACGTGATAAAATCTTCCGCAACCTATGTTGATATCACATTGTTGTGTCGGACATCGTATCTCTGGCCATTGCGTCTCTCGTTTAATTTTTTCCATTGTAAAACCCACATAAATACTACTACTACTACTACTACTACTACTACTACTACTACTACTACTGCTACTAATGATTATTATTATCATAATTATTTAATTATTAAGCGAGGGCGCAGAACTCCAATTTAATGACGTTGGTCTAAAAATTTACGAAGCCTAACATAATTGACATAACAGCGAGTCTGATATGACTGTACCAAACACATGCATGGCAAACAAATGGGTGCGTTATAGTAGCATATTTTGATATAATCAGCGCATGACGTTGCAGGTGGGCTAAGAAATGCCTAGCTCTTCCGCTCAGGCTGTCGCTGAATAAGGGTGTTCCTAATTATCAAGATATGACTCCCAAGTCGACTTGGCTGCCTCATTCTTCGATATTAAAAAAAAACAAAAACACACACGCGCGAAATCCGGTAATATTGTTCTCTCCCCCCACCTACTCCCGCTCATGAACATAGATACACTGTGCCTCCGCCCACAAGATAGATAGATAGATAGATAGATAGAGGGATAGATAGATAGATTCTGACATAGATAGATAGATTCTGACATAGATAGAATCTGACGTAGATAGATAGAATCTGACATTGATAGATAGATAGATAGATGGATAGAATCTGACATAGATAGAATCTGACGTAGATAGATAGATGGATAGAATCTGACATAAATAGAATCTGACATAGATAGATAGATAGAATCTGACCTAGAATATGACATAGATAGATAGAATCTCACATAGATAGAATCTTACGTAGATAGATAGATAGATAGAATTTGACGTCGAGAGATAGATAGATAGACAGATAGAAACTGAAATAGAATCTGACGTAGATAGCTAGTTAGTTAGCTAGCTAGCTAAATAGATAGGAATAGACGTAGATAGCTGCAACTATTTTTTCTGCTCATGCCATTACGGTTTAGTAAGTCTATTGTGCAATAGCCTTCCCGCAAAAGTTGCATATTTTCTACTGCAAATATTGGCCCATTCCGTCATGACGAGTTTTATATTCAATGAGTGTAAACACTGTGCCGCCTGATACAAGATCATACTCATTTTATATCTTTTGTATTTCTTTAAGACGTGGGCTACCAGGAATCCCTTCAGTGAGTCTATCGGAATCTTTTCCAATAAATCCGAGGGCTCCAACTACAACTGAAATTATTAATATCCTCATATGCCACATTTTGTTTAGAATTACACTTCAAGATGCGTGTATTTTGATAGTTTTTTTTAAAGATCTTTAAAGATATATTACAATCTGAAGGAAATGCCATCTCAATAAGAAAGCACATTCTGTTCTGTGGTCTTTGTTCACGATACCTGTACGATTATTATTATTATTATTATTATTATTATTATTATTATTATTATTATTGTAGTTCTTGTATTTTGGCTTTGCTTTGTATAGTACTTGTTCTCTCCAAGACTTAACCAGAGATTTTAAAAGACACCAATTTGCTTGGAGATAAATATACAGAAGATGGGAGCAAGTTCCGTGTTTAGCGATTTATTAAGCCTAGTTTAAATGTGGTACCAGGCCGCGTGTATGGAACGCCCATGGAATAGAGATGTGTAAAACTTTTGCAATTTCCCTACTTTAGGGCTTTTATTATTGAAACTGTAAGAGGAATTATTATAACAAAGTCCTGGAGATTTTCAATGGTACCAGCTGATCCATCCCCCTTAAATATACCTGAGCACACCTATCTCATTAAACAGCTGAAGAGAAGACGTATAAATACAAATCATGAATATGTAACTATTAAAATAAATGCTTAATCGAAGAAATTCGGACATCTTAGGATTATTTTTCAACTATTTAGGTAGATCAGTTGGTTCGTAACCTAATAATGACCTAGCCATTTATTTAATACAACAAATACTTGTTCTCAACAATCGACTTTCTTATCGGTTCGCTACAACGGACCAGTCTCCATAACTCAGAAAGATCGAACATTATACAGTGAAAATTTTAGATCGAATTTCATCAAATTGCTATTTATCTACTGCCTCCGTTAATTGGTGTTATATGACACATGTTCTGTTTAAAGTGAAGTGTCCATAAACGTACATATGGAGCAAGGACAAAAAATAATCAGAATCCAATGCGTCGGAATCCTATGACATTCCCACTTTATTATCGTGAGGGAGATACCGTCGAATAGTTAGAACGCTCGGGAGTAAGCTTCGTTTATTATCTTTCTCTGAACTGATCGAAATCAGCCTCACGGTAGAGGAAAGATATTACGCTTTGAACCCACAGGGCAATGCAGACGTGGGCTTCAGTGAGTTTATCGGTATCTTTTCCAATATATCCGATGGCTCCAACTACAATTGGAATTATTGATATCCTCATATGCCACATTTTGTTTAGAATTACTCTTCAAGATCCTTGTATTTTGATACTTTTTTTGTTGTTGAAAATCTTCAAAGATATATTACAATGTGAAGGAAATCCTCAATAAGAAAGCACGTTATGTTCTGTGGTTTTGGTCACGATATCTGGATTATTATTATTATTATTATTATTATTATTATTATTATTATTATTATAGTTGTTGTGTTTTGGTGTTATATGACACATGTTCTGTTTAAAGTGAAGTGTCCATAATCGTAAACATGGACCAAGGACAAAAAAAATCAGAATCCAGTGCGTCGGAATCCCATGACATTCCCACTTCATTACAGTGAGGGAGATTTTTTTTTAAGCATTTCTCCCCAAGCAAGGCGGGAAGCCACTAGCACGCAGCA
>OZ038488.1:23649472-23696972 GCA_964036315.1 Acanthosepion esculentum
TATATATATATATATATATATATATATATATATGTATATCAGTCAGTTATATGCCATGCATGATGCCCGCTTAGGCAATCATGTATCTTTCGATACATAACTGACGAGACACATTTTGTCCCGCAGTATATTGCCATTTCTTTCTGCCGTAGACCAATTGCCATCCAAGTCTATAGAACTCGGTATGTCCTGCTATTTACCCATAGCTGGGGAAGAAGAGGAGAATTCCTACCTTTCCCAAGAGTAATAGCACGTAAGTGAATGTAATGGATTCGACTGGAATTCGAACTCGGCTCTCCCACATGTTTTTAGTAGTGCGACCCACCTTATGATGATCTGTGTCTCATGCTACCCACTGTTCGTAAAAGGTTTCCCATGCCTGATTTACATATTTAGTAAATAGCAACAAAGTCCTGATAATACGGGCATATTGATCACAACTGAGTGAACAAAAACATGTTTCTTCTATCGATTGGCGTGACGGTTATCGATACGGAAAATGGAATTGCTGAGCCGATTTCATAGGCTGGTTTAATCGGTTGAAATCGCTTCATGTTAATTCCCTTGAGAAATATATAAATCCATCTCAATACTAATTATCTTATCTTTTTTTTAAAGAATTTAGGATGCAGCGGGTTTACAGGAAGGGGAAGAGAACGAGAAGACTTAATGTGGAGACGCCAGGAGAAGGACAATAAAACAACAGGTTTTAGGGAGATAGAAGATGGCGTTTGACGTTGCATTTATATTTTTAAGATTTTAGTTGGCCGTGAAGTAAGAAATCGGAAAGAAGTTCCACAAGTGAGAAATAGAGAAAAAGAAACTATTGGAATAGAAGTGGCGGTTGCTTCTGAATATTCAATAGGAAAATAGTGAAACTTAGTTACCAGTCTTACACTTAAATTCATGTAGTCAGTGACCTATGGGAAAAAAGACTCATCCGAACAATTATCATGAAAATATTTATATAAAAAACAAAGGGAAGCCCCGCTACGTCGTTGAGAATGTGAATGAATTCCAGATGCTAGATTTATGATCGATTAATTTACAGACCTATCTTTGGATTGTTTAAATAATCTCGAGATGTACAGCAGGAGCACTAGACCGGATATGACAGCAGAATTCAATGCACGAAGAAATGGTAGATTTATAAATGTGCAAGATGGACTCCAACGAGGAAAACTGTCTCGCACGACACAACGAACCAAATTTCCTCGCAGTAAGACCTAGCAATTGATTCAATATAATCACTCTCCTTCTTGTCAGTGGAAAACGTGAGCCCAAGAAGTGGTCAAGTTCACTGATATTAAAAGGGCGTTCGTTGATAAACTGATCCCTATGTAATACGGTATACTCCATTTTGTTGTAAATAAAAAATGAGCTGAACTGCTACACCTTTGTGCAAATTAATTGAAACAAAACAAATGATTCTGTTATTATTTACTTTTTTTCGTATTTTTCTAATAAAACAAGACCCAGCGCACATTTTAGAACTTCGTATGTCCATTCCACAAAGTCGTTCTTTGCAGATTGACGACAGATTCTCGATTGAATTTAAATCAGGAGAGTTTCCGGGCCAGTCTATAGTACGTTGGTTTGCGCACTGGCAAGGCTTGCCAGTATGTTCCTGCAGTGTTACAATTTTTGTACACATCCTTGGAGTAACGACCATCGCAGACAATGGCCATAGGACAACTAATCGACAATCGAGGCAATAGTGTCTGGGTGTGATGAAAATTTGATGTAGTCACGGATGAAGCAATATTTTTCAAGGTCAAACAAATTTCATCATACACCCAAAAATAGACTCATATTACTGCACAGCACTACAAATGACCTAGTCTGAGGAAAAAATAGAAATCGATTACATCCTGTCATTTCAATGGGTTTAAAACTGACCGTATGGTGAAAGAATGGAAACTAAAGTGGATGTTTCAATTAATTTTCACAAGGGTGTATATCTAGGGACACACGTGCACTGCTATTTAATGCAAAGAATGAAAATAATTTCAATTAATTTTCACAAGGGTGTATATCTAGGGACACACGTGCACTGCTATTTAATGCAAAGAATGAAAATAATTTCAATTAATTTTCACAAGGGTGTATATCTAGGGACACACGTGCACTGCTATTTAATGCAAAGAATGAAAATAATTTCAATTAATTTTCACAAGGGTGTATATCTAGGGACACACGTGCACTGCTATTTAATGCAAAGAATGAAAATAATTTCAATTAATTTTCACAAGGGTGTATATCTAGGGACACACGTGCACTGCTATTTAATGCAAAGAATGAAAATAATTTCAATTAATTTTCACAAGGGTGTATATCTAGGGACACAAGTGCACTGCTATTTAATGCAAAGAATGAAAATAATTTCAATTAATTTTCACAAGGGTGTATATCTAGGGACACACGTGCACTGCTATTTAATGCAAAGAATGAAAATAATTTCAATTAATTTTGACAAGGGTGTATATCTAGGGACACACGTGCACTGCTATTTAATGCAAAGAATGAAAATAATTTCAATTAATTTTCACAAGGGTGTATATCTATGGACACACGTGCACTGCTATTTAATGCAAAGAATGAAAATAATTTCAATTAATTTTCACAAGGGTGTATATCTAGGGACACACGTGCACTGCTATTTAATGCAAAGAATGAAAATAATTTCAATTAATTTTCACAAGGGTGTATATCTAGGGACACACGTGCACTGCTATTTAATGCAAAGAATGAAAATAATTTCAATTAATTTTCACAAGGGTGTATATCTAGGGACACACGTGCACTGCTATTTAATGCAAAGAATGAAAATAATTTCAATTAATTTTCACAAGGGTGTATATCTAGGGACACACGTGCACTGCTATTTAATGCAAAGAATGAAAATAATTTCAATTAATTTACACAAGGGTGTATATCTAGGGACACACGTGCACTGCTATTTAATGCAAAGAATGAAAATAATTTCAATTAATTTTCACAAGGCTGTATATCTAGGGACACACGTGCACTGCTATTTAATGCAAAGAATGAAAATAATTTCAATTAATTTTCACAAGGGTGTATATCTAGGGACACACGTGCACTGCTATTTAATGCAAAGAATGAAAATAATTTCAATTAATTTTCACAAGGGTGTATATCTAGGGACACACGTGCACTGCTATTTAATGCAAAGAATGAAAATAATTTCAATTAATTTTCACAAGGGTGTATATCTAGGGACACACGTGCACTGCTATTTAATGCAAAGAATGAAAATAATTTCAATTAATTTTCACAAGGGTGTATATCTAGGGACACACGTGCACTGCTATTTAATGCAAAGAATGAAAATAATTTCAATTAATTTTCACAAGGGTGTATATCTAGGGACACACGTGCACTGCTATTTAATGCAAAGAATGAAAATAATTTCAATTAATTTTCACAAGGGTGTATATCTAGGGACACAAGTGCACTGCTATTTAATGCAAAGAATGAAAATAATTTCAATTAATTTTCACAAGGGTGTATATCTAGGGACACACGTGCACTGCTATTTAATGCAAAGAATGAAAATAATTTCAATTAATTTTGACAAGGGTGTATATCTAGGGACACACGTGCACTGCTATTTAATGCAAAGAATGAAAATAATTTCAATTAATTTTCACAAGGGTGTATATCTATGGACACACGTGCACTGCTATTTAATGCAAAGAATGAAAATAATTTCAATTAATTTTCACAAGGGTGTATATCTAGGGACACACGTGCACTGCTATTTAATGCAAAGATTGAAAATAATTTCAATTAATTTTCACAAGGGTGTATATCTAGGGACACACGTGCACTGCTATTTAATGCAAAGAATGAAAATAATTTCAATTAATTTTCACAAGGGTGTATATCTAGGGACACAAGTGCACTGCTATTTAATGCAAAGAATGAAAATAATTTCAATTAATTTTCACAAGGGTGTATATCTAGGGACACACGTGCACTGCTATTTAATGCAAAGAATGAAAATAATTTCAATTAATTTTGACAAGGGTGTATATCTAGGGACACACGTGCACTGCTATTTAATGCAAAGAATGAAAATAATTTCAATTAATTTTCACAAGGGTGTATATCTATGGACACACGTGCACTGCTATTTAATGCAAAGAATGAAAATAATTTCAATTAATTTTCACAAGGGTGTATATCTAGGGACACACGTGCACTGCTATTTAATGCAAAGAATGAAAATAATTTCAATTAATTTTCACAAGGGTGTATATCTAGGGACACACGTGCACTGCTATTTAATGCAAAGAATGAAAATAATTTCAATTAATTTTCACAAGGGTGTATATCTAGGGACACACGTGCACTGCTATTTAATGCAAAGAATGAAAATAATTTCAATTAATTTTCACAAGGGTGTATATCTAGGGACACACGTGCACTGCTATTTAATGCAAAGAATGAAAATAATTTCAATTAATTTACACAAGGGTGTATATCTAGGGACACACGTGCACTGCTATTTAATGCAAAGAATGAAAATAATTTCAATTAATTTTCACAAGGCTGTATATCTAGGGACACACGTGCACTGCTATTTAATGCAAAGAATGAAAATAATTTCAATTAATTTTCACAAGGGTGTATATCTAGGGACACACGTGCACTGCTATTTAATGCAAAGAATGAAAATAATTTCAATTAATTTTCACAAGGGTGTATATCTAGGGACACACGTGCACTGCTATTTAATGCAAAGAATGAAAATAATTTCAATTAATTTTCACAAGGGTGTATATCTAGGGACACACGTGCACTGCTATTTAATGCAAAGAATGAAAATAATTTCAATTAATTTTCACAAGGGTGTATATCTAGGGACACACGTGCACTGCTATTTAATGCAAAGAATGAAAATAATTTCAATTAATTTTCACAAGGGTGTATATCTAGGGACACACGTGCACTGCTATTTAATGCAAAGAATGAAAATAATTTCAATTAATTTTCACAAGGGTGTATATCTAGGGACACAAGTGCACTGCTATTTAATGCAAAGAATGAAAATAATTTCAATTAATTTTCACAAGGGTGTATATCTAGGGACACACGTGCACTGCTATTTAATGCAAAGAATGAAAATAATTTCAATTAATTTTGACAAGGGTGTATATCTAGGGACACACGTGCACTGCTATTTAATGCAAAGAATGAAAATAATTTCAATTAATTTTCACAAGGGTGTATATCTATGGACACACGTGCACTGCTATTTAATGCAAAGAATGAAAATAATTTCAATTAATTTTCACAAGGGTGTATATCTAGGGACACACGTGCACTGCTATTTAATGCAAAGATTGAAAATAATTTCAATTAATTTTCACAAGGGTGTATATCTAGGGACACACGTGCACTGCTATTTAATGCAAAGAATGAAAATAATTTCAATTAATTTTCACAAGGGTGTATATCTAGGGACACACGTGCACTGCTATTTAATGCAAAGAATGAAAATAATTTCAATTAATTTTCACAAGGGTGTATATCTAGGGACACACGTGCACTGCTATTTAATGCAAAGAATGAAAATAATTTCAATTAATTTTCACAAGGGTGTATATCTAGGGACACACGTGCACTGCTATTTAATGCAAAGAATGAAAATAATTTCAATTAATTTACACAAGGGTGTATATCTAGGGACACACGTGCACTGCTATTTAATGCAAAGAATGAAAATAATTTCAATTAATTTTCACAAGGCTGTATATCTAGGGACACACGTGCACTGCTATTTAATGCAAAGAATGAAAATAATTTCAATTAATTTTCACAAGGGTGTATATCTAGGGACACACGTGCACTGCTATTTAATGCAAAGAATGAAAATAATTTCAATTAATTTTCACAAGGGTGTATATCTATGGACACACGTGCACTGCTATTTAATGCAAAGAATGAAAATAATTTCAATTAATTTACACAAGGGTGTATATCTAGGGACACACGTGCACTGCTATTTAATGCAAAGAATGAAAATAATTTCAATTAATTTTCACAAGGGTGTATATCTAGGGACACACGTGCACTGCTATTTAATGCAAAGAATGAAAATAATTTCAATTAATTTTCACAAGGGTGTATATCTAGGGACACACGTGCACTGCTATTTAATGCAAAGAATGAAAATAATTTCAATTAATTTTCACAAGGGTGTATATCTAGGGACACACGTGCACTGCTATTTAATGCAAAGAATGAAAATAATTTCAATTAATTTTCACAAGTGTGTATGTAACACAATTCCTACTGCATGGCAGTGAATATTGGACAAAGCTATGTATTTGCTTTTATATGAGCTGTACTGAAAATATCTCGGCCTTACCAACTACACAAAAACTGTCCGTCTAACCAAACTTTAGGTTTTGAGGAAGGGGAATGGGACATGGAGATCCAAAGACACATTTGATGAAATTTGATATATATATATATATATATATATATATATATATATACAGGTAAAAATTCACTGGGTAAGTAATCTAAGTAGATTCTAATAATATAAAATATTTAAACTAATCCACAAAATTGAGGTCAATATATTTATTATGGAGAATATAAATAAATTACATAAAAATGAAACTCATTTGTACCGTATTTTGATGGCGGGAGAGCGATATGGCCATCAAAATGGGGTACAATTGAGTTACATTCTTATCTAATGCATATATATATATATATATATATATATATATATATATATATATATATATATATATATATATATATATAGTATAATATTTTTTTTAAAATCATATTTAAAAAAAAATATAAAAAAAAAAAATTATAATAAAAAAAATTAAAAAATTATAATATAAGCTCTACTTCTGTATGGAGCACTGTCTTTTTAAAAATAAAAGCAAAAATACTAAGGAACTACGGATTATTTACCTATTTTTCTGCATACCTGCACACACACACACATATATATATATATATATATATAAATTCACCTTCATTCCGTACGCTGACGGCTTAGCGGGAGAAGTTCGGACTGACGCAAATTCAGTCGGGTTTCGATCCTAGCTAGAGGAAACCGGACGTCTAGCCATACTGATGAGCTGTGAAACAGCGAAACAGTCTGTCTGTGGATGACAAAAATATTAGCTCCTGAAAAATTAATTTCGGTTGAGCCCTCTGGTTTGAGGTGTGAATTTGTAAACAGTGACTATTTAAGCTAATACTGCACGACTCTTCGACAGAATTGAGTCACTCTCAGTCACTGTGTGTTTATCCGAATCTAAAAATAAACACCTTCATTCCGTACCGTACGCTTAGCGGGAGAAGTTCGGACTGACGCAAATCGATCTAGCCACACTGATGAGCTGTGAAACAGCGAAACACTCTGTCTGTGGATGACAAATATATATATATATATATATATATATATATATATATATATATATATATATATATATATATATATATATATATATATGTAAAGGATTCGAGCATAGTCGGTATCATCGAGTCAATGAACGCTCCTTTTCCTAAATGCATAGTATATGCTTCACCTGTGTCTTTTCCCAAGGATATTAGCCCGGAAATTCACTTTAATGAACTCAACTGGAATTGAAATTGTTCATGAAATGTTTTCTGATTCCTCAATCCGAGCAATCATCATGCTCCACCGTATCTCCATATATGAAATTGCCGAAAAACTTTGTTTACAACTGAAAGTTGATGGTAACATTAATAGTTTTTCCACATGTTCTATACACACCGATGGGGAGAATTTCGACACAAGTCGACAAAACTTTGTTCAGAGATGGATTTAAATGAGATATTTGCTCATGGAGTCATTCGAAAAATCTTTCAGAATCGTCTTTCAAATTATCTGGGAGAGGTATGCCATTAATTTGAAAGATATTCCGAAAGATTTGCTAACGAAAGGTGGGTAAAAAAATGAAGCAAATTGTCCCCAACAAGGATAGATACCATACTGAAGAAGGCCGGAGCGTACAACGGTCGAAACGTTGTAATAAATATGGCGACAAAGATGAGGACAATATTCCGAATAATGTAAATAAGGATAGAAGGTTCTTGAAATTCTAATCCTAAAATTGGACGAAATACTGCTAACCAGAGAGACCTGCTCGCGTTCCCTGAATTTATTTCACTTACCCCAAGGGGTAAGCGTACTCCGGTTTAAGAAACCCTGTTCGAATGTAACAGACGCTGGAAAATGGCTTGGGGCTCTAAACATCAAAGTACCCGTTTTTTTAATGTAATTAACTAATTCGTATAATCAGCTAAAAGAAATAAATCGTTTCTCGTTACCATGATGGGATCGCAACGCGCCATCACCATAATGTTGAAAATTTATGGAATCACATTTTTCACCCAACGATTCTTGGATCTTGAAAATGGATAAATGAAGGACCTAAAGCAGACGACCGTATGTTTTTGATAGTACGTCTAGATACCCGCTCACTGACCTTCGTTTCCTCGTGAAAATAATAAAAACATTGTTTTTTTAATCATCATAATTATTGTCGCTGGTCTTTATAGAGCGTTTGTAAAGTGGACATTGAAGTCAAAACTCAACGGCGACATACTTGATATATGATATCCATGATATATATATATATATATATATATATATATATATATATATATATATATATATATATATAGAGAGAGAGAGAGAGAGAGAGAGAGAGAAATCTGAGAAAGGACAAATAGAGTAAAATTTGTTCTAATGTCTTATAATAAATATATTACATATATATATATATAGAGATAGATAGATAGATAGATAGATAGATAGATAGATGGCCTGTTCATTTAGGATGAAACAGGATGTTTGCCTCTAAAAATGAAAGAATTTAGTAGAGAAAATGTTGTAATACACATCTGGGAATTATTTTCGAAAGTACTGGGAAAAAAAAACGGAAAAATAAATCTTGGAATGTTTATTCTTAATTGTATTTCCGATGTACATTTGATTCGGAACCTGAAAAATTTTTTTTTTTTAAAATGAAATAGACCTTGTCTGTTGAATTCAACTAAATTGTTTCAAAACGCACGCGCTCACACACACACACACACACACACACACACACACACACACATATGTATATCTGTGCGCGTGAGTGCGCTGTAAGTGCGAAGCAATGGGCGCGTGTGTAATGAACAATGGTAACGAAGTCGAGGTAATCAGAGAGATAGCGG
Source organism: Acanthosepion esculentum (assembly GCA_964036315.1). Classification (NCBI taxonomy): domain Eukaryota; kingdom Metazoa; phylum Mollusca; class Cephalopoda; order Sepiida; family Sepiidae; genus Acanthosepion; species Acanthosepion esculentum. Next base: position 23,658,722 of record OZ038488.1, read on the forward strand.
TGGGAACAAAACAAAAATGGAAGAATGCTAGAATGCAAATGCTGATGATGAAAAATGAGAAAGGGTGTTCGCCGTCAGACCTTTCGGGTTTCGGTTGTGGATGCATACTTGCTTAGATAAGAAGTGCAGTAGATAAATGAAAATAATTTACGGTCACAGACTTACTTGAAACTTACAAGCTAACACCCCGGGTGTTTCCCTTCCACCCGTTCCCATGTAATACTCTCAATTGCTCAACGCTGGTTTTTATGATTAAACGCATGCGCACAAACTTGTTATATCATTGCCTTATTCGGCAGCCATGTTTGTTAACAATGAAAAACAAAAATTTATATACTTTCTGCTTAGATTAGTAATATTTATGATAAATAAAATTCATAATTATAATAAATAAATAAATATAATAACTATATTTTACTACAGAACTGGAAATAGAAAAATCTATTTCCAGTTCTATGGTAAAACAGATTATTCTATTGCCCGTGGTTATCTGTAGTGGCATTTACTATTTCCAGAACTCTACAAATGAAAAGAAAGGCTTAGCATGCAGATAACCATCTTTCAAATAAAAGAGTTCCGTTGCAATATGTGTAATCATAATATAAATACATCAAATATATGCAAATATAATACATTCAGCGTTCCATAATTTACTCTAGTAGAAGGGAGCAACGAGGTCAGACGTATGGACGCTCCAATCAGCAATTGCACCATCGAGGAACAACGCACCTTAATGTTCTTCCGTTGGCTGGAGGGAGTCAAGCCTGCGGGAATACATCACCGGACGCAGTCGCCGTATAGAACACGCACCATGAACCGACAAAGAGTGTATGAGTGGGTCAAACACTTTGAAGCGGGAAGAACAAGTTTCACGGACGGATGCCGATCTCGTCGCATCGCGCACGAAAGAACTCATACGGGGGGTGGATGCCTTGTTCAGGGAAGACTGGTGAATCGAGTTAGTGCAAATGGCGCCAATCGCGGGCTTTAGCTATGGATTTCCACAAGCCATGGTGGATGATGACTTGGGTACCGTAAAGTTTGTGCAAACAAGAAAAAGCTGCATACGGGAAGAACAAGTTTCACGTGGCTATGTAAGCAGCCGAAAAGCTTTTCGTTCAGAATTGACGAAGAAGCTCGTTGGAAAATACCAGAAGTTCATCGCCCTGCTGGACGACTATGTCGAAAAGTGACATAAGCATTTGTTCTTTATCAGTGGAAGGTGTTTATAGAAAAAGTAAAGACTTTTTTTATTTACTCTTGAATACATACACAAACATTACACACACGCGCGTGCACACACACACATACGTATATATATATATATATATATATATATATATATATATATATATATATATATATATATATGTATATATAATTATTTAAAAAAATATGATTCCATCATGACACATTCTACTTCTCTACATCTGTATCGAGCATTGTTTTTAAAAATAAAAATAAAAACACTAAAGAACTTCGGATCATCAATCTAACAGTTACACCATTATACACACACTCACATACACACACACAGACACACACACAGACACACACACACACACACACATATATATATATATATATATATATATATATATATACATATATATATATATTATCATCAATAAATACATGATATACGTACCTATTATAAATTCTCATCATAAATCTATTTCTATAACAATAACTATAATGCATTAAAAAAAACGCGTCTAATTAAACCATACGATAATTTATCATTTTCTATCTATTTATATATGTCCTGTCCCACCTGTAGAGGAGCATGGGAGGTAAATCAATTGAAGTTAGTAAATGTATGAGTCATTACTTCCCTTAGTCTATATAAATAAAATATTCGTCTGCATTTAGGAAAATTGTTTCCGAGCAAAATGAACCGTTTAATTAGTCAGTTCCTTCACTAATACATTTCTTAGATTGTAGACTTACTAGTTCAATACTTTCATGTGATTCACTCGGATACCTATGTCTATTAAGTGATCGTCTTGCTTCAAATTCAAAGAGGCTTTGTCATTGCCGTCTTTGTCGTTCTGTTGCTAATCTCATTCTTCCAAGAATTTCACAGTTATATTAAACATACAATTTTCTCTGTTATATTAAACATTAATTTCACTGTTATATTAAACATAACATTTTCAACATGAAAAAATATTTATATAATACCAGGAGTAATCAGTTAATACCATCACATTTATTTATATATGATGATTACTTTCAAACGAATATATCATGGGATTTTTTAATTAATTTCGCCACAGAAAATGCAACAGTTACTATATATTTTATCTAAATATGTGTGAGATATTCAACACGATTTTACCCCGTAGATTTATAACTAAATATTTATTAAGAGATAAATTTATATTAATATCCTCAGTGTAATTACCAGTTTTCATGTTCACTGTTTTTATTAGATCCAGTGACAGGACCCAAACAGTGTGAGGTCAATAACCGGTTAAGGCAGTGGAGAACTTGGAGAGCGGAATTAACAGGAGATAACTGACATCCATTAAATATGGCACGTGGAAATAGAACAGTCTACCGCAGTGAGCGAAATAAAGGGTTCAGTTCGACATTCCAACCACTTGAAGAAGGCCGGGGCGTACAACGGCTGAAACGTTTTAATGAATATGGCGACAAAGATGAGGACAATAGTCCGAATAATGTAAATAATAATGTACATAATACCTCATATCATAAATATAGACATATACTGACGAAGGTCGGAGCGTACAACGGCCGAAACGTTTTAATGAATATGGCGACAAAGATGAGGACAATAGTCCGAATAATGTAAATAATAATGTACATAATACCTCATATCATAAATATAGACATATACTGACGAAGGTCGGAGCGTACAACGGCCGAAACGTTTTAATGAATATGGCGACAAAGATGAGGACAATAGTCCGAATAATGTAAATAATAATGTACATAATACCTCATATGATAAATATAGACAGATACTGACGAAGGTCGGAGCGTACAACGGCCGAAACGTTTTAATGAATATGGCGACAAAGATGAGGACAATAGTCCGAATAATGTAAATAATAATGTACATAATACCTCATATCATAAATATAGACATATACTGACGAAGGTCGGAGCGTACAACGGCCGAAACGTTTTAATGAATATGGCGACAAAGATGAGGACAATAGTCCGAATAATGTAAATAATAATGTACATAATACCTCATATCATAAATATAGACATATACTGACGAAGGTCGGAGCGTACAACGGCCGAAACGTTTTAATGAATATGGCGACAAAGATGAGGACAATAGTCCGAATAATGTAAATAATAATGTACATAATACCTCATATCATAAATATAGACAGATACTGACGAAGGTCGGAGCGTACAACGGCCGAAACGTTTTAATGAATATGGCGACAAAGATGAGGACAATAGTCCGAATAATGTAAATAATAATGTACATAATACCTCATATCATAAATATAGACATATACTGACGAAGGTCGGAGCGTACAACGGCCGAAACGTTTTAATGAATATGGCGACAAAGATGAGGACAATAGTCCGAATAATGTAAATAATAATGTACATAATACCTCATATCATAAATATAGACATATACTGACGAAGGTCGGAGCGTACAACGGCCGAAACGTTTTAATGAATATGGCGACAAAGATGAGGACAATAGTCCGAATAATGTAAATAATAATGTACATAATACCTCATATCATAAATATAGACATATACTGACGAAGGTCGGAGCGTACAACGGCCGAAACGTTTTAATGAATATGGCGACAAAGATGAGGACAATAGTCCGAATAATGTAAATAATAATGTACATAATACCTCATATCATAAATATAGACATATACTGACGAAGGTCGGAGCGTACAACGGCCGAAACGTTTTAATGAATATGGCGACAAAGATGAGGACAATAGTCCGAATAATGTAAATAATAATGTACATAATACCTCATATCATAAATATAGACATATACTGACGAAGGTCGGAGCGTACAACGGCCGAAACGTTTTAATGAATATGGCGACAAAGATGAGGACAATAGTCCGAATAATGTAAATAATAATGTACATAATACCTCATATCATAAATATAGACAGATACTGACGAAGGTCGGAGCGTACAACGGCCGAAACGTTTTAATGAATATGGCGACAAAGATGAGGACAATAGTCCGAATAATGTAAATAATAATGTACATAATACCTCATATCAGAAATATGGACAGATACTGACGAAGGTCGGAGCGTACAACGGCCGAAACGTTTTAATAAATATGACGACAAAGATGAGGACAATAGTCCGAATAATGTAAATAATAATGTACATAATACATCATCTCAGAAATATAGACAAGTTCTCATGTTATTTATATACAATTTACTTTCGTATTGGTATCCAAGATTCAACGCAGACCTACGCTATAAAAGTAGAATTAAGTTTAAATCATTCATTTTTCTGTGTATGTAAGAATATTTTGTTCAGTGAACATCATAAAATGGAAAATTCCCTTGAAGAAAGGAGGAGGTTAGAACAAGTGCGAAAACTAAGGAATGTTCCTCTCAGCAGGGCATAAAATAAAAAAAATTACATCAAACTAGTCATTGAAAATAAAGAAAACCAAAGCAATCTAATTGAAAGTAGACCCTTTAAAAGAATGTTAGACATGCTGTGATAATGAACAATGATTAACAGCCTGTAAATATATTGTATATTTTATGCGTCTGCTACTAAAACCATATTGCACTAGTGTCCTCTCTCATGCTGTAAATTACGATATCAGTTTAAGAAGAAGGGTTTTGTGAATAAAAAAAAAAGTTTCGTAGTCATAATACATTTTGGCAGTATATATTATATATTTGTGAATTTCTTTTTATGTAATTGATTGGTTGATTTTGTTTAGTGGCATATCAACATCTCTATGGGTTATTTAATGCCGAAATCTACATGTTTTGAACACAATTTTATGGCTGCAACTAAATATAATTTGGAGATAATTACCTTTAACTACAGATAAAATGTATTTTTGGCACTTTTACTATAAATATGTATTATTGTTTGGTTGCCTTTGTTTACGGGCATATCAGCTTTTATTGTTTATTTAATGCCGAAATCTAAATATTTCGATCACAATTTCATAGCTTCACCTAAATATTTTAAAAATAAAAATGAATTGTTGGTCTTTTTGCTATAAAATGTACGGTTGGTAATGTTACTATAAATATGCATTGCTAGTAAGAGTTCTTTCATCTTGATTGGTTGAATTTGTTTAGAGGCATATTAACCTATATGGGTTCATTAATGCTGAAATCTAAATATTTTGAACACAATTTTATGGCCTCAACTACAGAGAAAATATATTGTTGGTCATTGTGTGTCAAATATGTATTTTTGATAATTTTATTATAAAAATTGTATTTTTATACATTCATGGTGTTTTGTTTTTGTTTGGGGCTTTAATATTTACCCATAGCTGGGACTATAAAAGGTGCTACCAACCCGGGTCAGGCTGGACCTATTAAGAACAGCAAATAAAGGTTGGCTCAAGGCTTCTCAGAAACTTCAATCTCCCGATCAGACGCCTTGCTGCTGGGATGTAGTTTATCGTCATTCTTATGACTATCTTTTTATGTAAATATATGCCTACAATGATATAAAAGGCTTTGTTTTATTGCAATTCTCACTCATTTCGGATTTTGTTTCTTTTTCATATTTTTATCAATCGATTTTCTTATCAACTGGGATACCAAATCAAATTTGTGTCAAATGCAATTATAAGTTTCAGTAAATGTATTCCAAGTCGTAGTTAAAGCGTATATGATAAAAAACTGTATCCAACAAATAAAAGGTATTAATGAAAAACTTTTCTACCATATATTACGTACACTATTTACATTATTCGGACTATTGTCCTAATCCTGTCGCCATATTTATTACAACGTTTCGGCCGTTGTACGCTTCGGCCTTCTTCGTTGGAATGTGGAACTGAACCCTTTATTTCGCTCTTTGGGGTAGACTGTTCTAGTTCCACATGCCCTGTTTAATGGATGTCAGTTATCAGTTATCTCCTGATAATTTCCCTCTCCACGTTCTCCACTGCCTTAATCGGGTATTGAGCTCACACTCTTTGGGTCCTGTCACTGGATCTAACTAACGCATTTATCCACTGTGCCATGCGTCCTTGAGGACATCTCTCTATGAATTTCTGGATATTATAAAATTAATATCTTCAGCAATCATATTTTTAACAGTGCTCATATTGCAATTTTTTGCTGTTATCTTACATGTTTTTACCAGAGCTCATATTGCAATTGTTGTTGTTATTATAGCTTTTCTCTGGCATTCCTTATTACTGGTTCCCATATTGTATTCATTTCTATGCTTGGTCGGTTCACGAGATTTTTGTGGCCTAGCATATGTGCTGATTCCTTAAGTTTACGAATTTTACAATGGTGTTCTTTGTCTATGATCGCAACCTGATCCCACAGAGGGTGGTGATCTCCCTTTTCTCTCCATATGTGGTCAGCCACTCCTGATTTTTTCACTTCTCCTCGTGTTACAGTTTCTGGTGTTCTTGAAGCCTTACCTTAAGGGGGCGGCCTGTCTCCCCTTTATATTTCTTTACGCACGGGATGGCGTACACACAGTCTTTAGTCATGTTCTCCTCTATGGAGGGGTGTTACTCGGGAGAGATATCTGCGAAGTGTGGTCCAGCTTTTGAAGGTTGTCCTGATGTTATATGCACCGCAGATCCTTTGTATTTTTTCTGATAACCCCTTCACATAAGGCAGGCAGACTGTTTTCTGATTGCTGTTGTTCTCCTCTTGTACCCGCCTATCCCAGTTTTTTGTGACTGCTGCCATGTACCCAGGGTAGTTGTTACGTTGTAGGGTACTACTTATACTGACCAATTCTTTATCTAATGTCTCTGGGTCACCACTTATGACTTTTGCTCGCTGTTGTATGTCGGCAAAGATGAGGACAATAGTCCGAATAATGTAAATAGGGTATATAATACCTCATCTCAGAAATATAGACACATATATTACGTAGTTATGACTAAAAAAATAAGCCGTCTTTTTGATGGCACGGTATACTAGTAACTATAATAAATATCTATAATAAATAGATGCCCAGATGAGTAATGTTTGACAACTCATCTCAACTGTGAATTAGCTTTAATAGCTAGTTGGAAAAAAACTGCTTGGTCACATTCACTATCTCGAAAACCAAATTAGTGATATTCCATCGTCACCGAGCGAACCCTGAATTTTCGCCTATCGCGAAACGGGTTTTCTCAGGGGTTGGGGAAGCCACGTGCCTTGGGCAACTATTAGGACAAGTTCAACTGATACATCAAGTGGAACGCGTACATACGATCCATACAGGGAAAATAGTCGGTCCCCTATACCGCTCCAAGAAGTACCTGTCACCTCCTGCTATGCTCCACCTTCACAAGAGTCAGATCAGGACGAAAATAGGGTCATGTTTCCATATATGGGCAGGAGCTGCACAGTTTTCACTTTGCAGTTGAAAACCATCTCCGCGTCCTTTTAGGTGATGAATGATTTGCCACTCTTCAACTATTTTCCCGCAGACAAACGTCACAGGCTTCTCGATGCTCAATCGTTATTTCCATGAAAAGTGTCCAAACGAACTACAGGGGATCCGAAAGTCTTGTGACCCTATCTCTCTTCCAAAAAATATTTCGCACATGTTAGCCATCTGAAATAGAAAATTATGTTATTTGGGGAGGAAAGACTTTCGGACCACTCTCTGTCCATTCATTAGACCAATCAGTTCCAACCTTCGCGGCTACGAACCGCCATGACCCGCACATTGCAGCGAAATACCCTCACCCATTTCACGCTGTACAAGGCCTGGGAGCCACTCGAGGTAAAGGGTTCATACAAAGAGGGCGATAACGGTTAACCCTAGACTTGAACTGTACACTGAAAAACTCTCTTGGAAGTTGGTTGCATAGATCAGTAGCCCGCGGGATGAAGCTGTTCGAGTGAAACGTACTTCTCGCCGATGGAAAAAGGCGGGAATGATAGTAGTTTGCAACACTGTTAGTGGTATGGCGGGTCCTAGCTGGCGGAACCAAAGAACGTAGTTCGTCCGAGCAAAAAAGAGAGAGAGAGAGAGAGAAACAGAAAAACAGAAAAACAGTTTGTCAACTCCAAGGACATGGAGAAGCTTTTGGATTATAGAGATTGGTGAGATAGATGATTTGGTGAGATAGATGAAATTACCGGTTCCCATACGATCAGTGAAGTTCAACAACGTCGAGCCTGGTCAGTACCTAGATGGGTGATCGTTTTCGAATACCAGATGCTGTAAGCTTGGATGTGTGTGTGGTGTAATGGTGGTGAATTGTGAATCGGAAAGCCGAGTTCCAATTCCAGTTGAATTTGTTACATCCACTTATACGCTAATAACCTTGAGACAATGTGTGAATCCGCCTCTACCCCGCGCATCTATGTTAATTAAAACTTGTATCGTTAAAATGATTATTATCTCAATTTCTTACCAACTGAAAACATTTTCTCGTTTTAAATAATCTGTAATAGAAGGCATAGAAAAGAAATCAATCAACCAATCGATTGGTGAGAACATCGTCTTCCCTCAAACCGCTGCTTTGTAAAACCGACTCCCAAGAGGAGGCACGGTGGAGTAATGGGTAACGGCTCGGACTGAGGAATCGTAGAGCCGAGTTCTAATTCCAGTCGAATCCGTTACATTCACTTACGTGGGAAAGGTGTGAATCCTCTTCTTCTCCCTCCAACTATGGGTAAATAGCAGGACAGACTGGGTTCTATAGCCTTGGATGGCAACTCTGAATTCAAAACCATTCGGCGTCTGCACCGGCATCCTGCGGCCTCTTGGTTACTCCTGCGTCTGTGGAAATTCTGCGGCAAGTAAGAGCATATTCCTCCCTACACTGGGATAGCACGCGAGGTGTGGGGACCGCGTGTGAAGTTCAAAAAACTCCCTTGTTACTCCGTTTCAAGAATTCACCGCCGTTGGAATCGGGAATGGCTGTCGCTCGTTTCAGCATTGGCGACGGATCGCCGTGCTTGGTCGGCTTTCGTTCCGGACGACCGATCCAGGGTGAATGCCGCAACATACATACAAGAGGATGCTTCCCCGATCACTACAATCTTAAGCTGTTCAAATCTAGGGTAAATCGTTATATTCAGTATATATACCTATAAACACTTCATTTTACTATGTAACCCTCTGGCTTGAATGGCTCCTGGGCCTTGTTGGAGGTGAACATTATTTTAAAAAAAATACATATGATGACTGTAATAACAACTTATATAAAATAAAAATAATTTATATTATAAAAAAAAAATTATTGCCTGTCCGTCACACATTCTCAGTGGGTGACTTTGCTTGTATTTATATAAGGATTAAATTAGCACCTTGAGATGGTGTAATAGTTAGCAAGCTTGTCTCACTAGAACAATTATGACTGAGTAGTGAGTTCGATCCTCACTGGGTGCCCCATACTTTCGGCCTTGTGCCACATCTAAGCTACGCTTGGAAAATCACTATAAGGATTATGTTGATGTCTGTTTGTGTGTGACTTACATAACATATGCTTATGCCATTTAATATACACGCAGGCGCAAGCAGACACGCATAATTTGGCGTCGTTTGACTGAGTTTGATATATTATACAGGAATAATACATTCCCCTCCAACTCAGTCTTAATAACACCTGCCCTGGGCTGAACAATAAATTCATAAAATTGGAGACAAGAAAAACGTGGTTAATTTTTAAAAAGTAAAAAATAAATAAATAGATAATTATAAAAAAATAAATAAATAGATAATTATAAAAAAATAAATAAATAGATAATTATAAAATTGTGTGGAAATTATTTGTTAGTAAATACAATTACATTTGTTTTCACATTTTGTACAAGTATTTTTTATGACTGTCTTTGAAGTAAAATATGCAAGCGGATATATACACACTTTGAAGGATATTGGAATGCATATCGTTTGTTTTAAGGATTCATTTCCTATATTTTTGTATTGTAACAAGATTCGGGTAAAGGAAAATCAGTATAAGCCGAATCATGTAATATTTAAACACGTTGTTATGTATTTAAACTTAAGATATTTTCTTATAAATCCATCATTCTAACTCGACAAACCATTTAGGTTTAAATATGAACATTTCATACTCATCAACGTTTATCTATAAAGTGCTTATATGGGATACGTACAAGGTCATATGTATAAAGGTAAAAGACAATAGGAAAACGATATTATTAGCCGACGCGTTTCGTCCAATGTGGACTTTTTCAAGGCAAAAACGAAATGAATTTATTGAAAGCAAAATAACTATTAGCAACAAACAAAATGTCCTTAACAGTTTCGAAAATGCTATAGTCTTCATATTGTCAACTGAATATTACGTCAAGTACTGTCACGTGTAGAAACTTTCCGTTGACAATATGAATACAATAGCGTTTTCTTAATTTTTCAAGTTGCTAACATGCAATGAAACATCTGCTTATGGATAAAACGACCTCAATTTTGAAACATTTGTAAAATAACGACCAGCGTAAACAAAAACATAAGGTCAAATATTTCTTTATTATCAACAAATTGATTATTAAAGACAGATTAGTGATTACTAGAAAGGAATCTTATTTGAATAAACAAGTTATACCCTCTGAATATGTTGGTTGACTGGTTGGTTAAGTTTGTTTAGAGGCAGGCTCAGAGGAGCATTGCTACCACATTTGCAATAAATATCGACAGAACGACCACCCCGGCAGAGCCGGGATGGCGTGCCCATACAGCCTAAGCGAACTCTAAAGGCTTCCTGAAAATCGTGTCCGGCCAAGTTGGTGGGGGCATGGTCCAGCCAGCTGTTGACAGCTGGTAACTTCTCATACCCCTGTAGGCTCTTGGTGTCCAATCTCTTGTAGAGTTCTTCAAACAGACCCTCTCGGGACGACATGACAGATCCTTTATACTCTATGGGTAAATTCAATACCGAAATCTAAATATTTGTACCCAATTTTATGGCCTCAGATAGATAGATTTTGAATGCAATTTTATGCCTTCAACTACAGATATTTTTACATAATTTTATATTTTCAGGGAAAACGTTTTCTTTTTATATATATAATTTGTTGATGCATTATTTATACTATTTACATTGTTCGAACTGTTATCCTCATATTTATTGTCACATTTACAACGTTGTACGCCCCGGCCTTCACAGATGATATCTGTTTGAATCTCGAACAGATCTTTAGTTCAGGGGGTAGATTGTTCTAATTTCATGTGCCATGTCTTTGATTATCTCAGTTTTAGCTAAATCGCCTTGATAACTCACCAAATTTGAGTTTGCCTTGGACTAAACTTACAATTATTTCCGTCAAGTCATTTTTTTTTTTTAATCAAATATCATTTTTATCCACTGGGCCTTGTGTGCTTGGAATTTCCAACAAATGTTACCCGAAGAAGGCCGGGGCGTACAAAGCGCCTAAACGTCGTGAATATGGACATAAATATGAGGACAACAGTGCGAACGATTTAAATAGTGTAAATAGTTACATCTCGGAAATATAGACAGATATCAAAGGGTATTAGACATTCGGGGTAACTAAAAAAAAGATAAAAAAAGGTTTTAACTGATCGTTCCATGTAATGGATATATAGATTGCCATCCTGTTTCTGGTCGAGATTAGCCATAGCACGATAATAATCAAGACTATTTTTCTGGTTTTGTAACAGAATATTGCTCTTTCGCCCATATACACAAATCGTCTGCCACGAGTCATGAATCATATTTACATCAGCTGTAGCATCTCCGGTAATTGATCTGAAACAGTTCCAGAGTATTGTCATTTAGGTCAACGACACTGTCATTAATTTGGCTTCCCTTTACGCATACGCCAGCAAGTGCATCACCAAATAAGAAACTACAATATCGAAGAAATCATGACCATCTTGTTTATTATCTGAGCTAAAACCACTCTCTGTCCAAGAACGTCTTTCGTCCGAAAAGAAGACCAAATCAAGATCATCGGTCGCTAGTAAGTCAAGTATTACACCAACCTATTCCCTCTCCTTAACGAAAGCTAAGCGGTTCAACAAACTAGCGGACTGTGTACTTGTGGTAGGATCCACCTAATTTGCATAGTGGAGTACCGACGATATAAATATGGTTGGTACCGGGAAGACAGGGAGGCGAATCAAGAGATTCAACTAGAGAATCTGCCCGACTGCGACTTAGTCAACACATTCTCCAGGAACGGTCTTCCCAGAATATACAAAATACTATATGTAAATATTGTGTACACTTTCTTGTTTCAATACATTTTACTCTAAGTACATTTTGTGTTTGCATTATTATTCCATGCATTAGTCAAGTTTCAACAGTACTAGATGCTCGTTGCCCCGTTTAAATGGTTCATACGTACGTTGAACGGTTTTGTTCGTAATCCTGTTGTTTTGCCTAGCCAAATTCCACACAGGAAGAACCTGGCGAGGGAACTGGTTTAGTCGCCAATTACTCGACAATGCGGCAGGCATTACTGGGTGACATGTTGATAAAACCTGGAGACTGACCTGGCAATACGACTTCGAGTAATGCTGTCTTTCGATTTATCCTCAAATAAAGGCAGCCAATATGTAGCTTTTTAAAAAAATTCCTGCTAGTGACTTACGTTCTTTTACGCAGGTATGGCAACACTGGACGCCTCTTTTAGTAGGTATTAGAGAAGTATTTTGGTAAAGTTTTATATGAACTGATGCGCATCCAAACACGCTCAAAGTTGATACGTCGTATAACATGTAGTGAATGCCTTCTCAGCAAACTTGGATCTTCCTGTCCGAAAAAAAAAATGGAGTGTCAAAAGGACTGTTTTTCCACTGACACCGCTAGAATTTTAACTACCTTCCATCCTCGGCAACGTTTGTTGTTTTAAAAAGCAATTTGTAATAAAACCAAAACATTTCAAACTTTCTTGAGAATTGACAATAAATTTAATAGAAAAGTCGGCCTTTGTCTATTAAATTGTTTATTTACACAATTTATTATATTTTTATTGGAATGTTTAGAAAAAAAAAATCGAATTATTGCCAAATGATTCAAACTTTATAAAATGGTAAATAATAAGGCTTTATTCATAGTTGGTTCACATTTTAATAATTTAGTAAATATTTATAAATTTATGAATAAAAAAATATCTTTATAATTATTTCTTTATACATTCATAAATAATAAAATTGCATTCATTTTTAGAATGTTGTAAATATAAAATTATTCTTGTAAATAAACAATCTAATAAATAAATTGTTATTGCTCCTTACCTATAACTACAGAATGAACTCTTCCTAACAATATGTATACTACGCCTCTCAAGAGAGAGAGAGAGACAAATCGAGTCGAGCCGATAGTAGTTCACTCCAAACCAGACTGACAGTCATACTAACACCTTCCACATCTTGTATTATTATTCCGTGTAATATATCTTCGTTATTTCTACTCTTGTGTTCGTGTTGTTCTTCCTTGGTCCTAACTTGGACCATAACATAAATAGTGATTAATATTTTAGTTGTAAATTCTCAAGAACAAAATATGTTAAATTCACTTTTCTCATGTGTTTAGTTTTTATAATAATTCTAATAATCGCTTTTAAAAACGATTACTTGGTTTAATGATTACCAAGCTTGTTTCGCTAGAACAATTATGTCTTCAGTTATTTCGATGTTCACTTGTTTTGAAAATCGCTTTTTTAAACAATAAACGTTGCTGAAGAGTGAAAGAAGTTAAAATAATAGCGGTGTCAAGGAAAAACCGCCGTCTTGACACTCATGCACGAAAGACCAAAGTTTGCCGATTTCTCTTTGTATATAGCGTCTTTGATTATGTTAGGCCTGCCCTACCCAGAAGCAGCCATATTAGATACATGTTAGATTAATCTCTGTGCCAAAATCCTCAGGGAGATTAACAGAAAACCATTAAGAATGCTTGACAGGATTCTGTTAAAAAGAACTTACCATTTTGCACTGCTTTCTTTCAGATTGAACGATCTAGAGCAGGGGTCAGCAACATTTTGGAGAGAGCAGGCCAGAAAGCTATTCAGTATCTTGGAGGAAGGCCAGGATATCAAATGTACTATAATAAATTATCTCGACCTCAGAACGCTCCGTCAAAAAGGCTGCCTTGGTCTGGTGATTTAAAGAAAAAAAAAACAACGAAGTTAATGTTATATAATTTAAAGACGGTTCCTTATTTTAGTGCACGAATAACAGTATAACAACTGACACAATCTACAAAAAAAAAAATGAAAATTCCTTACTATGGCTAATTCAGCGGGCGGGAAAAATAATTCGCTCGGTCACATGTGGCACGGGAGTTGCCGACCCCTGATCTAGAGCCGGGCTTTCTCAGTCATTTATTGGCTTTCTCTACTGTGCTCTTGAGGCGATATTAATAAATTTATTTCCGGTTTGTGCGCCGATCATTTTCACTTCGTTCAACTCACCTATCGTCCATCATCCTGACCAACTAACCAGACAATTCTAAACGACACTGAAGTACCAGAGACTGGTAGACTTATTACGTTAGTTGACACGCGCGTACATTTACATAAAGGCTGACCTCGCTAACTGCAAAATGAAGAAAAACGTCGCATTGGGCGAACCCCATCCACAAAACAAAAACGGCATGTACCCAAAAAGAAGATCCAGTAAACTCCACTTGATACTGTCAAGCTGCAGGTGTTACACCAGAATGTTCTATTTCGGAGTTGGTTACCTTAACGGAGGTTAAGGGCTTCAAAAGTCTCAGTAGGTTTACCGGGTAATGCACACATGCCTTCTCTCAGCAATGACAATTTTTGATTTATGCATGTCTTGAATAATTCTTATGGCTTTCTCACTACTTCTCACTTTACCACTCACTCTGAACAATTTGCATTGCTACAGCTTATCAAATAAGACGACAAAAGATTAATTTGCCTAACGGCCATATCACGTTGAAACACCGGTTCCCGTACGATTAGCGAAGTTAAGCCATGTCGAGCCTGGTCAGTAACTAGATATTGTGACACTGATTTGGATTAAAAGATGCCGTAAGCTTGGTGGTGTAGCGGATGATGGCTTAGAATTTTTAATCGAAGAGACGTTTACCGATTCAAGTTGGGTTTCTTATAAACACTTATGCGCAAATGCCGTTAGGGAAAGGTATGAATCCACCTGTTGTTCCCCAGCTACGGGTTAAATTAGGAAGACTTCTATTAGTAAATCATTATTATTTTCAAAAGTTCTTAATATCTAAATATATATTCTGGCTTTAAATAACACGCAAAGTGTTGATAAGCAGAAAAATAAAATCGATCAATTGAATATTAATTTATAATTATAGAAATTACCGCCCGGTGCGTCACACGTTCGTTATGAAAGTTCTTAACTTGAATATTTGTAAGGTGGGCAGCAAATGTCGATGGATATTGGAGGTTTTGAAACTCGTTTAAACCCCTTTCCATTAGCTGTCAGTTTGTCTCTAGATTTAAATGGTCAGGATAAACTTTATTATGAGTACAAGTGTATATCTTTGCTGAAGGTATTTTCCGAAATTATATTTTTCTTTACTAAATAGATTTTTTCAGCGACAACGTATAATTGATTGTCTGCCATTTAATATTTATCTTTTATTTTTATTTGTGTGCACATGTGCGGGCATTTGCATTCTCACCTACGCACGTGTAACTAATTCTGCCGAATCGTTTCTGATTTTCATGAGTATTGCGTTATTTACAAACTAAAATGCTTTGCCACCCATATACATTTTGTTTTGTTTAAGAGCGTTTAAAATGATTTAAAATTGTTTAGATTAGGATACCTTTGAATTGTTTAGATAAGGCTACGTTCTTTAATCTAATCCAGAATAAGCAAATACTGCTTCCGTCCCATAATAGTTGATACATTTAGAATATAAAATATGTTTGTAAATGTAACTATTAAAAGACAGATGTAGTTTATAATTTTTGACATTTCATGGGCATTAGTAAAGGTTATGTTTACGTAGCACATGGTGAGACACGAACTCCCCCTCCACCTGGTGTATTTAATACATACATACATACATACATACATATATATATATATATATATATATATATGTATATATATATATATATATATATATATATATATATATATATATATATATATATATATATATCGTGGTCATGTGTGACGTCATGAGCTGTTGTGCGATTTTCGCTTTCAGCGTCTTATATGCACGTGTTTATCGTTGCTTGGAAATCATCCATGTAAACAAAAACAGACTATCATCAATTTCTTGTTCGTGTATTGCTTAATATATTGTGTAATTGTCATCTTTGATAATGGCTTATGTAAGCCGAAAGCTTAGATTGGATTAAAAATATGTATCAATATTGTGATTTTCTTTCATTGTTTAATGATAATGTTATTAAGCTTATCAGACGATATGAAAAGAACTTACATAAAAAATATATAGACAACACTTATCTATATTATTTAATGAAACATGTATGAATATATATATATATATATATATATATATATATATATATATATATATATATATATATATATATTTATGGAGGGCTCTCCCGTCGTATTCGACGTATGACGCTCAAACAGCTCAGTTCCTCCGTACCGATAGTCAGACACAAGCACATATGATTTGATTATAGTGGCGAAGGATTTGTCCAGAACTAAACACACTTTCTGAATACAGAGACCTGGTGCACTACGTGCCACAAGGTCCCCAAACGACCCTCCGCAGGTTTTGAATTCAGAGTTTTCCTCCTAGACAAGTTGCCATCCAAGGCTATAGAACCCAGTCTGTCTTGCTATTTACCCATAGATGGAGGTAGAATAAGAGGATTAATATCTTTCTCAACATTATTAGCACGTAATTAAATGCAATGGATTCGACTGGAATTCGAACTCGGCTTATACAGGGTTATCAAAATTTACCCAAAAAGAAGGGCAAAAGTCCATGAAAGATAGACAGGCAGGGGAGGACCAGTTCTATGGCATGCACGTACCCCCGACCACAATCATTTGTAGCCACCTAAAAGAATTGGTTTATGCAGAAGACATTAATAATGCAGAGACGCTTCATGCAGGTGTCATGGGGACTTGCAACACAAGTTGACACCGTGTGGGAGTATTTGAAAGTGTCCGCCAGTCAATGATCTGACGGGTGCATGCGTATGTAGAAGCAAGCGGAGGATATTTTGAACATTTGTTATGAGTTGCCATATTCAGGTACAATGACGACATTTTGAACACAAGCTTATATAGACACTTGTTTTGGTGCCAAAGTGTTTTTGAATGTTATCTTCGATTGTAAATTTAGTGTCGACCGTAAGCTTTAAACTTAACTACTCAAAAACGAAGGATTTTTGGACATATGTTTATCGGGACTTTTGTCTTTGTTTTGGCGTGTGGAATATGCCACCAAAGTTTGTAAAAGTATTTTTAATACACCATATATATATATATATATATATATATATATATATATATATATATATATATATATATATATAATAAATTACAAACATTATGTCTGCTTATGATCCTTTCATATTCCCGAATATTTTTCCGTGTATTAGAATCAAATGTGGCAAGAAATGCACTGCAACAGAAAAAATCACTTTTATTTCTCAAGTACTTTCCATCTCTTTCTGAGATCATCATCAGGAGTGCATATGTGTACCGATCCATTACTGTTTTTATTTTATTTTTGCGTTTAAATACAATGCAACGTCTGAGAGTTATGCTTTAGTCTTCATTAGAAGGTCAAAAATGATCTATTAATGAATTTTTTTCTTTTATGTTGGAATATCATGGCCAAGCGCAAATTCCATAATGGATAATTTTTTCACGTTCTATAATACATACATACATACATACATATATATATATATATATATATATATATATATATATATATATATATATATATATATATATATATATATATATATATATATATATAA
Organism: Acanthosepion esculentum; assembly: GCA_964036315.1. Lineage (NCBI taxonomy): Eukaryota > Metazoa > Mollusca > Cephalopoda > Sepiida > Sepiidae > Acanthosepion > Acanthosepion esculentum. The sequence continues at coordinate 23,676,805 of OZ038488.1, forward strand.
GAAAGAACAGTAAGATATATAATCCAGTGTTCTTATAGATATTTTTATTTTTACAAAATGCTGCTCAATCTTAATTACAGAGCATTAATATTATAAATTATTTGCTTTAAAATATGTTTTTTCGCTACACAGTAATAACCATGTTTCAAAAATGGAAGCTAAAAGATTTGAATTTAATTTTGTATTTAAATTAAAAACATTAGTTCAATTTCATCCTCAACCGAATTTTGGAGTAACTTATTTTAAAATTTACTGAGTTTTAAAGGCACGGCAAAAATTCATAATTCACTGTATCCTTGGAAACAGTGAATTATGAATTTTTCTGTGCCTTTAAAACCCAGTAAATTTAAAAAATAAGTTACTCCAAAATTTGGTTGAGGATGAAATTGAACTAATGTTTTTAATTTAAATACAAAATTAAATTAAAATCTTTTAGCTTCCATTTTTGAAACATAGTTATTACTGTGTAGCGAAAAAACGTATTTTAAAACAGTTAATTTATAATATATATATATATATATATATATATATTCACACACATTATTTTATGCACTTTAGTAGCATCATATTTTCTTTTCCTAAATAAAACTACAACCTGCCTTAAATACTGCTTTACAAATTCTTCGCCTTCTTTTCAAAGATTTTTGCAAAAATAATAGTTGGCCGATCTTTCCAAATATTCTTCAATACATAAAATGCTCACTTTCACTCTATATGATATTTTCTTAGATCTCTTTTATCCAATTCATCCCATACTAATTCAAGTAGGGAGAGGTCAAGTGTTTGAGGAAGCCAAGTAATAATTTCCAAAAGATTGTTACTTTTTTGGGGGATTCGTGGTAATTTTAGCAATAATTTAAAACAGTGTTTCTTGAAAAGTCAACTTTCTTTCCAGTTATACATAAACCAAACAGTATAGCATGTTTTCGAAAAACCGAATTATGTTGTCCTTTTTTCATGATCCCCATGACTTGAATCTAATATCCAGCCGTTTTAGTGATCTAAAAAATTCTACTGAAGTCTTAATAGAGAAGACGAAAGATTATTCTTGTGATACAAAATATTCATAATTTAGCAAGATGTCTTGTAAACGGACGAATCCAGATTTGAACATTTTGGGTGTTAGAGGAACCTGGAGAGAGACTGAAAAATAAAATAAAATCCACTGTACTTATTGACATTTTATCTTTTACTTAAAAAAATTCATTTTTCGGTGTTTTTTAAAGAAATGCATGGTGGCCCCAAATATTTTGCTTGTAGTGTATATCTATATCTATATCTATCTATCTATATCTATCTATCTATCTATCTATCTATCTATCTATCTATCTATCTATCTATCTATATATATATATATATATATATATATGTATATATATATATATATATATTTATATATGTGTATATACACAGGGTGACTCAAGAAACGTGAGTTTTTGAAGTGCGTTATGCCAGACATGAGCAAGTGGCAACACTGCGAGACAGTGACCTTGATCAAGTAAACATTTCGCCATTTATCAACGAGAATGAAATTCACAGTATCCCAGCTGAGATGTTTCGGCAGTCAATGAGGAATCTCAACAGCAGATTTCAAGAATGCATTCGTACAGGAGGACGCCATCTACAGGACGTAATTTAAAAAAAAAAGAAAATTCCATCATTGTTTGTTAAATGGCATGTTTTAAGGTTTCAATTACTATGAATTAAATATTTTTCTTCTATCACTCTTGTTTTTACTGGATTGTTAAAAAGTTCCCGTTTTTTTTTCGGTCACCCTGTATATATATATCAGCAACCTGTCTCCAAAGTAAACAATTTAATGCGTATCTTTCATGTCACTATGACATGCTCAACTATGAAAATTATGCCTTTATCTCGAAGCATACCTGGTTATGTATTCATTTACCTACCGATTTACTTACCTAACTACATTCCTACCTGACTACTGTTAGACCTAAAACTTGCTCTCCTTAAAATTTATGCAACGAACTTCATGATTTATATATGAATTGAGTTTTATCTTCTCAGTATCAACTAAACAGCGACCAAATAATTCTTGTATGCGCCGTGTCCCTTGATGGCGTGGGCGATAATGACTCTCCACAACTTCCTATCCCCTACAGCTCTTAGCGGTGTTTGTGCTTTTACTATCCCTGTTCTTGCGTTCATTTTCAAAAGCTCACTTGGTAGTTTACTCGTAGTTACATTGAGCCCCTCCTGATTTCAGTCTGTCTTGTGAGTGTCAAATTTTCCAAGCCTTCTTACTCATTATGCCTCCCAGATATTTCAGTTCGTTCTTATTTTAAGTATAAGTGATTGTTTTGTTTCAATTTTTCTTAAACGTTCCAAGTTGCCTACATACCCTGTCTATGACATTCTCAATATCCTTCTGTAGAGTTGCATCACTATTGCCCCAAGTATCATCTATCTCACTAATTTGTCAAGGATTCAATGTCATTTAAGAGGTCTGATATTACTTACCAGTTCAGCACTCTCTGCTACTAATGAAAAATTTTGTATTTCTTAAATCAGTGCTTAGTTTTTGGAAGGTATTTTTGGTTATTTCGAAAGAGGATGACCTGCAATAAACAGACGGATGAGAGGATTCTTTAAAATTTGAAGTGACTCGCCAAACTGAAGAAGAGCAAGGAATCGAGACCAGATGGGATTGTAATAGAAATGTTAGAAGTCTTCAATTATTTCGGCATTGGCGAAATTATAGAAATAATAAATGAAATATAATAGTGGAGATATATCGGAAGCCTTTATTCGGTCCATTTTCATAGCTCTTCCGCCAAAAACAGGTGCAAATGAATACGAGCTTTTTGAGGTCTATCAGCCGAATTAGTCGCATAACGAAACTTATCATTAACATTTTGACGAATAGAACGCGGAGATTAGACCAGAAAGAAGACAAGAAAAGTGCAGTTTTCATTGAGAAATGAGATGTTATGCTCAGAATAATATCAGAAAGGGTAATGCATATGTAGAATTATATATACCTACGCTACAGTTCAAAAGTTTGAAGCTACCCTAGAATTGGCATTTGATGAACTTAAAAGAAGAGTGAAAAAAAAATTGAAAATGAGTTCTTAGATCATTGAAAACATGGAATCACTTATCAATCTGATGCTTTGAAAGGGAGGTACGGTGGAGTAATGGATAGCGGCTCGGAGAGCCGACTTCGAATTCCACGGGGATCCATTCACTTACGTGTTAATATTCTTGGGAAAGGTATGAGCCCTCTTCTTGTCTACCCCTCCCAGCAATGGGTAGATAGCAGGACAAACCGGTTTCCGTGGAAAGAAATAGCAGAAAGAAATAGCAGCCTACTGCAGGAAAAACATCTGCCTCGTCAGTCATGTATCGAAAGATACATGGATGCCTAGGTGTGTATCACGCATGGCACATAACTGTATACTTTGAAAATCGTTTGCAACGAATGCCATGTGCTGCAGTAATCAAGGCTAAAGAAGGATATTTTGACGAGAGTATAATTTAATCTTATAATGTTTTTTTTTCTTTCTATAGTAATAAAATTTCTAATTAAAAGTCATGTATCACTTTTTTTTTAACCATTTATAACAATTTTCTCTTATTTAAAGTACAAAACAACTACTTTTGGAGCCAATTAAAAAACATACCAGGGTCTGTCTCAAACATTTGATCTGTAATGTATGCTTTATACATTATGCAAATGTACGATACATGGAAAAATCAGGCTTGGTTGATCATATATAGAGCGATAAGTGAGATCACCGCCCACTGTGGGCTGAGGTTGAGATAATAGAGAACATCACTGGAAAATACGAAAACCTAAAGAATCAGTGCATATGTAATGCTAAAAGTATCCCCTAAGCTGTCCAAGCATAGACATGAATACAATATGTGTAAGTTAATTGAAACAAAACGAATTTCTTGTAATGTATGCACATGTTAGTAATTTGTATGCCCATTCCACGTAGTCGCTTCTTGCAGATTAACCACAGATTCTCGATTGGATTTAAATCAGGAGAGTTTCTGAACGAGTCGATAATACTTTGATTTGCTCACTGGAAAGGCTTACCCGTGTGTTTGTGCAGTGTTACGATTTTCGTATGCTTCCTTGGAGTAACGTCCATCGCAGACAATGGCCATAGAACAACTAATCAACAATAGAAACAATAGTGTCTGGGCGTGATTAAAATCTGATGCAATCACGGATGACGCAATATATTTTAAGGCCAAGCAAATTTCATCAAACACCCCGAAAGCAGATTCAAATTACTACACACCACTGCAAATGACCTAATGTGAGGAAAAATAGAAATCGATTACACCATGTCACATCAGTGGGTCTAAAACTGACTGTATAGTGAAAAAAAGTCAACCAAAGCGGTTGTTTCAATTAATTTGCACAAGGGTGTAGAACGTACGGTTACATCTGAACAACTCAACCCTAAACTGATGATACCGTGATGCCAGTCTAGTACTCCGCTCATATTTATAAAGTTTCTGTACCATAGCGAAGAGCAAACAATTACCATGAAATTATATAAAGAATCTCCAAATATATAGCAGGAATACCGGACCCTATGTGGTAGCAATATACAAAGCATGGGCGAATGGTAGACTTATAACTATCTAGGAAGTGTGTTAGGAGAGGGTGTAAATGTGATGCCAAAATCTAAAATCAAAAGGTCACTGAGCATGAAAGAATAAAAAAAAGAGAAACATTATTTATGGAGGGAGAACAATAGAAAAGTAATGAGGAAGACAGTAGATAACAACATTGTATTTAATCTTTTGAAGATCAAAGTTCACTGGAAAGCATAGAGCCGGAAGAGTGTTACACAAGAGAGAAGTGCGAGAAAAGAAACTGTTAGAACTTACGGTTACATCTAGACAATTTAACTGTCACTTGATGAGACCTTGCCGCCAATCTAGTACTGCACTTAAATTCATAAAGTCTAAGTACCATAGTGAAGTACTCATCCAAACAACATGAAAGTATTTTTAGAAAAAATACACAGGGCAGCTACATTACGGCAGTGGCAAGTGACTGAAGCAGAGACGCCAGGTCTGGACCAATAGTATTGTTGATCCTTGTTTGGGTTTTATAAAGAATTTCTAAATATATATCAGTAGCACCAGAAAATATTCAAAGCATGGACGATTGGTAGACTTATAGATATGCAAGATAAATGTAGAGAAAAATTGCCTCACATGACACAGTGAACCAATTTTCTTAGCAGCTGATCTCGCAATGGATGAAAAAATGATATGTACCTACATTTTTCCATTCCCAAATTGATTTATCGCCCGCCACTACTGAACAGGCTTCTTGATTCTGTTTATTCTGATTTTATGCTTTAAAATATCAGCCGTTGCTTCTATTTTTGTCGGTTGGTCAAAGCTATAACAACAGTGTTTTATTTTGTTTACATTTTTTGTTTCCTGTTATTTTGATATATGAGTACACCCGACATTATTCCATATGTAAATCTTTACATATTTTTTAAATGAAAAAAGGAAAAAATTATTTGCATATGCAACGAAATTTTTAGCATCGGAGGAGTTATATTAGACCTCCTGAGAAGATGTGGTATTGTGGTGCAGGTGGAATTGAATGGAGAAGAATGGGTTCTTTTGTGGGTTGCCGCATTATTCGGATTAGGGCGCTATAGTATAGACAGTGTCGACCAGCCTTTATCCACCCCGACTTCGGCCTTCTGCCACAAATTAATGTATAAAAACATTAATTAAAAGAAATTATATGTTCCTATTTATTTGATTCAACGTTGATTCTCGATGAAGGCTTAAAGACCAGCCTTTCTTTGGGCACCTCGAAGGTGCGCTTGGGAAATCACTTGGCGCTTCGGCGTGGTGTAATGATTAGCAAGATTGTCTCGCTAGAACATTAACGACTGAATAGTGAGTTCGATACTCACTGGGTGCCCAATACTTTCGGCCTTGTGCCACATCTAAGCTGCGCTTGGGAAATCACTGGGTGCTTCGGCGTGGTGAAATGGTTAACAAGATTGTCTCGTTAGAACATTAACGACTGAATAGTGAGTTCGAACCTCAATGGGTGCCCCATACTTTCGGCCTTGTGCCACATCTAAGCTGCGCTTGGGAAACCACTTGGTGCTTCGGCGTGGTGTAATGGTTAACAAGATTGTCTCGCTAGAACATTAACGACTGAATAGTGAGTTTGAACCTCACTGGGTGCCCCATACTTTCGGCCTTGTGCCACATCAAAGCTGCGCTTTGGAAATCACTGGGTGCTTCGGCGTGGTGTAATGGTTAACAAGATTGTCTCGCTAGAACATTAACGACTGAATAGTGAGTTCGATACTCGCTGGGTGCCCCATACTTTCGGCCTTGTGCCACATTTAAGCTGGGCTTGGAAAAATCATTTGCCACAATTCTGCATGTTACCGAATAAATATCAAGACCAGACTTTCTTGGCATTTTCGGAAAATGATTATAAATTTCGTAAAGCTCAAAAATTAAATGGCACCCATTATAAATCAATTGTTCACGATTCGGCCTCTTTGGATACATTTTAGTAAAACTCGTTTCCCTCGCTTTTTCAGACGCTTCTCTAGTTTCATAAAATTCCGATGCATATAAACATTTTCTCTTAGCTTTTCGAAAAAAACATTCGTCGCGCGTTATTTATCATTGCAACACAGTAAAATATATCTTGACGTGTTTACACCAGTAAAAAAATGCGGCCATAACGAAGATTTCTTTCAAATATGTCTCTTTTTCTCCTTAGTGTTTTATCCAATAGAATTCTTATTTGCTAATTCATAAAAAAATAAGTAACACACTTGCATTATATATATATATATATATATATATATGGCAAAATAATCGTCCCATATATTTTCGCTGTTTGAAATAAATATCGTATAATATGCGTTTTAGAGGCCATACAAAACAGCCATGTTTGGGGCTGATATTAATAACTACTTTCATTTAACGCCCCCGTAGACCTCTTTATTTATACTGCCAGTTTAGTCAAGCGTTGAAATTGATAGATGTAACCGAAACTTCTATTCTAATAATTTCCCTCTCGCTTCTCTCCTGTGGTACTTCTCTTCCAGGTTGCGGTCAACTACCTTCAAAAATTTAAAGACACCGTCAATCGCCATCTTGTCTCATTGAAGCCAGTTCCTTTATTGTTCTCCCTTCTTAACGCCATATAGCACTGAAACAGTGGTAACTGTAAGATCACCGAAGTTAAGAAACCTCGAACCTGGTCAGTACCTAGATGAGTAGCCGCTTGAGAATACTAGGTGTTGAAATTTGGGACGTGCAGTTAGTTTAATAGATAGTGTCTAGGATGTTTTAATCGAAGAGCGGAGTTCCAATTTCTGTTGGGTTCGTTATATCAACTTGCGCGCAATTATCTTGAGGAAAAGTATGAATCTACCTATTCTCCTCCCAGCTATGGGTTAATTAGTAAGACTTGTATAACTAAATCATTATTATTTGTAAACAAAAAAAAAATTACAATCTAAAAGTATTTTCTGGCTTTAATTAACCTGCAAAAGTTCGATAAGTCGTAGAAAACGAATCAATCAATCTATCAACCAACAAACACTGCACAATAATATTTTCTCAGTTTCTTTCAATCGCAGTAACTACTTGCGTCTTAGGGACTTTATCGCCATGCTTGATGTCAAATGGAACAAAATAGATTTTTTCGCTTGTGTTTATACGTCCTACTATGACAACAAAAACAGACTTTCTTGATATCAAATTTTTTATTAAGCATATTACCCCGAGCAAATTGGGAGTGCCACTAGCATGCAAGGGGTTACAGAGAGTGGGAGTAAGAGTAAAGACGGGTGTTTGAGGAAAGGATAAAGAGAAGGACCGGGATCAAGATCAAGGCATCAGGAGATGTCGATTGACATTACATTTGAATATTTAAAGATTATAGCTTTCAAGGAAGCAAGTGAGTGGAAGGGAGTTCCACTGTCGGGAAGCGCGAGATAGGAAGCTGTTGGAGTAGAAGAGACGGCTATATTTAGCTGTTTTGACAGTGAGAGTATGGGACCGAGACGCCAAACTAGTACCACGCTTACATTCATGCAGTTTGAGTACCAGTGAAATTAGCTTCTCACAGCAGTTGCCATGAAAATACTTGTCGAAAAGACAGAGGGAAGCCACAGCACGTTCGTGAGAAAGTAACTGTAGGCCAGATGCCAGATCAGGACCTATCACATTGCATATTGATGCAAATGATGGGTTATGAAAAGAATGCAGTGGAAATGGAAATAATATTAAAGAGAGTTTTGTAATGCCATGTCTCTACAGGGGATAGGCGATCATGTCTCTCCATGTATTACTTTTCTTTGTTATCTATGAATTGTAATCATTCTTGAATATGGTAGTGGGGTGGTTTTCCGTTGCCGTTTGCATGGTTTTGAATTCAAAACGGCCCTTTGCTTTAAATCCAGACCCAGATGACACTGCTATTTAACTCTTAACTGTGGTGGAATAGTGATGTATTCATACCTTTCCCAAGGGCATTAGTGGGAAATTGAACGCAGCAGACTGGGTCGGAATTTGAATTCTCTCTGTAATATCAGCGAATATGTTGACAAATATATATTCTTGCATTTATGACAAGATAGTTCACAAAGAAAAAAATGTATGTGTGATAACGTGGCTACACCACTCCATCGTAATTATATGCATCATGACTACTGATGCAGGGTGGCTTACAGGTCATCAACATCGAAAATGGAATTGGTAAATCGAGTTCAAATTTCTGCGTAGACCCCTCCAGTCCAACTTAGACCCATTTTCTTAAGAAAGACAAAAAAAACACTTCTTTCAGTACTATCGTTAGATATCTTGATAAATAACGTCTGCCTGGAAATCATTCGGGAAATGGATAATCATTGCTCTCCACAGCTTCTTATCTATGTAACTTTTACATCTTTACTACGTTTTTTTTCCTCCTTTATTTCTGTCATTGTCATATAGGAAGAAAATGAGTAACTACCGACACCGAGGTTCGAGCGTGACACTCTGGACTTATGAAATATATTTTCCGCCAGGTGTATAAATAGCGGTGTCAGGCTACTGACTGCGGTGATTATTGAGTGACTATTGAGTGGAACTATCCAGTCGAATTAGTATGAATTATTGTGCGTCGATGATTTGGGTATTGATTTAGGATTTACCGGACGTTAAGCCGAGCCGCGCTACTAACAAGGTATTCACTGAAATGGTTAATTATCTTTGGTTGACTTTTACTTCTTTGTTCTTTATAAGTATTTATTTGCGATTGTAATTAAATATTGTTTTATCTTAACATTGAAGTCTTGAGTTATATTTAGTTATTAACGGCCACCGTACGTCAAAAAAGCCATCCATTCATTCAAAATCGTTAGGTAGTTTAATCGCTTTTTGTCTGTGCTTCTCTTGTGTCCAGTATGCCCTGTGAGTGTTAATGTCGCCAGACCCACTTCCTGCATTATATGTTCCAGACATTTTTTAAAAAATCGAGTTCACCTTTAGCGAAGCAGTAAATCGACCAAGAAAAAAATGAGTTATTGAGTTTGGAAGAAATAGAAAACAAAAACATTTCTCAGAAGCGAGAACAAACGGAAAAGTAATCAGGCTAAGACCTGTATGCCAAACCCTGTCAAAAGCTTTCGAGATGTCCTAAGCTACAGCCAAAGTCTCTTTCTGATAGTATCAGTCTCCTTGCAGTTATATCCTTGGCGGTATATTATCTAAAACGTTACGCTACTTTGTAGCATTGCCTTAGATCCTAATGATTATCAGTTTTGTTCATAATGAAAAGGGTAATGTTGGTCTAAACAGGGAATAGCTTGTTTTAAAAGCGAAACAATGCAATAGAGAGCGAAGTCATAGTCTGAAGAACAGCTAAACGAGAATAAACCACATACTTCTCAATAAGCAATTATATGCTTTACTTTTTTGCGCTATATAAGGTTCAAGAGCCACTCAACAAAGAGCGGTGTTACTGGATGGGCTTGCTTTATGAAAGTAAGAATTGTAAATGTCAGTCAGTCAGTTATGTGCCATGCGAAATACACGCTTAAGCGATCATGTATCTTTCGATACATGAGTGAAGAGGCAGATTGTTTTCCCGCAGTAGGTTGCCTTTTTTCTTTCTGCGGTAGACCAGTTGCCATCCAAAGCTATAGAATCCGGTCTGTCCTGCTATTTACCCATAGCCGGTGGGGAAGAAGAGGATTCATACCTTTCCCAAGGGTATTAGCACGCAAGTGAATGTAATGGATTCGATTGAAATTCGAACTCGGCTCGCCGATTCCTCAATCCGAGTCGCTATCTATTACTCCACCGTGCCTAAAGGTTGACTCTACACTTAAAGAAGTTAAGATTGCAGTGGCCAGTAAAGCGCCCTTTCGAGTATCTGTTTCAGAAAGCTGGTAAGTTAAGTATAATATAAAACACTACTGTATAAAAATTGTTGGTTTCACTATCAAAGAATGAATGCTAAGAATCCCCACCCGACACCAGTTTCAATATCAGAGAATGAATGCTAAGAACCTCCACACCACACTAATTTCAATATCAGAGAATGAATGTTAAAAAAACTCACTCCACACCAAATTTATACACAAATACTACAGATGAGGGATGGGATTTCTCCGAAGCCAATAAAAATGGACAATTTGCGATCTTACCCACGCATTTTTCTTTGTCGCTTTGAAATAAAAAAGCTATAACTACTTGACTGTATTCCTTTTGCATGTGAACAATATTTCTATTTTGCGAAATGTTTCCTGTCTTGCTGTCTTATGGTTGCTTTGCACTGTCTTGTCTCGTACAATTTTGCCTAAATTCTTGCTCTTCTAATTGTTACTGAGATTTCATTTTCAAAGTCCGTTGTTAAAAGCGAAATAACATTGGCTTCTGACGAGTCTGAAAATTTTTATATGTCTGTCTAATGTTCACGGTCGCGAATCCCGTAACTCCTTTGGGTCGTAGAGTCAACACATCTACTACAACAACAGCAGCAGTGCGCAAGACAGCGTGACAGAGCCCAACTCTCCCCAGGCTTGTTTGTAGACAAAGCTTTCTTTCTCTTAGACTGTTTACCAACTAAAGCTATAGGACTCAATTTGTCCTGCTATTTACCCATAGTTTGGGGGAAGAAATGGATTCATACCTTATTTGACATTTAAGTTAAGTCGTGAGATTCATCATGTTTACACCTCGGACAAGGCGGACGGAATTGTTATTATGAAAGTTAACAGATGCAATAATAAAAATAGATTATTACATTTATAACAAAATCAATGAACGTAAAATAATTAAAAAAATGATAGAGCAATTACAAAGGTAATTGTAATACTAACCGTTTGCTTATAAGGAAACATTCGGCATTTATTGACCGAGCAGCCAGTGCTTTCGTCGGTTGAAACTTATAAAATCGTTCTCTTAAAACAATATTACAGGAAAATAGGTTTCTCGCGCCCAGTAGCTGTTATCGCTCTTTCCAGTATTTATGAGGGTTTCCTCCCCAAACTTTTATTTGAAGTAGAGTGAAATGTTAGCATTTTGATTATGTCACTATTTTCTCTTCTCAAATCCAGTAGCTGTTATCGCTCTTTCCAGTATTGATGGGAGTTTTCTTCCTAACCTTTTGTTTGAAGTAGTGTGGAACGTCAACATCTTGATTATGTCATTATTTTCTCTTCTCAAGTCCAGTAGCTGTTATCGCTCTTTCCAGTATTGATGGGAGTTTCCTTCCTAACCTTTTGTTTGAAGTAGTACAGAACGTCAACATCTCGATTATGTCATTATTTTCTCTTCTCAAGTCCAGTAGCTGTTATCGCTCTTTCCAGTATTGATGGGAGTTTCCTTCCTAACCTTTTGTTTGAAGTAGTACAGAACGTCAACATCTCGATTATGTCATTATTTTCTCTTCTCAAGTCCAGTAGCTGTTATCACTCTTTCCAGTATTGATGGGAGTTTCCTTCCTAACCTTTTGTTTGAAGTAGTACAGAACGTCAACATCTCGATTATGTCACTATTTTCTCTTCTCAAATCCAGTAGCTGTTATCGCTCTTTCCAGTATTGATGGGAGTTTCCTTCCTAACCTTTTGTTTGAAGTAATGTGGAACGTCAACATCTTGATTATGTCATTTCCTCTTCTCAAGTCCAGTAGCTGTTATCGCTCTTTCCAGTATTGATGGGGGTTTCCTTCCTAACCTTTTGTTTGAAGTAGTGTGGAATGTTAGCATTTTGATTGTGTCACTATTTTCTCTTCGAGTTACGCGTGCTTTCCATTTTAGTTGTTAATGCTGTTGGTAGTCTTCAAATTATATACTTTCTGTTATTTGGTACATTTCTTTGTTTGTGATTCTGTAGCGCCAGTTCACAATGTTCAAAGAAGTTTGGCCTTTGCCACGACCTTCAGGCTTCACTTATTAAAAGCCATATCTAACCACTGATCTTAGCGGTTGCATACAGTTGAGAGTTTAGATATTCCTGTATGAGTTTGGCGACATGTATGTCATCCATATGGAAGTTTCAATCTGACGCGGCTGTTTAAGAACATGACATGAGGTCAAGACATGGTCCAAACAAAGCATGTGGACGGCAATAGAAATGCGCTCCGCTGTCTCCTGTTTTCTCTAAACTCTGTTGCAAATACCTTGCTGATTCCTGCATGTTGGAAATTCTCTTCTGTTGTTCCAGTCTTTAAGTCATTTGGTCGTTCGAACCATTAGCCCTTTACCGCTTTTGGAACAAAGTACTACATCCTCTAATTAACTCTCAATTACACTATTTACATTATCCGGGCTATTGTCCTCATCTTTGTCGTCATATTAATGACAACGTTTCCGCCGTTGTACGCTCCGGCCTTCTTCAGGTGGTTGGAATGTCGAACTGAACACTTTATTTCGCTCACTGGGGTAGACTGTTCTAGTACCACGTGCCATGTTTAATGGATGTCAGTTATCAGATATCTCCTGTTAATTCCCCTCTGTAAGTTCACCACTGACTTAACCGGGTATTGAACGCACACTCTTTGGGGCTGTCACTGGATCTAACTTTATCCACTGTGCCATTTGTCCTTGAGGACACCTGTGTATAAATTTCTGGGTATTATAAACCTAATGTCTCAGCAATCAGCAATTTTTTTTAACAATGATCATACTGCAAATTTTGCTGTTATAATCGCATGTTTTTACCAGAGCTCATATTGCAATTTTTTTATTGTTATTATCACTTTTCTCTGGCATTCCTTATTACTGGTTCCCATATTGTATTCATTTCTATGCTTAGTCGGCTCAGGAGATTTTTGTGGCCTAGCATATGTGCTGATTCCTTAAGTTTACGAATTTTCCAATTGTGTTCTTTGCCTATGATCTCAACCTGATCCCACAGAGATCACCACCTGAAGAAGGCCGGAACGTACAACGGCTGAAACGTTGTAATAAATATGGCGACAAAGATGAGGATAATAGTCCGAATAATGTAAATAGTGTACATAATACCTCATCTCAGAAATATAGACAGATACTGAACTTTCAATTAGTCTAGCATCTCACCTCGCAGAGTCTTCTTTTAGGTAAGTTAATATGCATTCTCTAGGTCAACTGTTGATATGTTAACGATTATTGCTGAAAAAAGTCCATCAAGCTTTAGATAAGAATGAAGCTCGGTCTGTTGCTTTGGATAGATCGAGGGCATTTCACAGGGTTTGGTATACAGGTTCTTTACACAAATTGAAAGGTTATGGTACTTCTGGACGAATTTTGAACTGATTCAGCCTTTCTTATCAAATTGCAAAAATAAAGTTATCTTGAATGGCCACTCTTCTAGATCTTTTTGCATAAATGCAGGTGTTCTTCCAGATCTCTAACCTTGGTTTAGACTACAGGCAACATTTCCTCTCTAAACATAATGCTCACAAAACGTGTTACTTATCCCTGTTCTTTCTAAACTCTACAATAAATGCTTCTTGATTTTCTGCTCATTAGAAATAATCTTCTGTAATCCCAGTCTAAGAACCCAGGAGAACCATCTGATCCTGCTAATATTTCCCCTTACTCCTCTCAACATCTTTTTTTAAAGTCCGGGAGGCTTTAATCAATTCTAAATTAGTTAAGCATCACACCTTGCAGAGTCTTCTTTCAGATAAGTAATATTACTTTCGCCTCTCTAGGTCAACTGTTGATATGTTAACGATTATTGCTGAAAAAAGTCCATCAAGCTTTAGATAAGAATGAAGCTCGGTCTGTTGCTTTGGATAGATCGAGGGCATTTCACAGGGTTTGGTATACAGGTTCTTTACACAAATTGAAAGGTTATGGTACTTCTGGACGAATTTTTGAACTGATTCAGCCTTTCTTATCAAATTGCAAAAATAAAGTTATCTTGAATGGCCACTTTTCTAGATCTTTTTGCATAAATGCAGGTGTTCTTCCAGATCTCTAACCTTGGTTTAGACTACAGGCAACATTTCCTCTCTAAACATAATGCTCACAAAACGTGTTACTTATCCCTGTTCTTTCTAAACTCTACAATAAATGCTTCTTGATTTTCTGCTCATTAGAAATAATCTTCTGTAATCCCAGTCTAAGAACCCAGGAGAACCATCTGATCCTGCTAATATTTCCCCTTACTCCTCTCAACATCTTTTTTTAAAGTCCGGGAGGCTTTAATCAATTCTAAATTAGTTAAGCATCACACCTTGCAGAGTCTTCTTTCAGATAAGTAATATTACTTTCGCCTCTCTAGGTCAACTGTTGATATGTTAACGATTATTGCTGAAAAAAGTCCATCAAGCTTTAGATAAGAATGAAGCTCGGTCTGTTGCTTTGGATAGATCGAGGGCATTTCACAGGGTTTGGTATACAGGTTCTTTACACAAATTGAAAGGTTATGGTACTTCTGGACGAATTTTTGAACTGATTCAGCCTTTCTTATCAAATTGCAAAAATAAAGTTATCTTGAATGGCCACTTTTCTAGATCTTTTTGCATAAATGCAGGTGTTCTTCCAGATCTCTAACCTTGGTTTAGACTACAGGCAACATTTCCTCTCTAAACATAATGCTCACAAAACGTGTTACTTATCCCTGTTCTTTCTAAACTCTACAATAAATGCTTCTTGATTTTCTGCTCATTAGAAATAATCTTCTGTAATCCCAGTCTAAGAACCCAGGAGAACCATCTGATCCTGCTAATATTTCCCCTTACTCCTCTCAACATCTTTTTTTAAAGTCCGGGAGGCTTTAATCAATTCTAAATTAGTTAAGCATCACACCTTGCAGAGTCTTCTTTCAGATAAGTAATATTACTTTCGCCTCTCTAGGTCAACTGTTGATATGTTAACGATTATTGCTGAAAAAAGTCCATCAAGCTTTAGATAAGAATGAAGCTCGGTCTGTTGCTTTGGATAGATCGAGGGCATTTCACAGGGTTTGGTATACAGGTTCTTTACACAAATTGAAAGGTTATGGTACTTCTGGACGAATTTTTGAACTGATTCAGCCTTTCTTATCAAATTGCAAAAATAAAGTTATCTTGAATGGCCACTTTTCTAGATCTTTTTGCATAAATGCAGGTGTTCTTCCAGATCTCTAACCTTGGTTTAGACTACAGGCAACATTTCCTCTCTAAACATAATGCTCACAAAACGTGTTACTTATCCCTGTTCTTTCTAAACTCTACAATAAATGCTTCTTGATTTTCTGCTCATTAGAAATAATCTTCTGTAATCCCAGTCTAAGAACCCAGGAGAACCATCTGATCCTGCTAATATTTCCCCTTACTCCTCTCAACATCTTTTTTTAAAGTCCGGGAGGCTTTAATCAATTCTAAATTAGTTAAGCATCACACCTTGCAGAGTCTTCTTTCAGATAAGTAATATTACTTTCGCCTCTCTAGGTCAACTGTTGATATGTTAACGATTATTGCTGAAAAAAGTCCATCAAGCTTTAGATAAGAATGAAGCTCGGTCTGTTGCTTTGGATAGATCGAGGGCATTTCACAGGGTTTGGTATACAGGTTCTTTACACAAATTGAAAGGTTATGGTACTTCTGGACGAATTTTGAACTGATTCAGCCTTTCTTATCAAATTGCAAAAATAAAGTTATCTTGAATGGCCACTTTTCTAGATCTTTTTGCATAAATGCAGGTGTTCTTCCAGATCTCTAACCTTGGTTTAGACTACAGGCAAAATTTCCTCTCTAAACATAATGCTCACAAAACGTGTTACTAATCCCTGTTCTTTCTAAACTCTACAATAAATGCTTCTTGATTTTCTGCTCATTAGAAATAATCTTCTGTAATCCCAGTCTAAGAACCCAGGAGAACCATCTGATCCTGCTAATATTTCCCCTTACTCCTCTCAACATCTTTTTTTAAAGTCCGGGAGGCTTTAATCAATTCTAAATTAGTTAAGCATCACACCTTGCAGAGTCTTCTTTCAGATAAGTAATATTACTTTCGCCTCTCTAGGTCAACTGTTGATATGTTAACGATTATTGATGAAAAAAGTCCATCAAGCTTTAGATAAGAATGAAGCTCGGTCTGTTGCTTTGGATAGATCGAGGGCATTTCACAGGGTTTGGTATACAGGTTCTTTACACAAATTGAAAGGTTATGGTATTTCTGGACGAATTTTGAACTGATTCAGCCTTTCTTATCAAATCGTGATAAGAAAGCTATCTTGAATGTCCACTCTTCTAGATTCTTTTGCATAAATGCAGGTGTTCCCCAGGTCTCTATTCTCTAGACTACAGGCAAAATTTCCTCAGTAAACTTGATGCTCACAAAACATGTGCTACTTAACCCTGTTCTCTCTAAATTCTACAATAAATGCCTGGCTGATTTCTTGCTTTACGGCTTATTGGAAATCTTCTGCAATCCAAGTCTAAAAATCCCGGAGAACCATCCCATCCGTCTAATATTTCCCCCTACTCTCCTTCTACCTCTTTTTCTAAAGTCCGGGAGGCTTTAATCAGTTCTAAATTAGTTAAGCATCTCACCCCCCCCCCCAATCTTTTTTCAGATAAATAATATTGCTAGGTCAACTGCTGATATAAATAATATTGCTAGGTCAACTGCTGATATATTAACGATTATTGCTGAAAGATATAGTTAAGAATGTTGTTTGGATATCTCGAAGGCATTTGACAGGGTTTCTTGACAAAGTTATTTCTAGACTGATTCATTCTTTTTTATCAAATCGCGAAATGAAAGTTGTCTTGAATGGCCACTCTTCCAGATCTTTTTGCATTGATGCAGGTGCCCCCTCCCAGGCCTCTATTCTTGGATCTAGACTACAGGCAATAGTTTGGGGCGAACCTTGCATTTCTTAAAAAACGTCATGAAATGGTGTATGTCTTATAAAGTAAAAGAAGCATTTAAATTTTAGAAGATCAAAGTTGACTAGGAAGAAAAAAGCGGGAAGAGTGTTCCACAAGCGAGAAGTATGATAGAAGAAACTGTTATCATAGAACTTACGGTTCCATCTAGTAATATGGCTTTCGCTTCTCTACATCAACTGCTGATATATTAACGATTATTGCTTAAAGAGTCTATCATATTTAGATAAGAATGAAGCTCCGTCTGTTGCTTTGGATAGATCGAGGAAATTTCAAAGGGTTTGTTATACTGGTTCTTTACACAAGAAGAAAGGTTATTGTATTTCTGGGCGAACTTTTTAATTTTTCTTCTCAAATCGTGAAAAGTTATCTTGAATGGCCACTCTTCTAGATCTTTTTTGCATTAATTCAGGTGTCCCCCCAGGTCTCTATCCTTGAACCGACGTTGTTCCTAATTTTCATCAATGACCTTCCTAATATTATTAGTTCTAATCTTGCTATCTATATTGATAACACAAATATTTCCTCCCTGTCCTAATAGTAAATCTGAACGATTCGATAAGGAAGCTGATCGAAAAAAATGACCTATAAACTTTTATTAACAAGGGCAACGAATGGCCTGATAGTTTTAGCGAATCCAAAAGAAACATCTATCAATCACCTGTAAGAACCCTTCCTGAAGAGTGACTGGTTGTGTCTTCTCGGGCTTACATTCACTGGTGACATGAAGTGGAATTATTATACTGAATCAATTGCTAGGTCAGTTGCTAGGAAATTTAGTTCACTGTGTGTCATGATAGACAATTTGAAAGTTGATAGGGAAGAAAGAAGCCGGAAGACAGTCCCATAAGCGAGAATTTCGATATAAAATCTGTTAGCAAAGAACATATGGTGACATCTAGTCATTTCACCTGTAGAATGGTGAGACCTTGCCGCCAATCTAGTACTGCGCTTAAATTCATAAAGTCTTGGTACCATAGAGAAAATTCATCAGAACAATTACAATAAAAATATTTATAGAAAAGCCTGCATTACGGTGGTGGGAAAGGGACTGAAACTGAGATGCCAGGTCGGGATCATTAACATTGCAGATTCTTTTTCAGTATGTCATCGCATCTTCATGCTATAAATGAACGATTACGTAATATCCTGGTGGATAGATAACGATTAATTATAGTCTTGAAGAGATTAAGAGCGTAGTCATGGGTGACAAACCCTCTCGGGAGTCCGTTCTACAAAGTAATAGTTACAGATAAGGAACTGAGTGGAACTTCCTCCTTACCAATGGAATACGAAGGTGAATAGGGATGAGTCGACCCTGTGTAAGTGGTATGACGAGTCTTAGGCTTGAAGATCAAAAGCGGTGGAACTAAGGATGTAATCCGTGTGGACATTTGCCATGAAGATAGCGATAGAATAGCAAGAGACGAGCAGGCTTACGTCTCTAACAATGAGCTTATATTGTGATCATCCCCCAGGCTGTGTAAACACTTTAAAACTGTATCATACCGAGTAATACAGTCCAGTAATACTCCAATTTCTTTTGTTTGATTTGGTTCTTATAAAACTAAGGCGTGTCAAAAGAAATCAGTTACTTTCTGTCCCGGTAAAAGGAACCGAGCATTTTTCTAGCATCGTTACTGATGGTTAGTATCTCTACTCCTGTGTGACAGTGAGTGCTAGACAATCTCCTCACAGACGAAGAAGAGACGCGAAGACACAAAAATGTGGTTCTACAGAAGGATGCTGAGAATACCGGGGATTGAATATGTGAGCAAGAATGAAGTTTTAGAGGAAATGGGTATAAAACGAACACTTATACTTAAAAGAAAAATACGGTTGTATATTTCTAGAGCACATAATGAGGAAAGAAGGCTTGGAGAATCTGATACTCATATGACAGCTTGAAGGAAGAGAGTGTATACCTTTCCTAGTGAGTTTGAGTAAATGGTTGGCAGAACAGAATTTAGAAGAGATAAACAAAAGACAACGTTTATTTAGAGCTAGAAAGGAAATTGTGGAGGGACATGCTCGCCTACATCCTAAAGGGACACGGCACGTAGGACCAATATATGACATTGTTGTTTCTGAATTTGACTCAAAATATTTGCCTAACATAAACCTAGAAAATATACATGTAACATATTTATAAGAGGCCGGATAGATATTTTGCAGCAATGGCTGACGTGATAGTCGAGAAAGACATCAAAAATATCATTTGGATTTTTAGTTGGAAAGCCCAAATTGTGGTCTTGTGCCAGACTATATTAGGCCTTATAAATCACCATATTTCCAATAACAGAGGAATCTAGTGTCACTGTTTTGGAATGTTTAGTAAGCTTGTCTAGCTGAGCATTGTGACAGTCACGAGATCGATTCGCATTGGGCGCCCAGTAATTGCGTCAAACTAATATATAGGGGCGCACAATCTTAACCACGCCTTCTCTGTTTCGACACTTCACCCTTCCCAATCTTACACTCTGATTTCTCTCTCACTCCACATTCTCTGTTTCCCCCCCCCTCCTCAATCTCCCCCTACTATATATTTCCCTCTCCACTCTCACTCCTTCTCTCTGCATCTGCCCACACTTTCTCCCTCTCTCAGGCCACTCACACTTTTTCTCTCACATTCTAATCCTCTACCTCTCCTTTAACCCCCTCCCGACTCTGTTTTTATTCTATCTCTAACTCCCCTAACTTCTCTCTTCTCCTACTGCTTCTTTTCTCATCTATCCCCCTTCCGACTCAGTCAACCTTCTATCCATGCGATACTACTCCATCTCCACTCTCTATTATCTCCCCTCCCATCACACTACTCTCT